>CM077248.1:15794427-16394427 GCA_039654775.1 Spinibarbus caldwelli | reverse complement strand
CCTGAAATCCACCACCAGCTCCTTGGTCTTACTGATGTTCAGAGAGAGGTTGTTGTTGTGGCACCAGTTAGTCAGGGTGTGCACCTCTTCTCTGTAGGCTGATTCATCGTCATCGGTGATCAGGCCTACCACCGTTGTGTCATCCGCAAATTTGACGATGATGTTGGAGCTGTGCATGGCTACACAGTCATGCGTATAGAGGGAGTACAGGAGAGGGCTGAGAATACAGCCCTGAGGTGCTCCAGTGTTGAGGGTCAGCGGGGAGGAGATGTTGTTGCCTACTCTGACCACCTGCCGTCTGCCTGTCAGGAAGTCCAGGATCCAGCTGCACAGAGAATTGTTCAGACCTAGAGTCCGGAGTTTCAATACAAGCTTAGAGGGCACTATGATATTAAATGCTGAGCTGTAGTCAACAAACAACATTCTCACATATGTGCTCCTCTTGTCAAGATGGGAAAAGGCAGTGTGCAGGGTGAAGGCAATTGCGGTTACTGCGGTAAGCGAACTGCAGTGGGTCGAGTGATGCTGGTAATACAGAGCAGATGTGATCTCTGATCTCTGTGATCTCTGATGAGCTTCTCACATTACTCTTCAGTGTCACATGATCCTTCACAAATCATTCTAATATGTTTATTTGGTGCTTAAAAACAGTTGTGCTTTTTAATATATTTGTGTTACGTTTTCTTTTCAGTATTTTTTGATTAATATAAAGTTTTATTTGAAATAAAAATCTGTCATTACATAAATATCTGTAATGTCACTTTTGATCAGTTTAATCAAAAACTGATCAAAAGTGATCAGTTTTTGATTAAACTGATCAAAAGTGACTGATCAAATCTGTGCTGAATAAAACTATTCATTTCTTTAAAAAAATCCCAAAAGTTTGAATGGTATCTGAATGTGAATTTGCTATGAATTTACATCATAAAGGCCAAATCTAATTTAGCTTATGTAACACCATGCACAGAAGAATCTTCAAGGATAAATTTTTAGTTTCTTTCATGTTGTTAGGCTACATCACAGTCGCATCTGTCAAACTATTATCCCTATGTGGATGACAATGGAGAAACTTGAGAGTGGAAAACTTAAGTCCCCACATCTTATAGGACATTTGCATAGTAAAATTGTACAGATTGCATTTTATCCAACATGTTTCCAACTATGTCTAAATAGCAAACAAACAAGATTTGAATAGGCAAATTCTGAACACTGATTACATGAACATTCAATACTGATTGTTACATATACGTATGACAACAAATGCAGTCTCAGTGTGTAAGGGACACGCATGAGCTTTATATTCACCATAAGTGAAAAAAGAGATAATATGATAAATTCGCAAATTCTCTTGTTTTACCTTGGTTTGTGTAATCTGAACTGTAGTAAACGTGCATTTCTCTCATTTTACCTAATTTGTGTTTTCAGCTTTGAACAAAGCCTGCTCTGATTCACCCACACAAAGTCACTTTGCATAAGAGATTGAGTCCCTGTTTCTACATAAGACAATGCGCGTCTCACCAAACCTCATATCAGTGCAGGACTCCGCTCTGTGTGCTTCCCTCTCTGAAGAGCAACATCATGACCCTCGTTGGGCACGTACTTTTTTTTGTCACACTTGTGATAGTTGGTGTTTCTGGAAATATATTTAACCTCATTTTTACTATACAACAGCAAGTGAAGACCAGGACCATTCAGACTGTCGGTTTGATCCTAAACGTCATCTCCATCAACAACATTATCTTGGTACTCGCCACCTTCGCAATGGTGGTTAGTGTCTTTCAGAATCCCCAAATTTGGTGCATCAGGCCATATCCTTTAGTTATTCGGACTGAAATATATCTAATGATGAGTTGCAGCTTCATCAGCTTCTGGGCCATTGCATGGCTGAGTCTCTTCTACTGCATCAAAGTTGTGAATTTCTCCTCCGAGTGCTTCCGAGCATTGAAGAGGAACATCTCCTCTGTTATCAACGCTGCAGTGCTGCTGAGCTGTGTGTTCTCCTCCTTGTTTTTCTTTCCTATGTTCTCGCTTGACGTTGCGGATTCAGTGGAAAAAAGTTACAACGTGAACAACATCACCAACTTGACCTGTCCACTGCCCTCCTTCACTATACAGATGAATGCAAACGCATACGCTGCTGCTGTAATTTGCCTCCTCTGCCCAATCCCTCTGATGATCATGCTGCCCACCTCTATCAGAATGGTCGTCCATCTATGCGCCCACACGCTGGCTCTCAAGAAGAACCAGACCCAGGTGCAGGGATCTGACTCGTACCTCCTGGTGTGCAAGATCACCATCTCCCTGGTGGGAGTTTATATGTCTACTCTGTGTATCGTGGCTTTGTTCATCATTATAAGGTTAATTGGGCAATTTATCACTTACCACACCTTAGCCAGTGCCTTTAGTTTTTACAGTGGCATTACTTCTCTCCTTCTGACAGCTTCAAACAGGTATCTGAAAGAGAAGCTCTGGAGTCTGTTCTGTTGTAGGAAGGAAAAGGAACAAGCTAGCAAAAGCCAGACAGTTGTGACAGAGGATGTCTGATATGATAAAGACAGTTTACTTCAGGCACTTGAATTATTAAAATCAAACACTTAATGTTTTTAGTCGCTTAAAAATAAAGAAAATTAAGATTTAGTCACTTTGGATAAAATCATCTGCTAAATGAATACATGTAACTGTTACTAATTGATTGACTTCATACTGCAGTTTGCTGAATAGTCAGCAGAATAACCAACACAGTTTCATAGCAATTCTTAACTATTTTACATTTCGGTGATTTGGTGGCTAATTTGTTTGAAACTCACTCTTATGTTTTCGTATGATCTGATTATGTGGTTATGTTTAGGGATTGACCTTCATGCTTAATTTTTTAAATTTCTAAAAATGTTTTTGTTAGATTCACATTGCATGATTCCATACAAAATCACCAATTCTTAAAATTTTTATGTTTTCTTTTGCAGTCGGGTTGGAATAACCAGAATCAAGTTAGCATTTGTTAAATAATTTATTAAAATACAATTTTTCTAGTCACATTATGTAGAGTAATGAATATATCTTTGCTGTGATAATAAAACCTTTTTTTGTCTTGTGATCTATGTAGACAGACATGTAGTCATATATTTTACTGAACTGTGAAAAATATCAATAAAATTTCTATGTATTATTAATATGAATTCTGTTCCTGAACAACTGAAAATAGCTAAAGACTATATACTCATAGTTCATACTTATACTGTAATTGCTGTTAGAAGTTTGGGTAACACTTTATTTTAATAACAACAATATTTAATAATAATATATAATAATAACAATAACAATTATATAATTACAATAAATTATGCATAATTAAATGCAAGTAAGCCAAACCCTAATCCTAACTCAAACCATATAGTAAGTATATGCAGTTAATTAATATTACTCAGTATTTAAATGTATAATTATACTGTAACAAGGACTCCTAAAAATAAAGTATAACTGAAGCTTGGGACTGCACATGCATATTGGCTTTACCAGCCTAAAATCTATGCTTTCTGAAGGCTATCTGAGCATGAGAAATAACATTTATTGGACAGTTCATGTAAGAGTTTTTGCTAATTTTAAATGTATTGTTTAAATGTGAGTTTATGAGATTTTGGTATTTCCCCATTCAAGGCAACACACAACATAATGCACTGTAAATTGTACAAATGCATACACTTAGGCATAATTTTATTATAATGTTTTTATTTTGAATACAATGATTTCAATACTATAATATTTTCTAAACCGTGTTTGATCTAGTCCATATTACTGCACAATAACTTGATGAAAGATTAAAGTTTAATACTAGATTATAGACCATGCTAACAGACTCAGTTAAACATTTTCTGTATACTTAGCTTGAGAAACTCCGGTAAACCTTTGTTCTCAAAAGTTTGTGGCAAAGTATCAACATTCATGATAACCTTATGGGCTTCTTCGAAGACTTCCACACCAATCTCCTTCTTAACTCTGTCTCTCCAGGCACTCAGAGCAGGTCTGCCTTGAAACACATCTAGACCTGTACCGACCGGCTTCAAGACACACAAACAGAATTGGTAAATATGTCATATTTAAGTAAAGCACTTGGTCTAAGAAATCAAATGCACAAAATGTACCTGAATTATCTCCACGATGGCTACAAGATCAGCCAGAGATATTTTATCTCCAATTATAAAGGGCCTGCTCTGCAGAAACTTGTCCTCAAAGGTTTTCAAAGACGTGTTGAGGTCCACCACGGCAGCATCCATCTTCTCCTTAGGCTGCAGGCAAGACCCCCTAGAATTGGGAAATATTAGTTTGACTGTGGATAATGCATGGATTAAAGAGAGTAAAAAAATAGCTAAAAGAAAGCTTGCATAATCACAGTTTACTCAGTACACACAAACACAACAAATGATCGGTTTAATGTTTAATAAAGCTACTCTTATCCTGAACCAGAAGACCTTTGACCCATGAGTTCTTATGTTCGTGTGCTGCCAGGAGAGAAACTCGTCGACTCGTGCACGCTTCTGCAGGTCAGCTGGATACCAGTGGTCAGGAGTGCGATGTTTCGCTGCCAAGTACTACAGTAAAGTTATACTATATAGAAAGTATACAGTCTTACTTTGTCTTACAAAATCTAATTACGCATCAGAATGTAAATCAGGGTAACAACATACCTCTCTGTTAGAATAAAATCTCCATTTTGAGGACAGGAACTTTCCTCATGATGCTGACCTTACCAAATTCCTCTCCATATTGTTTACCTTTAGAGCACAGAAAAAAAAAAAAAAAAAAAAAAAAAAAATATATATATATATATATATATATATATATATATATATATATATATAGGTATGATGACTAATGCATAAAATACAAAACTTTTTCACTGGAACTAGAGCACAATGGAATAAAACATAACTTAAAACTGTCTAAAGTTGAAAAAAAAAAAAAAAGTTTATCATGATCAACGTTAAAAACATTAGTTTAGATCAGGTGAAACAACTAAAGGTTATAACTGCAGATTACCAAGATTACATAAACAATTCCATAAAACAGCTACATGAAAATAAAACAAAAATGACCTGCAGATAAATCCACGATTTTGAATTCAAAGGGAATTTTATTTATCTTGGCAAATAGGAAGACAGAGCGGCATGGCTGGTAATGCAAATTGAGATACAGTTGCAGCGGCATTTTAGATGGGAAGTGTCCAAGATGAGCGATTCACCAAACTTCTCACCCTCATATTCTGTATTTATGCTCTGCCCTCCAGGGGTCAGTGGTACAATGTTCTTGCTACACCTAAAACTAGGTTACCATGTTGTGGCTGTTGGCTTCGTTTATCTAATTATATGCTTTTGATGTTATGATCAAAGACAAATGGCAAGAGCTGAGAAAAACTTGTTTGCATGTCATGAGGAATTTGTCTGAGATATTGTGAAGGGATGAGAGCGAGAGATAACACATTGTAAAGAAACAGAAGAAACTTCAAATAGCCTAATGCTAATACGTGCACTTTTCCAACAAATAATTGTTAACTTGATTTTCTGTGTGTTTTAGGGTGTGTGTGTCAAGAAAGATTGCTGTAATATGCTAAACTCCATTCAAATTCACCCCATCCGTGAATCTTTCTAACTCTTATGAGCAGTTTCTTTAGTTAATTCTTAATCACTAAAAATATTATAGTCATCAAAGTAGTAATTTGCATATACCATAATATTTTAAGAGCATTAAAATAAGAGCATTAAGAGTGGTAGGCTACCAAAAAAATAAATAAATAAAATTAGAATTAGAATTAGACAGAATTTTATAGGCAAAACCTGCTTATATTTTAGCTTATATGTCCTGTTTTCAGTAAAAGCCTTCAGTAATTCAATCGTCTTTTTACCTTCCATTGCATGCATTTTCTCCTATTACTGTAGCCTAATTCCAGCAATGCAAATTTAAATCCATATGCAGCACTTTTATGCTTATAGGGTCTTATTTTACAGGCATCTTTCCAGCATCGAATGCTTTACAAAAAAAAAAGAGAATTTGAAATTTTGGAATATCATAAAATTCAGATTTTTCTGTTGTAGATCTGACTGTTTATTTTACTTTATATACATTTATAAAAACCCTCCAGGTTTAAAGTGCCATGTGCACTTATAATGACAGCTCAGAAAGTTTCAAAAATTTTAATTGAAGAATTCTGCCACATGATGGCGCAAGAACACTTTTTCTTTTCACAAAAGAAAAAATGTACTCAATAGTCAGCACAGCAGCACCTTCTGGAGCAAAGCAGTGAGTGAGTAGTATATCAAATGTCCAGAAATTAAAATGAATTTACTCACCCTCATATCATTTCACTTTCTTCTTGGAGAGAAAGTTATAATGATCTTTTAGTCTTTTATGGAAAATCCTTAAGCTCAATAGCATCAAAGGAGTGCAATTTCTGTAAGGGGAACCAGGGGATTGTCATTATCGGATACAAATTAAATCACGTAAACTGCTCTGGACTGATAATCATATCCAGGCAACTTCCTAAAACCATTATGGAGATAAATCAGAAGTTACTTTGTGTTGCACTTCCTCTCCTCATTTGCCCTATATTACTGCTAAGCATTCAAGTACAAAGGTCATTCTAGTGTGCTTTGGAGTTGACCTTCTCAGTGAGGTCAGGCTGTGAGTGCACAGTTTGGATTTTGAAAGGGTGGGTTCTTGTTGGTATTGTGTTGTATTTCAAAGGAAAAGTACAATATTGAGATGCATATACTCTTTGGTACATATACCTAATGGTATGCTGACACACCTTTACGCCATATTACACTGCACAGGGAAATCACATACCCAAATTTCAAATACCATATTTAACTCTTCATTGTTTTCTGTGTTTGAGTGTTAGATCATCCACCACAGCCACATCAAACTCCAAAGAGAAGTAAACAAAGAACGCTTATGGTTTGGAAGAACCAGTGTAATGGTTCTGGTGAGGCCAGTGGGGTTTTCCTGCCGAGGCTCCCAGCAAGACTTCACTCAAAGTCTGGTTTGAATTTAAAAAGGCATGTGGTTCCAGATTATAGCAGATAAGAACCAAAAGGTCTCTGTAAAAGTCTGGCTGAGATTGTTTCTCCATGTTCTCTCCTATAAATGGAAGATGGTATTAACAGATTCACTTTTTTATTGCTCTGAGAGACATGCAATGCTTGTGCTAGATTTGGTGATGCATTTTCTAAACCAACCCAAAGAAAAAAACTGTATATGCCTTTTTAAGGTTGAATGAGAGTTAGATTCTCATTCAATCTGATAATATTGCATTTACTTCAATGAGCCTTGAAATGTTCTCATAGTCTAAATATAAGTAAATAAAAACCTTCCCATGTAACATAAACAAGTCTATTGGTTAATGTTAGTTAGTGCATCATCTAACATGAAATAAGCAATAGATTACAGTTTTTTTTTTTTTTACAGTAGGTATTTATTAATAATTGTTATTGTTTGTACATTGTTAGCTTATGTCCATTAAATTATATTAACACAACTTTTGATTTTCATATTGTATTAGTCAATGTTAAAATTAATATTAACTACGATTAATAATTGCTTTGGATTTTTATTTCTTAGTTCATGTTAATGTATAACGAATGTTAACAAATGGATATATATTGTAGTGATTGTGTTTAGGCTAAGCAACTGATGTTTAGTAATGTTAATCTAATTGTTAAAAACTTCCATCCCATCATCCCTGTGGTTTTACATTACCTTGTGGTCAGATTTTGATCAGGCAAGGTAATGGGATGCAAGTTGTGACTAAATGGGCTTCCTGTTTTCCTCTTCAACTCATTTGGGGAAATTTTCCTCTATGAGCTCATCCACATCTATGCAGGTGAACTTTCCTCAGGTTAACCTATAACTGCATACACCTATATGACTTTTGCATGCAAAATAACCCTATCATTTATCATATCACTGCATCATTCATGTGGCCATATGAGTAAGTGAATATGTTTTCCAGCTTTCTTTAACAAAGATGATAATGTTGTGCTTACATAAGCATTGTAGGTTGACGCAGTGACAAAGCTATGAGCCCTTAGTCCAAGAGGCTTGCAGGGGAGGGAAAAACAACATCTGAAGCTCATGGTGGGGCATTAAAAGTAAATGAAGCCTCATTAGTTTTTTGTGCTCTCCTGCACCTGCATTTTGATACACTCCCATACAGAGTTAAAAAGGCAATTCAAACATTAACTTAGACCAGGGTTCGGCAACCTTTTCAGCATGACATGCCATTTTTAATTTTTCACCAAATATTGGATTCAATCTTTTTGTCAACTTGTTTTCTTTCATTTAGGACTGGTTTTGTGTTTCTATTTGCATCTGATTAATCGTAGGCCTCATTTATCTGAAAATAGGCCTCATTTATCCGAAAGTAGGCACCTCATTTTTTGAGTGAAAAAAGCATTTTTTTATGAATATTTTTCACAATATGAGATAAAAAATTATGAAATTTTGCACTGTTTCTCACACTAGTGTGATTTAATGTTTAATCAGGAAGTTTGCTTTCAAATGCTTTAATTTTGAACAAAATTGCACAAAGTCAAACTTGTCAAAAATGGCCGGCCATTGAAAGTGAATGGGGAAGAATGAAAGTAAGAGAAACAATGAGTGTTCAGGAGCATGTTGTGCTTGCAAACATAAAGGCCTTGGATTTGTGCGTGTGTGGATGCATGTATACTCACACTATCACACACAAACACACACATCCATGCATACAAACTATTGTGAGTATTACACCTATTTCATCCTACCCTGAACTGCATGCAATATGCTTTTATGATAACTCTCTCTCTCTATCTCTCTCTCTCTCTCTCACACACACACACTCAAACTGCCTTGTCTTTAGCCTGCATTGACTTCAAAAGAATCTTTTCTTTCATCACATATTCTAGAAAAAATATTATGACAATAGGTTTTGAAGCTTTCATGTTCTCACAGAGTACTGGTGCTATTTTTTGTGATCTTCCCCATTCACTTTCAATGGCCGGCCATTTTTGACAAGTATGACTTTGTGCAATTTTGTACAAAATAAAAGCATTTAAAAGCAAACTTCCTGATTACACATTAAAGCACACTAGTGTGATAAACAGTGCAAATTTTCATAATTTTTTATCTCATATTGTTAAAATTATTCATAAAAAATGCTTTTTTCACTCAAAAAATGAGGTGCCTACTTTCAGATAAATGAGGCCTATGATTAATCAGATGTAAATAGAAACACAAAACCAGTCCTAAATGAAAAAAAAAAACAAGTTGACAAAAAGATTGAATCCAATATTTGGTGATAATATAGCATAATGAGAAAAGCAATTGTTTAGGTTATTTTTGACCGGGAACCCCACAAGTGTGACTAGCTGAAATAAAACCCTCAAAAAATAACGAAAATTCTAAAAAAAAAAAAAAAAAAAAATTCTGCTAAGTACTTATACCCTGTGTGAACAAAGTCAGTAAGTTTGAGTCCAATGCGATAACGTTAACTAGTATTTTCGGGAAAAAGAAAATCTTCTCTGACCCGAACACCACCAGAAGGTTAATTTATGCCCGCGCGCTCTCTCTCTCTCTCTCACACACACACACACACACACACACACACACACACACACGATCAAGCTGTGCAAAAAGTAACATTCAGAAGCTCATAAACGCTGCCACGCGACTTTTATTAATCGATACTGAATCGCTACATTATATTTCTCAGCAACGAGGGGGTAAAATCGCTGTTTTTTAAGTAGGCTAACTAAACTCGGCTTCATTGTTTGTAGAGAGGGACAGACGCAGACAAATCTCTCTCTCTCTCTCTCTCTCTCTCTCTTTAGTTTGCATCACTGGACATAGCTGTCAGTTATTTAACATTTCTATCTTAAAACAGTTGACTAATATTAAATGATTTCCAGCTTCATCTTACCTTGCTCTCTTTCAACGTGAAGCTTAGTGCTCAGCATCTTTGATTTGATTGGCCATCTCAGTCATTTTGACACTGACGAGCGCTGTTAGACGCTGAGGCTTTGATCTGAAGCGCCTAGTATGTGCACGCATCCGTAGAGTTAATTCTCGCACTTTAATAGTATTTATAGCTCCTAACAGGCTGTGTGACTATGAGAAGTTATTACCTCAAAATGTACGTCAGTATGCAGTTTTCCCTGTTACTGCGTGCCAGTGATTATCCCTCTGCGTGCCACTGTTGGCGCGCGTGCCGTAGGTTGCCGACCCCTGATTTAGACATACATATAAGCAATTTTCGTAATGTAACCCATTAATCTGTAATGACCGATTTGAAAGATTGACTGAACATGTTCTTCATATTTGATTATTGTATTGTGCTGCAACCTCTTGATAATCGCTGACACAGTGGTATGTTAGTCATTACAGATACTGACAAAAACCATATGTAGAATGTGCAAAGATCTGTGGTCTTTTCAACACTTCTGTAAACAGAATTCAAAAGCCTGTTTCTTTTTTATTTTTTATTTTTTTTTTTCTTTTTTTTTGAGGCAATAAGATATTATATTGGCTTGTTGTCATGTAAACTAAAATGAGATATTAATTCTTTTTTTTTTTTTTTTTTTTTTTACTTTTTTTGTGGTTAGTAGTTATGCATGGTGTGATTTCATAGTATACTTCAATAGGGTGTTGAATGTAAAATGAAGTATGTTACAAAAAATAATGAATGCAATCAAAGTATGATTTTGCTTGTAGCTAAGAGTAGGTTTCTCTCTATTATCATTTGAAAGGGGTTTCTTATAGTGTTTGCGGAGCAGGGAAATAGAAACCTCTGAGTTGAGTTTTTCCATTGAAAGAAAATCTGAAAAACATAGAATATTGAGTTTAATCTTTTGTAATTTACTTATTTTCTAAAAACTGAATCTGAATTAACTGATACACTACAGTGAATCTGACTTTGCAAGTATGAGAGGCTGCATCTGAAATCAAATACTTATTTAGGCCTACTATTTCACCTGTATGGATGAGCTCATAGTGGAGAATTTCCCTAAATGAGTTAAGGAGGAAAACAGGAAGCCCAGAAAGTCAAAACTTGCATCCCATTACCTCACCTGATTAAAATCTAACACAAGTTAATGTAACACCAAAAGTTTTTTTTTTTTTTATTATTTATTTTTTATTTTTTTAAACAATGTAGGCTATTGAAAAGAGTAGCTTGTCCGATTTCACAGTATTCATAAAACACTAGGCGAAAAGTCCCAGATGGCCTACTATTTGGGGTGTGATTCTGAAGTGTGCATCTGATGGACACTGACTCCCATGAGGCCACGGGAGAGCATTTGTGAATGGCAGTGAAAAGACAACTGATGCTGGTCACATGATAGGCTAATGGCAACAAGATGAATGTAGCACGTCTGGAATACATTCACACTACACACATATAACGCGTAGGCCTACTTTTTGTTTTTTTTTTTAACGTGCACTAATTATTTATTCAAAAGAAATATGGCTTCCTACACAGAGAGTATGCAAATTCGGACGCAGCCAGAGAGTTTATTTTGTTGTTTACCTGAATAAATAATCACTCAAAAGGTGAGACAAAACCGCAGATCATCGACGGTGCATGCCGCATGCTCCAATCATAGCACACGACTTTGGGTAGATGAGTGGAGGCACGCGCGAAATAAAAACTGTGGTTTCATTTTAGCCTATTCTAGTAGTTTGATTTGATAATGGCCCCTCACCTCTGAACTAGCCTATGTTAAACTAACATCATATATGCATCATATTGTATTACAGCCTAGTATCATCAGTGTTGGGAAGGTTGGAAATGTAATAGGTTAGCCTACAGATTACAAGTTACCCTATTTAAAATGTAGTAGGCCTAATGATGAGTGATGGAAAAACCTGGCCTTCAGATATTCCAATGATGGCACAGATTAAATCATTAAGAGCCTGATGAGCTGTTAAGGAGTAAGAAATAAACAATATCAGTATAAGAAAATGCTAAGTTAGATTGACTTCCCATGGCGTGTTGAATTAGAACATTGTGTCAAACTATAGCCTAAGTGTCTAAATAATATAAAATACATTATATATCCTGTGTAAACAAGTAATTGTTAACTAGCCTATTACTTTATTGCAGTTACGCAATCAACCAACTTTGCATGTGTGGTGGATAGCACAAAAGACCATTTTACAAAAATAAAGATTTAAGCAAACAAACAAATAAATAAACCTTAAAGGGATAGTTCACCCAAAAATGAAAATTCTGTTATCATTTACTCACCCTCAAGTAGTTCCAAACCTGTATGAATGTCTTTGTTCTACATTGGTGTGTCATATAGAGCAGTCTCTGCAATTTATGAAAGAAATCAATTAAATATGTGTGAGATTTTTTTTAAAATGGAATTCCCTTTTGTAATCGTCAACATTTTCATAGGTAACTGTAATTTAATTAAATCACATTTTTTTTCCCTCAACTGTAACTGATTACAGGCGCATTTAATTGTAATTAAATTACGTGTTACATGTAACAAGTTACTCCCCAGATATAAATATCATCATGCTGTAGGCTATTTGAACGGACCTGGAACTGTTCAGCACTCTTGCTTGTTAGGCTATCTTTATTAGGATTTTCTGACTATTTTTAACACTAACATTAAACAATGTAATTCTTTGATAAATCTAAATTTCAATCTTAGCATGGGCTATAAATCAATCTACGTTTATATATTTGGCCTTATCAAAAATGTCAAACATTTATAGAACATGCAAATTTCTGAATTAATAAGACCATGTGGAAATTAAATTTGGAAGTTGTCCAAATCTTACAAAATTAGGTCTTTTTCTACACTCTATTTATAATGAGTTTCCCATAGAGCTCAGTTGATTCGCTCTTTACAGAAGCAAAAGAGTTAAAAGTCACGTGGTGAGACCGGGCAATATTGTCACTCCGGCCCATAAAAAAAAAAAAAAACCAAAAAAAAAAAACCGTTGTATTTAAGGAAAGAGAACAAAGAAATCATTGCATATA
The DNA here is from genome assembly GCA_039654775.1 of Spinibarbus caldwelli. Lineage (NCBI taxonomy): Eukaryota > Metazoa > Chordata > Actinopteri > Cypriniformes > Cyprinidae > Spinibarbus > Spinibarbus caldwelli. The sequence continues at coordinate 16,381,409 of CM077248.1, read as the reverse complement.
AATAAGTGCAGTCTCCGGAGCAGCAGTCGTCCGCAGGCACCGCGCGAGCTTGCACCGCAACCTTCTCAGGCACTTCCACTTCCAGCAGCGGAGCTCCAGCATACAGGAGGAGGATGCGGGTCTCCGGGCTTCTGTCAGGCGCTTTCGCTCTGCATGTGCTGCTGAGCGCGAGATGCATGCCTTTGCATGAGGGACGAGGACTCATGAAGCACAAAGAGCCTCCGGTGAGTTTATTAATGCACACTTTTGATGCATTGTTTGATTCTAGCTCTTGAAAACCGGTGGGCTGCTGTTTAGTAAGTGGTTATTTTACATTTAGCTGCTCTAAAGCTGTAACTTGCCACAAAAATTAAAAGTTTGAGTTTTACTTTAAAATGTTTAACAAAATGCCTTTTATTTTGCTTTCATGCTACATGGCAAATACAAATAGATAAGCATGAACAAAGCAAAATTTGTTGAGTTTTGTCTTGCTACGATTATTGGCACCAGACTCAGTTATACTGGGTCATCATCATCATCATTAATCAAAAATGGTAAAACAGCGCCTGAAGCTTCTACAATTACGAGCCAGAACCTGTAAGTTTCAACTGGGTTTGTTCACTTTTTATGATTCAAGTTTAATGATGCTTACCAGAGCAACTTCATTTAACTGTTTAACTGCCACTAAATGCTCTTGATAAATGTATTTTTTCAATTCAAAATATACATACAGGCTTACTGTTTTCTTTATGGTTTTCTGTTTATTCCCTATATTTGAAGTGTTTGTTTGCTTATTAAAATGACTTAAACAACCTGTCATCACATTGTTAAAACTGAAGAATGTATTTTAGTGTTGTGTTTATGATGACTCAGGTGTAAAACTTATATATAATGTTGTCAGTTTGTTCTCTCGGCGATGACAAAAGAGCGAGGGATTGTGCAGGCATGGGCAAGTTTGTTTTTTCTGTGCCATCTGGAGGGACACACACTCCCTCTCACACACAGATGCATACTGTAGAGAGAATTTAGGGAATGTGATAGTCTGCTCACAGAAACCGCACTGTCCTTTCTCCTGTTACGATTATTTTGGCCCCTTGTTCCCAGGCACGTCCACTGCAAAAAGAGAATAGATTATGTAGTTTGTCAACCATGACAATGCTTGTTTATTTTTATTATTTTCACATACCCGTCTCATTTTCACATTTGACCCAGTAACCGGGAGCGGAAAACACTGGCAAAGGAGGAGGCTCGAGGACACTCAGTTCATTCATACCATTTATTTGAGGTTAATATATGCAGCTTAATATTTACACCAAATGAGTCATGTAATTTTCAATTAACTTTAGTTAAGGTTGAATGCCTGAATATGGGAAGCATAAAAAATGCATAAAAGTTGTCAATACAATGGTTAAGCATTATTTTCAAGTTTTTATTGCATTAGTGGAGCCACAAGAAAACATCAAAATGATTGTGAAAAATTTGGATTTTTTTTTTTTTTTGAAAAAACTAAAAAAGTCTATGGTCAATACACTCCTGTACTGTGACTGTGCTGTATAAGAACAGTTTTATTGGATCTGTAGGTGCTTATGTAATATTGTTTTCATTTTTTTTTTTTTTTGCAAAAATAAATTTGTCAGCTGTAATTTGGTTTATAATATTGAGTTTAATAAAAATTTCTTTAAAAAAATACAATTAGGCTAATTATGCTCAAATTCAGCATGCTTAAGATACTGTGTATAACAGAAACATAACAGATGCTTATCTGTTTAGTAGGCTAATCATGAGATTTTCTCTTTGAAGTCATTGCACGTATCATCTTAAGACTTCACAGGAAATTGTATACTTTTGCCATTTTTCTTTAGCCTATGTGTTCACGTCATGCCTATAAATAAAGAAAAGGTTTGTCTGGTCTGGCTTATATGCTTTTTTTCCTTTTTTCTTTTTCTTTTCGATATATACTTTTTTATTTATTTTCAGGAAAAGAGTGGGAATTAGATATCGTTAATGACTTTTGGTAGGTGCACAGGTACACACAATAGCACTAAAAACCGCTAGAGGTTTCATATTGTAGCTTTAAAATTGGAAGTTTCTTTAATACGACCTCTGAAGTATGAGTGAATTCACCTGCAACCCAAACAGCGTTTCCATCACAAACAACATTGTGTTTTAGAGTCTAGCAGTTCAAGGTTATTGGGTCAGGTGATTCACTCACCTTAACTGGTTGGGAAATGCCCCTGCTAAGATTTTGACAGGGTCATTCAAGGAAAGCGTGATCAGTTTCATGACTTCCTGGATGTGTCAGAGCAGGAATATATGTGTGTGGGAGAGGGAAAAAATGGGTTTATGTGAATAAGCCAAGTGCCAAAGTCCTTCAAGCATTGATCCAAACTTGAAACATTTACTATTGCTGGTAGACAGAGGACTTGAGCTGCTGGGGATAAAGTTTAACATGAGCACTGGTGCATACACTGTATCTGGGAGCTTATCACTGAAAGCTTACATGAAAGTCTCCTTTAGTCCTGCACTGGACCACTCATCACTCCCAAGTCAGCTGCAGATTCTAGGGGATTTACCTGTGAATATTTGTTCAAATGGTAATCCTTTAAAGCTTCATTTATCTTGTCATGAAGAGTTGTGATATGTTGGTGTAAGGATTAGCTTTTCTTTTTTCTCTCCCTGTCTGATGTCTGTAAACCAGATTGGACAGTGACCCAGATCTTTAATCCTGCACTCTACCCATCCAAAATGTTTTTTTAGGGTCAGAAGACTCATTTAAACACTTGATAAATGTGGAAAGAGGAGAGGTCGATAACTGTCATAGTAAATCAAACAATATTCTAACATGTATGATCCTTTTACTTTAAGTACTAATCCCAGTTTATCATTTCATGGAGACCTTTACTCAGTTGGTCCTAAAATATTCTTGCTTTATGAGTTATGATTTAGATGTTTGTTTTTTAATGGTGATAAGTGTCATTTTTGAGGTACTAGTGAGAAAAGTAGTGATTGTTAAACTCAAAATAACAGCATTTGTGACAAAGGTGATTACCTGGAGAAAAAAATAAAATAAATCGACTTGTATACTTATAAAAAGCATAAATCAAGGTTACAGTTAGGGACTTAAAAAGTTTTTAAAAGCAGAAATGTGAAGTTTAAAATTTTATAATTGCATTATTTTTTCTTTTAAAAATGTGTATTTTTTGTACAGTTTATTTCTCTTAATTTTACGGTCATATTAGGGTTTACACCATTACATTTGTCATGAACTAAATTTGGAAAATTAGTTATAAACTTACATAATAAAGGTTAGTCAGTGATTTTTTTGAATGAAAACACACATGTAGTTTGCATTTTGTGACTATACTGTTAAAACAGTAGATGTATCCGAATGTGCATACTTCCTTACTATATAGTATATAAAAACAGAATTTGAAAAGAGTAATATGTCCAGAGTTTTCATGAAACAGTGGGTGGAAAAAAGTACCCAGATGACATACTATGTCAGCGAGAATGTGATTTTGGATGCAGCCAGTGAGTATTTTGATGTTTTATGTATTGGCCTCATTCACATCCAGTGTAAGTGCTTCACTGTAACCCATATTTTTGCTTTTTGATAGAAAATGAGGGAAATGTAGAAATTAATTTTTATTGTAATCAACATTATGCCACAATTGCTGCCAATTGAGCATAACTCATACTGAGCCCAGATTATTCCTTGATGTAATAATAAAAATGTTTGGATAGCTCAACAGAACTACAGTTTACATGTTTTGAAAAATCAACCTGCAAATTGGTTTGGTTGTTACACATCTGTACTGGCGAATGGGATAGGTGAAATTATTCTACAAAGTTAAGCCTTAAATCACTGTTTTGTTACTGAAAATGGCTTGTACTCTCAGTTGAGTTTGTTGAAAGCGAGGATAAAAATCCTAACAATTCATCCGTTATGCAACACGAGTACCTGACATTTTTTGCAACATAATGGTCCCATATTCACACAATATCACTCTTTCTTGTCAGTCTTGCCAAACAAAGGCCACTGTTTCTCAACAGTTCAGATATCATTAGTCTGAACTCAATGAATCTGGATCTCTGCTGGTGTTTTTACTGTTGGACAGAGTTCTGGAGAACAGTACATAGGGGCAAACACAGCTCTCAGATGCACCATGCCAGGACCTCTTATCAGGATTTCCTCTGTGGGAGCTGAAAGCATGTGTTAACACGAGAGAGAGGCGGGGGGACGTGGGAGCTCTAGGCTGGGACAGGCAGTGTTGCATGAAAGTGAGGCTCAAGTACAGACCCAACTGGCGAATTTAACCACACATGAAAGGAGACAGCAGCATTTAGAACTTGGCTTTGTCTGGGGGGCTTATCTGAAACATAAATTATGTCAAACTACAGGCAAAACGCTGACTCAGAATATTTCCAGCATTAAAAAATGAATCAGAAAGCATTGTTGGCTAGCTTTCAAACTCACTAAGACAAGTTTTTCTCTCCCTGTCTGATGTCTGTGAACCTATTAAGCACTGACCCAGAATTTTGATCCCACTCTAAAAAGGTATTTTCAGTAGCTTTAGGGTCAGATGGTTCATTTAAACAGCACTGATAAAAGTGGACAGCTTCATTCTCACACTTATTTCAAAATTCACTCTGATCTTGCGTCCAGTATCAGCAGAAAAAACCCATAGCATTCCTTTCCACATCATGCCACTACCTCTAGGCTTTTTATCAGTGCATACTGCAGCCTTGATTTCTATTTTGTGTATTGCAATTTTGTTGCTTTAATCTCCTCAGACGTTTAATGAAATAAACTGCTTAAACTTTGGGGATTGCGTTTTGGCAGAACATCAAGACATCTTGGGCAATGCTTTCTCTATAGATTATTACACACACACGTAAGAAATAGTAACCTATTGTGTTGACTTCATTCCCCCCTGCATAGTATAGACAAATGTGTCCTAACTTGCCCTCCATTTTTTAGAAGTGGTTCAAATATACGCTTTGAACTGGAGTTCTTGAAACTTGCATTGTATGAACAATGCAGAAAGCACCTCATCTTTGTGTGTGCCAGAAGTGGAATATGTGTGTTATTCCAGGGTATGGCAGATCTCGCCCACTCATAGGTCAGGAGTCACGATGCAGTTGGATATTATGATGATATAAACACCTCAGAAAAGAAATTTAATCAAGCATCTGGTTTGAATTTCATTAACATTTTATATCCAGATTGGTTAATGAGATTAGATTTAGTTGTACAGTGTAAGTGCTCGTATTGATGTTTCATAAGCTATACGAGGAGCATGATTTTAATTTCTGCATTAAAATAGTTTTTATGCCATAAAATAATAAAATATCAGGTTGATACAACTGTCCTGATATTGTAATGAAGAAAAAAAAATTTAATTCCTGAAAAAAAAAACTTAGTTGCAGTTTGGCAAAATCTTTTATTTTTAATTATAAATAATTTAATATTTTATTAATATTTTAAGAACCTACTTTGACTGTCATTGCTTATTAATATTTAAAACTCTAAATCAAAATAATGTGGTGCACCAACAAGCAGAAACATGATGTGGAAAAAAAAAAAATGATGTTGAAAGAAATGATGCCTTCTAGGTCAATACGTCTCTTAAAGGGATAGTTCGCCCAAAAATGAAAACTCTGTCATTAATTACTCACCCTCATGTTGTTCCAAAATGTAAGCCCTTTGATCATCTTTGGAACACAATTTAACATATTTTCAATGAAATCTGAGAACTTTCTGACCCTGCGCACAAATAGTGTTTGCGTAGCTTCATAAAATTGAACCACTGATGTCACATGGACTGTTTTAACGATGTCCTTACTACCTTTCTGGGCCTTGAACGTGTCAGTTGCGTTGCTTTCTATGCAGGGTCAGAAAGCTCTCGGATTTCATCAAAAATATCTTTTAATTTGTATATTAATATTAAATGTATTAATTTATTTATTGATATTAATTTGTGTTTCAAAGATGAACAAAGGTTCTATGGGTTTGAAATGACATGAGGGTGAGTAATTAAAGGGGTGGTTGATTGTGATTTCACTTTTTTAATGTTAGTTAGTGTGTAATGTTGCTGTTTGAGCATAAACAATATCTGCAAAGTTATGACGCTGAAAGTTCAATGCAAACGGAGATATTGTCTTTTAAAATTCTGGCAGTTTAATGCCTACAAAAACGGCTGGAATGGACTACAAGGAGTTACTTCCCGGGTCCGTTACGTCATGAACCCAGATAAACCCCGCCTCCGGGAACACGCAGCAAAGGGGGCGAGGCCATGTTGTGCTGCTTAAGAGAAGAGGAAGAGAAAACTAGGGGTGCACATAAAAATCTATTCATATATGAATTGCGATTCTGTCTTCTAACGATTCTAATGGATTTACGTTTCAAAATCAATGAAGTTTCAAAATCAGTGTTCTAAAGCAGTGGTTCTTAATACTGTTCCTCGCATCCCCCTGCTCTGCACATGCTCTGCATCTCTCTCTCTCTCTCTCTCTCTCTCTCTCTCTCTCTCTCTCTCTCTCTCTCTCTTTCTCTCTCTCTCATTCAGATCATCAGATCAGCTCCAACAAACTGTTCCAATTATACACTTATTTTCACATAGCAATGAGAAGCATTATACATGGACGCGCGTGCGGTTGCTGTGCTGTATTAAAGCTTTAATCAGGATAAAACCGTAAGCAGTAGCACTTACAAATAACAGCGTATCTAAAAGTATGAACCATCAACAAACAAACATACCATTAAGAGCCGTGCTTGCACAGGTTCTGCGAGATCCTCTTCACTAATATACTCTGCGTCGCAATCGGGCTCAAATTGATAAGCAATATAGACGACGCCATTGTTTACAATACAACCGGAGCACATGCTGCTGAGCCGAGGGGCGGGATGTTTAGACGCACACTAGAGGCGGTTTAGCCAATCACAACACACTGGGCCAGCTAACCAATCAGAACCCATCGCGTATTTCTGAGGGAGGGGCTTTTTTAAAACCAGGAAATAATCGGGGCGTTTATCAGAGAAGGGACGGAGCAGTGTAGAATAAAGGTAAATTATGTAAAAAATAATGCATTTTTTAAAAAATGAAGCATGAACATATGTTTGACTGCACCCCATAAACACAATCAAGCCTAAAAAAAAAAACAGTCAACCACCCCTTTAATGGCAGAATTTTCATTTTTGGATGAACTATCCCTTTAAAATTTTAGATAATTTTGAGTTTGAGGATTCAAGACTAAAATGTCATATGGTGTAACTCCCCAAAAAACTTAATAATTTGTAAATTAATTATTTATCGTTTTTTGTGAAAAAAAAAAAGTTTGGAAAAAATAATTAAAACTTGCTTTGATAATGATTAAGGTGTGTTCACTGACATTCAAAATGTTATCAAAATGTTTTTTGCTTTATGATACATATGAACATCATATACTGTAACTGTAAACATAAATTTTGTTGAAAAAGCTATAAATGTTTTGCAAAACCTTATGACACCAACATAAATACAAAGAGTACATTTCTAATAACTTGGCTAATGTGTTTTGAACTAAATGTTTTCTTTTGTTTATCTATATATATATTTAATGAACTTGAACTGTCTAAGTGCACATGTTAGAAATCAGCAATGCATGCTGGTAGAAAGTCTCACTCAGAGACCAGGGCACATTCCACAGTTCCTGCTGGGCATTGTCTCCAATATAGCAGCTCTGCCTCACGCATGAGGAGTCACCGCTGTGCCGCCGTCCCTGGGAGAGAGAGACACGGGGTCACTGAGGGGAAAGTGTTTAGGCTGTTTGCTGTTTCTTCGCAAAAGTCCTAAACATTTTATAATATGTTGTAAACCAGTCAAGAAAAACAAAAAAAACAAGGGTATCTTGTCAGAACTGTGTTTTTCCTCTTAGTCCAAAGGAAGACATTAAGATAACTTTCAAATATACATATCACAATATAACAGCTCATTGTAAATTCTTCAAATCTTAACATATTTAGCTTTTTGAACTAAATGTTGATTTCATGTAAATGAAGTATTTAGACATTTTTCTGTAAGTGGGTAAAAGGTGAGCGCTGTAAATGAAAGATGAAACATCCTGAAGTTTAAAGCATCTATAAATGCTTATAATTCTGCCTGAAAGCACCACAATGCTGCCCACAGCATTTTTCTCTGTCTTTAACGCCCATGTTAATGAACAGCCATTTCCTCCAAAGAATGTTTAGGGACACTAAGCAGTCCATCCGCTATCATATCCCACAGTAAGTAAACAGCATCATCTAGGGAAGAACATGATTTTGCTTTTTGTATCAGATTAGGGCGGTTTGGCTTGTTTGTTTTTATTTATCGTTCATTAACGTGCAAGATGTTTATTATCATAAACTGTGGCCTTTCCAAACGGGTACAGTATGTTTTTTTAATCTAATGTCAGTTTATGATGTTTGAGACAAATAGACTTTCATTAAATAAATGTCATTAACAATTTCTGGCAGTTTATTTTAATATACAGTACACTATACTGTTCAATTTTTTGGGGTCATTTGGGATTGTTTTTGAATACAGTAAAAAATACAGTAAAAACAATAATATTTTGAAATATTATTACAATTTAAAACAACCGTTTTCTATTTTAAAGTATTTTAAAGTGTGATTTATTCCTGTGATGGCAAAGCTGAATTTTCATCACATAACTAACTAGCTAACCGATATTAGCATGTGTACTAGCTAACCAATATTAGCATGAGTATTTCTTTAGCAAATTAGTGTCGATTGTTGCAATTCATTTCATGCATATCTTCCGTCTTTCCATCGCAGGGTTTGTCACAGATTCCTCATTCCCTCTCTGAAAAGAGGAGAGACAGGGTCCCCCATCCTCAGGACACATTCAAACCTCAAGCACTGCCAAAAGATGAGCCACAGCTCAACACCCAACTCAGGAACAGCTCCGGGGGTGCAGGTCCACCGCGCTGTGGTGTCCCAGACTACCCCGACCAGAGAGAGGTGCATCTCAGCAGGCACACCCGACAGAAACGCTTTGTGATTTTTGGAGGACGCTGGCCAAAAACTGACCTCACTTACAAGTAAGGTGCACAAGGAAAGCAAGATCATTCATTTTAATTCTAAGTAATATCCACCATTTTCCTAACGAGCCTAATGCATTTTAAATTATGGGAGGCACTTCCAGTTTGGGGAAGTTACGCTCAAAAAGAAATTATTTTAAATCATTAAATTGTGCTACAAATAATCCGTATTTTTCAGTTTTACTGAATGAGTTCAGAAATTTCCCCCATGTTCTATTTTATGCTTGGTATTTTAATGTGACATAATATAACATGAATATCTATGGCATGAGCTCTTTTCAGTCAGCTGCATTATTTTCCTCCTGATCATTTAGTTTTTCCTTTGTAATCTGCTGTAACAATATGAAAAAAGACAACATATACTGTGCATTTGTTGTCTGCTCTCATGATTACATTTTCAATATATCAAGAATAATTCACTAGAATCTCATTTTTTCTCCTCAAATCCACATCTCTTTCCAGGTTTGATATAATAATATAATACAATATAATTGTCACGATATCACTCGGGGAGACGAGGGAATAATCCAAAACGGAGTCTTTAATGACATCCAAACAGGTAAGAACAAATACAGGCAGGGAACACAGATGTGACAGACACGAATGACGTATAATACTGGACACGAAACACAGGGCAAGACACACTATAAATACACAACGTAACGAGATAATTAAACACACAACTGGAACATAATTAACTAATAATGACAAGAACAGGAACTAACCAAATAAGGGCATAGAAACACTGGGAGCATGTGGAAACAAGGCACAAGTCAAACACAAGACTGACAATAATTATATTGGCTTATAAATAAACTATGTAACCAAGCAAAATAAAAATAAGTAACTGAAAGTGTCTAGTTACAATGGTTGATTTCCACTTGAAATTATTATATGGTATAGGCTATAATTAATTATTTAATAATAACAAAAATAATAATATATAGTATAATAATATAATAACAATAAATTCATTTAGCTTTTTAATAATCCTGGATTTGTATACTATGAAAATTACTGGCAAATTATGAATAAAATATGAATAAAAGGGTCTGGTAAATGCTGAAATGTAAATGTATAATAATAATAATTGTTATTATTTAAATAATAAAAATTATTGTTATCTGTTATATTATACAGCGGGTAAAATAAGTATTGAACGTCACCATTTTTCTCAGTAAATATATTTCTAAAGGTGCTGTTGACTTGAAATTTTCACCAGATGTCGGTAACAACCCAAGTAATCCATACATACAAAGAAAACAAAACAAATAAGTTCATAAATTAAGTTATGTGTAATATAATGGAATGACGCAGGGAAAAAGTATTGAACACATGAAGAAAGGGAGGTGCAAGAAGGTATGGAAAGCCAAGACACCAGCTGAAATCTATCAGTAATTATAAAGAATCCTGGTCCTTGTCAGTGGAAATTCAGTCCCAACACCTACAGTATACCAGGATTATGAAGATGAAACATTCAGCAAGACAATGATCCCAAACACAGCTAAGGAAACTCTCGTTTGGTTTCAGAAAAAGAAAATAAAGCTGCTAGAATGGCCAGCCAATCACCTGACTTGAATCCAATAGAAAATAAGAACTAAAGATCAGAGTTCATAGAAGAGGCCCACAGAACCTTCATGATTTGAAGACTCTGTGGAAGAATGGGCCAAAATCACACCTGAGCAATGCATGCGACTAGTTTCTCCATACAGGAGGCGTCTTGAAGCTGTCATTACCAACAAAGGCTTTTGTACAAAATATTAAATAAATTTCAGTAGATCAATACTTTTTTCCCTGTGCCATTCCATTTCATTACACAGAACTTAATTTCTGAACTTATTTGTTTTATTTGTATGTATGGATTACTTGGGTTGTTACCAACATCTGGTGAAAATTTTCAATACTTATTTTACCCGCTGTTTATATATTATTATAATCACAGCTATTATACTGACTTGGCTAACAAATAAGTTCTTTAACAGCATTTTTCATTTGCTGTCATTTTTTTTATTTTTTTATTTTTTTATTTTTTTATTTTTTAGCTAAAACAAGCTCAAGATCTTTTCAGTGACACAGAGCCTGTCTGTTTTCATCGTAACAAAAGGGTCATTTTTGTCCTTGTTCAATATCTGAATAAACGATAATGTTTGTGTGCTGATAGCACTTTCTATCTCTGTTCTGATTGTGCTTACAGCAGGCAGTTTATGTGGAGGAATGCAGGGGCTGTATAGTCAGACCTATGAGGGAGAAAAGGGCCATCTCTGAGAGAGAAGTAATCAGCCACATTTGTACAGGAATCTATTCACAGGCAGCACAGTGTGGATGCATCCGGTTGAAGATGCAGGATACACACTTTTCTTTCTGTGGTCTTGTGGCTCTCGATTGTTCTTTGTGTAACATTATCATGGCTGAATAGTACAAAGGCATGCATTGTAGATTAGAATGGGGAATTATAAGATAAACGAGATGTTTACATTTTTTGCCAGAAAGTTTGTGTGTGTGTATATATATATATATATATATATATACAAAATCATGTACTTAACACTGTACTCTGTAGTTTACGCTGATGTGAAGGTGTTTCTACACAACGACTGAGAGATTTACAGCAAATCTGACATCTTTCCCTCTTCTCAGCCTCATAATCAATCTCACTATATTTTGTTTCTCTTTTGGAAAGTCATTGAAACACTATTGTGGGGGTTTTTCCAATGCAATTAAAGCAAATGGGAAAGCAAAAAGTATATTTATTGTAGTTTCCATTCACCACTATAAGTGTAGTCAACAATGACGAGTTCTGAGTTTGACTTCTGAGAACCTCGGAAATGTGAAAAGGATCCATTTCACAAGCATTAGAAATGGTATCAAAAATCTTAAGCTTGAGGGGCTGAATCAAGACACATTCCTTAACACAGACAGGTGTGTGGGCCCTCTGATAAAGCTTGGCTTCCTTTATTAAAATGTACATTTCTAAATCATTTCTGATACAAGTAGAAACAGCTTAAGTTCCTCTTAACTTGAGCTATGTGGATTATTACTGCTGTTCAACATAAGTATTTGAAGAATGCTTAATTAAGTGCTCAGCTTTGTGCAAATGAATATAATAAAAGGTTAATCATGCCCAAATTGTAAGTGAAGATCCAGAACAGTCTGATACTTGTCTGAGGTTGCATGATCCCTGCGGGGTGAGTTCTGCTCCTGTCAGAGAACTGGGTTATGAAGCTACACACATAATACCACCGAAACCACAGTTTCGTTATGCTCATAAAACAACCATTCAGAGCACATTATGCAATCATGTGACATGCTCACCAAACAGATGCCTATGGTGATGAATAATAAAGATGAATCACTGGTGGTCTCTGATGTGGGTTTGTGTCGGTTGGTGGTCCAGCAGTGAAAAGCCGGTGGTCTGTAACACAATGTGTGTATGCAAACGTGATCACGAGTGTTTTGTTGATAAACCTTGAGTATGATTGTGGCCATGTGTGTTCAGAATCCAGCGCTTCCCGTGGCAGATGAGTAAGGATAAAGTGAGGCGGGTTTTACGGGAAGCTCTCAAGATTTGGAGTGACATCACGCCCCTCACCTTTACTGAGGTCATCAACCAAGAGGCCGACATAGTCATTGACTTCGCAAGGTAAAAAAAAATCTTGTTTCAATATGCCTAGGTGTAGCAGAGTGAAGCAGTTTAAAAGTGCATTAAGTAATTTTTGCTTTTGGTCAGCTGATATGAATTTCGTAATGATACCTGAGTGCCATGCAAAATCATATTCTCAGTAACAGTTGTTTCTGAAATACCCTCTTCACAGGTGTATTTGTCATCCTTGATTAATTTATCCTGCAAACAACTGTCCAATAATACAAGCGTTACAAGATAAAGTGAGTACTAGTATAGTATTCAGTATAGTATGATAGTATAGTACAGCACAGTATAGTAAAGTTTAATGCAACATAGTAAAGAATGGTACAGTATAGTATAATACAGTAGAGTGCAATAAAATATAGTATAATGATGTATAATATATACTACGGTATGTTGGTATGATTTTTTTTATGTTTTTGAAATTTTATTTGAAATACAAATACAATAATATTTGAAATATTATTAGTAACTGTTTTCTATTTGAATATATTTTAAAATGTAATTTATTCCTGTAATGGCAAAGCAGAAATTTTATCAGTCATTACTCCAGTCTTCAGTGTCACACGATCCTTCAGAAATCATTCTAATATGCTGATTTGGTGCTCAAGATACATTTGTGACCCTGGACCAGAAAACCAGTCATTAGGGTCAATTTTTTTAAATTGAGATGTATACATGATCTGAACGCTGAATAAATAAGCTTTCCATTGATGTATGGTTTGTTAGGATAGGACAATATTTGGCCGAGATACAACTATTTGAATATCTGGAATCTGAGGGTGCTAAAAAATCTAAATATTGAGAAAATTGCCTTTAAAGTTGTACAAATGAATTCCTTAGCAATGCATATTACTAATCAGAAATTAAGTTTTGATATATTTATGGTAGCAAATTTACAAAATGTCTTAATCGAACATAATCTTTACTTAATATCCTCATGATTTTTGGCATAAAAGAAAAATCGATCATTTTGACCCATACAATGTATTGTTGGCTATTGCTACAAATATACCCATGCTACTTATGACTTTTTTTTTTTTTTTTTTTTTGGGTCACATTTCTTATATTATAAATGTTGAAAACAGTTGTGCTGCTTCATATTTTTGTGGAAACTCAGATACATTTTTTTTTCAGGATTCTTTGTGAATAGAAAGAACAGCATTTATTTCAAATAGAAACCTTATGTAAAATTACAAATAGAATCACTTTTGATCAGTGCATCCTTGTTTAATAAAATTATTAATTTAAAAAATCTTGCAGACTCTAAACTTTTGAGTTGGTAGTCCAATACAGTAAAGTACAATATAGCAGCCACCATGAGGGGTGACCACCCTTATCTAGAAAAAACAAACAGATTTTTCTTGATCACTGATATAAAAATTGTATGTATCTCACATGACTCTACATAATTTAACACAGAAATCTTTTTATATTAATTTCATATTATAGTAAACAAATTTAAAATATATCACATATCAAATCATATCACATCACATCCAATAGCTCTTAAGTCAGTCTGTTTTCTGCTATATTAATATTGGCAGAAAACAATTAACACTGTATATTTAGTTCCAGTCATACATATAAATGGGGAATCTAGTGCTTTAACATAATTGTTTATTTTTATGCAATAGTCCTACTGTAATTCAAAGATCCCAGATAGCACACGTACAGTATATATGTCTGTGTTTCTCATATTAGCTCCTGGCATGGTGATAATTTGCCCTTCGATGGCCCTGGTGGGATCCTGGCTCATGCTTTTTTCCCAAGGACACACCGGGAGGGAGACATTCATTTTGATTATGATGAGTCCTGGACGGTGGGCAATGAACTTGGTAAGTGTAAAGATAAAACTTACTGCTTCACTGCCTGCCACTCAGTTGTAAAGCTGTAAATCTCTGGTACAGATATCATGCATTGCTAAGAACGAATCAGTGAATGTGTTATAAAATCTGTTTTCAAAAAATTATGTGGAAGATTTGGATACAGAAAGTATTTTTTTTTTTTTCAGTTCACATCCATATAAGATTTGACAGATTAAACTGATTAGAGCGAATCATATCTGTTTTTATCATATAAATGCATGACATCATACAAAGTGTGTGTTATTTTGTAAGGTTGCTTAATGCACCTTTTGAGTTCACGGTGAGATGTCATCAAAGACACGAGCAGAGGCAAGATGTCAGGTTTTCCATCTTCTCATTCCACAGTGACAGCTACTCAGCTGTTGAATGAGAAAGTCTCCTGGCATTCCGCTGACGCTTACATCATTACTACAGTAACCGATGTAGATGCACCAGATGTTGACCCCGTCTGAGCAAACAGATCAGAACAAACCAACTGACAGGCATTCCTTAAGATCAGACATAAAAGTCAACTCATATTTGTCTGAAAAAGCCTAATTTTAAATGTCATCCTACAGGAACTGATCTTCTTCAGGTGGCAGCACATGAGTTTGGTCATGTCCTGGGTCTACAGCATTCTCTGGAGCCTGGAGCCATGATGTCCCCATTTTACAGCTTCTCTTATCCTCTCCAGCTCAGTGAGGATGACAAGAAAGGGATTCAATACCTCTATGGCCCCCGGCTGCAAGCCCCGCTCCAAATCCCTACAGAAACCAATGAGATTATCACCAGTGCAGTGAGTCCCTGAACATTTAAACACCGACAAAATGACACACAATGTTGATTACCACAAAAAAAAAAACAATTCAATTTCTAATTGTGTAATTTTTCAATTTAACCTCTTTTTTTCCTCTCTCTTTTTTAAGAAACCCAGAGGCAATTCATAAATATATTTTTTGTGTAATCATTATTAATGTTACAATTGTATTGTGCTATAACTGTTATTGTATTAAACCCAAAATATTTCTAAAACATCACATATTTTAAATTAGTTACATTCCCTTCATTCTCACTCCTGTTATCCCATCTCCTTTCGCTGTCACTGTTTGTAGCCTGACGCTTGTCACATAGACTTCGATGCTGTGTCTGTAATCCGTGGGGAATTGTTCTTCTTCAAGGCCAGCTATGCATGGCGCATCAGGGAGGGCCGTCTGCAGGCGGGATACCCTGCCCTGGCCTCTCGACACTGGAGGGGCATTCCAGAGAAAATAGGTGCCGCCTATGAAGACAAAAAGGGAAATATCTGGTTCTTTGAAGGTGGGTGAGTTCAGCACCGATGGCTGACTGTGGTGATTTGTGGTTGCAGGACAGGATCAGACAGGCATGTTTATGTACACATCTATGGTGATGGGTGGTGCGGTACTTCCCCTTGACCCATATCTAAAGCATCCTTCTTTGTGCCTCTAATGCAGGGCATGATTAAACATGAGCACGCAGAACACATGCAACTAACAACAGATAAATACATGTGTTGTGCAGTGCAAGAACCTAAACTACTGTACACCTATATGTGGTTATTGTAGCTATGATGGTACTTGTGAATTTCACAGAATGAAATGTACAATTTTAAAGATTGAAAATTTGGGTTAAACTTTACTCTGTGCATTTAGAACAGGAATCGCATCGGTTCAGTGAGTCAAATATGTGGTATGTTGATTTAAATGTACTTTATCTTTTTGTGGTATGTTGTGATAATCACTCAAGATAATTTTATAGACAAAAAGTGTTTGTGGATCCTTAAAATGCATTAAAACAGCTTAAATTCACTTCTATTTCATGCTGACTTTGAACATGCATATAGACTAATACATTTCATAAATTAATACATTGAACAAATGTTTAATATGGTATAGTATTAAATTGTGCAATTTTAGACAAATTCTTCCGATGGAGTCTTATCATTATTTGCCTTTGTTTTACCAACATGCAGTGAATTTGCAGATCAATAACAAATAATAGGCAAACAATGCTAAAATGGAATAAAGTGACAGTTGTACTGAATTAAAATACTACATTAACGCAGTCATATTTACTCTTTACGCATATGTACTTTTTCCTGTACTTCTGTCCTCTGTTAGGTTCCAACTACTGGGTGTTTGATGCAGAACACAAGATAAAAGGACCGGACCCTCTGCAGACTATAGGCCTTCCTGTCACGGACCTTCAGGCTGCGCTGCGCTTAAAGGAGCACCACGGCCATCATACATACTTCTTCAAATCAGGAAACTACTGGCGTTTGGACTCTCAAGAGAACAGAGTGGACACGGCCTCTCCACGCAGCATCCAGCAGGACTGGTGGGGCATCCCTAATGAGATTGATTCCGCCTTCCAGGATGCGCACGGTACTTCCAGCTCAGCCTTTTTAATAGATATTAGTGAATGTTAACATTAACATGAAAGAAACCAGGTTACGTAAGTTAAGAAAGTTTGTTGAATCTGCGTTTTTTAATTAATCATTTGAGAGACTGATTCAATGGACCATTCAAAAGTCACTTGCTTCTTTTCTGAATGTGACTAAGTGACTAATATTAAGAGACTTAAATTGATTTCCATTATAAGGTTATTTTTTCAAACCGTATTAGATGTATGCATCACCTTTTATGCCAAATTCTTATATTTCATCAACAAATTCAATCAGAAGAATAAGACAAATCAGTGGTTATGTATCAAATGAAATCAGTATGATCAAAATCCAAAATCCAGGGGTGGCACTAATATTAAGAGACTTGTCTCCACCTACTGGCCGTTTTAGTTAATATTGAAATATTTTAGTTAATATTTAATATTTAAAGTAAACTTTCAATAAAATGTTATATTTAAATATTAAAAATGTTATTTTAAATAATTAATCTTATTATAATTATTTATAATTATTGATGCAGATTAAATGCATTTTTGAGCTACATTAAGCATTCTGTGTAACTACATCTAAATGCTACTTCAGATGCAAATATTGTGCCACCCCTGCAGTGCAACAATGGATTTTGTTGATACTGATTTCATTTGATTCATAAACACCATAAACACCTTATAAAGGAAAACAGTAGAAATCAATTTAAGGTGGCAAATATCCATTTAATGGAAAAGCCACTGCTGTGAACTGACCACCACACAGAATATAAAGAATAAGAAAAACTTTGCTAGTCAACAGGCCTAAACCAGCCACGATACCCCCCCAGTATGTGCATCTCAGAACAGTATGTTTTTGGAATGTAGATCTATTTCTATCTGAAGCTGAACATGAACATGTGTCCTGCTGCATCATTTTAAGTCACTCTGACCCAGAAAACAGTTTCTACAACATAGCAGGCCTAAATAGCTGAGACTTTTTTAGTGGATAAACACAAAATGTGTTTATGGGTCAAAGTGACTGAAAAAGATGGAGTAGGTCATGTTCACAAAGTCACTCAAGAATAGCATCCTAATAGCTTCCTTGAAAAAAGGCAATCATTTGATCTGTCACTGCTCTGCCCATTTTAATTGGTGAGTGTGACAGACCTCTGACAGAAGAGGGCGATATTTCAGCAGCAAATAATCAGTAAAATTTGTTTTGAATCAAGTGTGAGTTTTGTTACACTCATTTTTCTGATTTATAATTACTAAGTATGTAGTTGTGCAATATTCTGCAATATTAATACATTGGTTTATTAATGCAAATTAATTTTCTCGTGAATTGTTGTATACTCCACAGGCTTTGCCATCTTCATCAGTCGCCGACAGTACTGGAAGTTTGACCCAGTTCAGCGTAAGGTTTTGGAAGGTTACCCACGCTACCTTGGTGCAGACTTCTTTGGATGTAGCATGCCATAAACCCTCAGGAAACTTTTCTGTCTCTTACAACAACTTCTCACACTCTGGTCTAAAGCACACAGTGTAAATTTCCCTACTTTTTCATGACGAGGAACTGTACTATGTAACCTAAATTCTTGTTCCCCAGGCATTTCTCTCCCTTTCACCTCAAAAATGTCTGATTAATCTAATTTCTTCTCAGGAAATCTTGCACATCTGAGCTTTATGAACCACGAGCAGCTATGTCTGTATTTGTTGTATTATCAAGCAACCACTGTGTAAGGAGACACAAATACCCTGTTGTTAAGGTGCTAAACAAGGTGCTAAAACATTTGTCAGGGATCTTTGCACCAGTTGCAATGTCCGTAACTCTCGAAGTTTTTATGATTCGCTGCAAGTTGTACTGTAACTGTGCAGTTTGTATTGATTAATAACACAAGAAAAACTTATTTAGAGATTAGGTCTCTCAATCAAAATGTTATGTTTTTCTTTTTTTTTTCTTTTGCATAGGGTAAGGATGTTTTTTAAGATCACACAAACTCTTGACACATGAGCATTTGTGTATGATATTGAGACTGTATGAACAGACAAACTGGCACTCTTCAGTGCAGGACACTGACAGGGTTTTAAATCTGTTTTTTTTTGTTTTGTTTTGTTTTGTTTTGAATATACTACAATAGATCAGCTTGGCATACTTTTCTTCCGATCACCTGTGTATATTTTTTTTTATATATATATTTTCTCTAGTTTTTGTAGTTCTTATACTATTTTCTTTGGCTTTTCATATTTACTATGTAAATACTTTTTTAAAATGTGTGTTGTATTTTGGTACAATTAAAATATTCCCTAAATTCCTACATTTTCTGTGATCCACTCATTTATTTGTTCATTTGCAGTAAGCACTGCATTAAAAAGAAAAAAGAAAGAAAGAAAGAAAGAGAAAGAAAGAAAAAGCTATGAGAAAAAAAAGTCATGGCTAACGGTTTTTATAATATCTAAAATTCTTCTAATATCTTCTATCAGATAATAGAAGATTAAAGAATATAAAAACGTATGTATCATTTATACCATTTATAAAACAAATTACATCAGTTACTTTTTTTTTTACGTTTATGATTTTTTTATTATTATTTTTTATTACTTGCATAACAGGAACAGTAACACAACATACATACATAGAGGATCACAGTATTTGCAACTATTATCAATTACATTCATAATAGCATCAAAGGAACAAACCGAAAAGAAGAAGAAGAAGAAAAAAAAAACACTACAGGGGATAACTTACAAAACATTTCCATATGAAAAGGATTCAATAATTCTATATATTCTTTTTGCTTTTTTATTTCTTAGATCTTTTAAATCTTCAATGTAATGCTTAAGTTCAGTTTTAAATAATGTAATGTTAGGTTTATTATTAGACCATTTTTGTTTGTGTATATGGTATTTCCCATACATAAGTATTAAATTAATAACCAAATTTTGCTCCAAATTCGTATTATTATACAATAAAAATATATCTTTACCAGAGAGTCGAATCTTTAATTTTATAAATTTAAATATTAGATATTCAATATCAATCCAAAACATTTGGCTAAATATACAATCATAAAATAAGCGTTTTATGGATTATTCCTCTAAGTTACAAAAAATGCATGTGGTCTCCCTGTCTCTAAAATTTTTACATACGTTTATGATGTTTTTTTTTTTTTTTATTGCAAGACAAAAAGAAAACATAAAACAGCACTGCACTGACATACAAAGGAGAAAGAAAAAAAAACAAAAAAAAACAAAACAAAAGCAAACCAACAATCAATCAGTAAGAAAAATATCGTCATAAACCTTAACAAACTTGTTATTCTTATTGTTATCGATGTGTTTAAGAGATTTAACAACAAGCAAAATCTCTGCAAGAAAGACATCAAATCTAAATAACATATTGAGAAATTTGGTTTAATTACATCAGTTACTTTTACGCCAATACGACTTTCCTGACGTCAGTGGAACCGTGCGATCTCATTGGTCCACGGAACAACAAGAGAATTTTGCTTATATCCACGTGGAGGTGCTGAAGCGACACACTCCGCCCTCATTAAAACTCTCACATCCAAACGCAAACATTATGAACCATTAAACATAAACAGTCTGAAGCTAACACTGAACGTGGACATGGATCTACTGAGGCATAAAGCCCATCCACAGTGAACCGATCGATCGTTGGTCAGCGTCAGTGTACTGAAATGTGTTGTGGGATAAGTGACCATACGGATACACAGTGAAAGTGTGCAGAAGAGTTTATTAATAACGCCGGAGAAAAATCATGGCAAACAGCGTCACTCAAGAGTACATGCAGATCCCAGCCGTCACAAGAGCATATACTACTGCGTGTGTCCTGACAACTGCAGCTGTGGTGAGTAACCCGGGCTCCAGACAGTAACGATACACCTGATACAGGACTTACACTGCAAGATAAATATAGAATCGTCACATACTGAAGACTGTAAGTCAATATGTCTTCACAATTATTATTATCTTCCCCACATTCGGCATTCAGTGTCAGTGTAAATGCTTAAAGAACTAACATAATTATGAAAATATAATTTTGTTTGTGTGTAGGTATATTTCAAATTGTAGAATTGATTTTAGTATATAATGTAAATAAGTATTTATATTTTGTTTATATTTTATATAATTGTGTATTGTATTTTTTTTTTACAAGTGTGCAGTGTGACAAATGCATTTTATTATAAACGGCTTCTCATGTCACATGGTTTGAAACAATTGCTGTTTTCTCAAGGTCATAAAATGTTTTACAAAATATTTGTATATGAAGGATAGCTTGTCACAGTCGACTACCCAATAATCACACTTATTAAGAGTAATGAAACGTACAGGAACAGTCTAAAATAGGTTATATTTTCATGGTCATCAGAAAACCTTGTGACCTGCTTGATTTTGTTTGTTTGTTTGTTTGTTTATTACAGCAATTGGAGTTCATCACACCGTTTCAACTCTATTTTAACCCTGACTTGATATTAAAGAAATACCAGGTTAGTACCCTATTACGTGTATTTATCACAACCACTTTATCAACCCTATTCATTCTTTTATTTTGATGTACATTTATGTTTCCTCTCTTCACCTTTGCAGGTATGGCGACTGATCACAAACTTCTTGTTTTTTGGACCTCTTGGATTCAGCTTCTTGTTCAATATGATTTTTCTGTATCCTTTTCTCGCTGTTGGCCGTTTGTGAAGTGTGCACACAAAAACACATTCACAGAGTTTCACAGTGCTTTGCATAACAGTGTTTGGCTCGTATGCAGCTGTGCTGTAGGTCATCTGAGTTTATGCCCTTGACTGAGCAGATATCGTTACTGTCGAATGCTGGAGGAAGGCTCTTTCCGCGGTCGAACGGCAGATTTTGTCTATATGTTCCTGTTCGGTGGTGTTCTTATGACTGTATCCTTCAGCATCCATCACATTAACAACCAAGAATGCATCTCTTCACCAAGCCGTGTATCATAGTTTGAAGTGTCAATGTTTATTCAAAAGGAACATTTCATCCTTTCATGTTGTTTATTTATAGTGATAAATTCAGTTTATGTTCTATTTCAGTCTTTTGTCTTTTTAATTTCTTTAACTCTAATGTCTATAGCTCTTTGGTGTATTTGCCAACCTGTTCTTTTTAGGACAGGCTTTTACTATAATGCTGGTTTACGTCTGGAGTAGAAGGAACCCTTATGTCCGCATGAACTTCTTTGGCCTGCTCAACTTCCAGGCCCCATTCCTTCCCTGGGTGCTCATGGGATTCTCACTGTTACTGGGCAACTCTATTGTTATTGATCTCCTGGGTATGTTAACTTTTGTCCTGAAATGCTCATGACAAAAGAGCTGACTTTTGATATGATTTTGCATAAACATTACATAATGCAGTATTTGACATATTGTGAAATGTTATTACAGTTTAAAATAACTGTATTCTCTTTGGATATATTTTAAAATTGAATTTATTTGTTGCAAAGCTGAATTTTTAGCAGCCATTGCTCCAGACTTTTAGTGTCACGTGATACTTAAATCATTTGAATATGCTTATTTGGTGATCAAGAAACATCTCTTATTATTATCAGAGTAGAAAAGTTCATCCGCTTAATATTTTTGTGGAAAGCATGATATATTTATTCGCATGATATATTTTTTCAGAAATCTTCAATGATAAAAAATGCTTTTATTTAAAATAACTTACTATCCTTACTGTCCCTTTTGATCAATTGATCAGTGTGTCCTTGCTGAATACATTTTATTTCTTAAAAGAAAAAGTAATTAGTTTATGTGTCTATATATATATATAGGGATCGGTGTAGGACACATCTATTACTTCCTGGAGGATGTATTTCCTAACCAGCCTGGAGGCAGAAAGCTTCTTGCCACTCCTGGAATTTTGTGAGTATGACTATAAATATTTGAAATATTTTTCTTTTTATCATTTGCCTTCAACACAGAAAACTAAATCAGAAATACTTATTAATGCCTTGCAGTCGAGTTTTGTTCGACGCACCTCAAGAAGATCCGAATTACGCCCCTCTTCCGGAAGATCAGAGTGGGATATCCTGGAATGGACAAGGTGTAGAAGATGCCGATCAAGGTCAAAATGATGAGGATCTTCAAGGAGAAGAAAACTGAAGGTTTCAACACCACAAAGACAGCAATAAATCTTGTCATGCTTTTAAAGTCCTCCTTGTTTTAGTTGGGGAAGTTTATGTCTGCATGTCAAGTTCTGACTGTGTAATGGAAGATACTCCTTGATAAAGGGGTTTAGTATACAGTCCACTGTGGATCCAGGAAAGTTGGAGACTATGGCCACCTTAGTGCCTTTGTGTACAAAATAAATAGATCCAAATTTTGCATTCGGTGCCATGCACATCACAAACAGTTTTCCTTTGTTATTTTGTTCTGAAGGAACAATGCCTTTCTGTTTTACTTCACATCACATGGTTTGAAACAATTGCGGTTTTCTCGACAACTTCTATTTAATGAATATTACAAAGCACTGGTGGCTGGCAGGATTGGAGTTGAAAGAGAAGCCATTCAATCCCCCATACTATAATCCATCATTTTAGAGGGGGTGTGAACTCCACAAGAGGGTATTTTCTTGGGTACAATACTGTGGCATATCTCTTTTCCCACAACAGTCAGCGGTGAGGCAGGTGGACACATTCACAAATGTGCCGACTATCTGAAATGCCAAATTGAACTGCAGACTATGCGTTTTCAAGCCGTTAGCCTTTTGTTAGCACCATTGCAAAAAACAAAAAGCTTTTATGCAGTGAAACTGAAAGATGGATTGTCTGGAAGAATTTGTGCTCCACAAAAAGATAAAATTTCCTAAAAACCACATGGACGCTTGTGTTTTTCTCTAAATATGAATACAAATACATTTGTTTGTCTGAAGGCTGATGAATTAAGTTTTCTTTTGTATTGTATTTGCCACTGGATTGTTTGTTGTATATTTCTGCTTTGCAAATAAAAATATGGCTCATATTTTTATACCCATATCTATAACACTCGAGTGACTAGTTTGCTAGTTCAGAACACAATACTGAGACTCTTATTTCTTAAGACACTTGGCCCATTGGGACTGTCCTTGCAAGTGCATTGCAAGTTTTGGGAACAAAAAGCATTCTAACAGAGATTTTCTTAATCTTAATTTTATTTAAAAGCACATTATGTTTACAAAATGGCATCCATACACAAACACAAAACAAGACAAATAAAGATACCATAAAATATTCTCAACATTTCAAGACAGAGACTGTCTGTCTCCAAGATGACAGATACTGGGTACGGGGGCAGGTCACGACACAGGCTTTGACAAGGCCAGACTGGAACAGATGCTGCTTTAGTTTACAGTATGTTACTCTGACCTGGAGGGACTGGATCTGGACTGGCCAGTGGAATGTCTCTATGTTTTTATGTCAGTAACGCTGGGTTGTAGCTCTATTGGTATTTGCCTCTTCAGATTTACATGGTTGTGGGAGGGAGCTGATATTTTCACCATGCTGGGGCCGTGTTTGCAAGTCGTCTCATTCGCCTGAAACAGAAAAAGTTTGATATGAGGACTGAAATAGTCACAACACCTCCAAAATCTCCAAATTAAAATCTGTACAAAGTATTAATATTATTGGTCTTAGAGAAGTAATAGTTTGTCATTGACATATGGCTTGTCTCTCTAGTTGGTACACATCTGCTATGGGGCAAAATGGTATCTTAAGTAAGGCAGTTAATTCTCTTACCTTGTGTTTCTGTCCTGGTCCCTGATCTTCTTCTCCATCTCAGCATCTGTCAGTGTCTCCAGTAGTGGACACCACTGGTCAGCATCACCTGTGTTCCGGATGGCAATCTCCACCGTGGGAAGAGGGTTCTCGCTACAAAAACACAAATTGTTTATTCGAGCCAGATCTTTTCTAATAGTTTTACTCAGCTAATTTTACATCTTCCTCCCAGAGGAAGGCCTTGACCTTTTTGATGAGTTTTGTAATGTTCCAGACATCAGACACAGTCTGAAAAGATGTCCAACTTAGAGAATGTTCACATTTGTTTGCAAGTTCAAGTTGTGAACACATTTCTATGCTCTTTAGCATATAAATGGAAAAACATTTAAATGAGTCAAACTCTAAAAATTTCTTTATAACCATACATATATATGCACATACAGCAATTTAATAATGCACTAACACTTCACTTTTTACCACATTTTATCTCTGAAAAAGCTTTAAAAGGATTTATATTCAGCCTGTGCTGTGATAAAGTGTTCTTTAATAAAGGATTTGAGTGTGTGTGTGTGCGCACAAGTCTGAACCTGAAGGCGTAGGTCCTCTGATGCCAGCTGAGCTGGCCGCGGATGCTGTATGCGATAGTGGTGACAAACTCTCCTCCCAAGCCCAGTTCAGAGCACAGCTTCAGAGCAAACTTCTCAGGAGAGTTCTCCTTCTCAGACATGTCCCATTCAAACTGGTCTACCAGAGATATGTTCCCAACATGGATGT
This sequence comes from Spinibarbus caldwelli, assembly GCA_039654775.1. NCBI lineage: Eukaryota > Metazoa > Chordata > Actinopteri > Cypriniformes > Cyprinidae > Spinibarbus > Spinibarbus caldwelli. The sequence goes on along the minus strand of CM077248.1, from coordinate 16,355,961 downwards.
TTAACTACAGAAATAAAAACAAGAGCAATCAAAAATCACGATAATCTATTTTTATTCAGCTGAAAAATAACAACAAAATAACGATACTACTATTTTCATGTTTGTGTTTTCATGCATACAACCAGATGGTCAAATTAATTGAATAATAATAATGTTTAAAGATAGGATTATTGAAATCAAGGACAGAATGACATATATATATACCTTGATGATGACTCTCTGGTCCATCTGCTCATCCAGTATGCTGTCTGTGGGGTAGGACTCTATCTGCTGTCTGATGGCCGAGGCAATGGCTGGAACAAAGGTCAGTGGGCTCAGATCCAGATCGTCGCAAAGGATTTCAGCAAACATCTCCGGAGTCATTAGCTTCTCTATCGGGTCAAGCAAAAAAAATGAGAGCTCAGGCTATTGAGTAATGCGGAATAAAAAACATATAAAAATAACTTCAATGGATGCTGCTCAGGAAGTGTGTAGGGGAGTCTACCATTCATGTTCCATGTGAAAGCATCACGCAGCTTCTGCCCGTCAATCTCCATGTCCAGTCGGATGGGCACCAGGATCTCAGGCTGAGTGGCGTTCTCATGGATGACCGCAGGGTCATGATCATCAAAGCTGTAATAGCACACATCCAGGGTGTACAAAAAATAAATAAAATTAAATCAGTTAAATTATATACAGGCGTGGGACAAAAAAAATGTTACACACAACTTGTGTAGACTACAGTAAAAAAAAAAAAATTGTAATTATCTTTTTTTTTTAAAATCTTTTTGTTGTCTATATTCTGTAGGTTTAATATCAGTGTAGTAAAAGTTCTTTTCAGCAGTGTTTAGTTCAAGTGCATAAGGGAAAATCATGCAAGCCCATTTAGCAGGAATGTCTTTAACCTTTATGTCCCAACTATTTAATGTCTTAAAAACAATAGTCTTTACAATTATGACTGTGTACACAAAGCATGGCAAGACTTCAGCAGTGAAAAAGAATAGTGGGCAAAAACCGAAAAGTAAATGATAGGGACCGTCAAACACTAAGAAGAAGGATTGATAGAAACAACACAGAACTACTGCAGTAAAATTGACAGCAAACTTCAATATTCACCCTAAAAACCCTGTTTCCACAAAAAAACTGAACACAAAGAGCTTCACAAAGTCAACATCCATGAAAGAGCTACAATTGCTACAACTTTAATCACAGACAAACCAAAGCGAAAAAATGTGGTGTCATGATGATCATGAAACCTGGACAGTTGGAGCACCAAGATAAACATCTGCTCTTGCCAGACAACTCACTGTGTGCAGTTTTTGGAGAGAAAAGTGAGAAGCAGATTCCCTCCTCCAAAATCTCTCAAGCAAATGGCAGATGTTTTGATAGGCAACATTCAACTGGAGACTATTCAAAAGTTGTATGAATCTATTCAAAGAAAGTTGGAAGCTGTATTAAAGAAATACTGCCCATTTCCCAGCTCTTCACACTATGTCCAACACTGTATGTGTGTGTGTGTGTGTGTGTGTGTGTGTGTGTATGGGTGGACTGTCCCCTTTAAGCAGACATTACAACAAAATCATTACAGGAGTGAGTTTTCACATATGCTGTCAAAAACTGATGAATTTCACTCACTTTATGAACTGTGATGCTCAGCTCAATGTGAAATTGAAAGATTATTTAAAAAAAAAAAAGACAAAAATTTCACCAGAGCGGGAAGGTCCTTTTTTTGTCACGTCCCATTCGATTGCGGTTAATGGTGGTGGAGCAAGGCACAGCGTCCAAGTGATGGGAACTGTTGGGAAGAGTGGGCACCCACTGACTGTTTCTCTTGGCTTTCTGCTCCCTGTTAAAAAAAAAAAAAAAAAAAAAAAAAAAAAAAAAAAAAAAAAAAAAAACGTTAAATAAGCAGATGTGCTGTCATGCAACAACTACAGCTGCACAAAAAAATGACCTAATAATAGACAGTAGATTATCATTAGTGTGGATGCTAATGTAGTTATGGTTACGGTTATCGTTCTCGGTGTGAACAGGCCTTACGTCTACTAAGAAGTGCATCATAAATTCTTCACTAGTGTCATCAGTCAAAAATATTCACACGCCTTCGTGTGACATCTTCCTATTAAAATCTTGAAGTGAAAAACATTTGTAGATGAATATTGATGTTTATGTATTGATAAACTTGTCCATAAAAATGATTAACTATGATTCTTTATTTTGGGTTGCTTGCTGAAATTGAAAAAAAAAAAAAAAAAAAAAAAAAATTACCCATAGAGATATTGATATAAATATAATTTATTTCTTGCAACAACAGAGGAAAGGAGAACCCCAATGAAAGAAGTTTATTTTCCCTAAACGTATAATTTAAATGACCTATATAATGCAACAAGACTATAATATTAATCAATTATGAGAAATGCAATTGTTGTAATTTTTATTATGAATAAGAATCCTTTTTAATGACCATGTTCAAACACGAAGCAAGTGTGAATGTTTTTTTTTTATTTATTTTTTTATCAAAGGTGAGAAATGGTTTACCTGAGATAGGCTGGAGGTTCAGTGCTGATGGACACGGCCTTGTACTTCTCATCATGTCCCTCAAATATCTCCTCTACTTCTGAGGCCTTCAACAGCGTCACACTGGTGGCTAAAGTGGTGTAACCGTGATCTAACACAAAACATTGCTTATACTGTAAGATTGAAAGTGCCACTTCCAGCTTACTTTAACCCTTTTAGGTCCTTAGACCTCGTATCAAATGTTTACAGTGAATCCCACCCTTACCGTGAGATGATGCTACTATCTTCTTTCTCTCTTCTACTGTCGCTAGTCTTCTGGAGAGTGATGGGTAGCGCTTATATAAGGACCCTCTGAACATACGCAAGTAATTCCCCACCTAAAAACACACGTATAATGGAAAATGATATGGGACTGACTAAATAATTAGCCGTAGTTCTGTCAGTGACTGCACTTTTTATCTCTGGTAAACTCGCATCGTGTAATAACACAACTATACCGCAAAGGATAGCCCTATACTTGATGTGTAAAACGCCAGGACTGGTTCTTTTCAATGAATCATCAATCAGTTAGAGATCTTATCCCAAATGACAACAATCTTAGCTAGCTAGCTAATGTATTAGCACTCAATGCAAAACAATATGCGGTTTATACAAACATGAATCCTCGTAAAAAAGATTAGTGCGTTAAATTGCACACCTCTGATCCAATCATGTAAAATTCTCCATCCTCCTCCAGTTGGAATTTAATAGGTTTCTGTCCGTATGTTTTGCTTAACGCCATGTTGAACGTTAGCGCGACCCGTTCCGTTGAACATGCGTATTAGCGAAGCGCCGGAAGTGGCTAGAAGGGATACAGCTACGGGCGGAAGTGACGCAAGTCTTGCAAAATCTCGAGGCGAAACTCCAAACGGTTGTTTTCATTACAAATAACAAAAATAGTGCCAAATTTTTTGATGTATTATGACAACTTTTCTAAAAGGATGTAATTTTATTTTTGTACTTGTACGTATTGATAAATAATACCATAATTTGACGCACGCAAATCCAGAATGTTTGTTTTCTGTTCTGTTTTTTTTTTTTAAATAATAATAATAAAAAAAAATGCCAAACGGTTGTTGTCAACGATTCCCCTCAAAGGGGTGTTTTGATCGTAAACTTAGGGGGTTCGAGGAGGACACGATGACAAAGTTCATCGTTTGGACGAAAGACAAGGCTTTTGGTGTGGACGGTGAGTTTTGTAGCTCTGAAATGACAAGATTTAAATAAGTTTTATTTGCTGTAGTTCCCAAAGCTAGATATTGCGCTGAGAAAACCTATTTACTGTAACGTTAGTTACCTTCATGGTGGTGGGGAGGAGGGTCTGCTCCTGTCACCAAGGGGTAGACAAACACAAACATGAAAACTGACAAGACAACTACAGCTGGTATGTCAGTAAACAGTTACCCTGCATGCACTTGGCCTCACACATATGTGACCCCGGACCACAAAACCAGTCATAAGGGTCAGTTTTTTTGAAACTGAGATCAGATGTGAATCATCTGAAAGCTGAATAAATAAGCTTTCCACTGATGTATGGTTTGTTAGGATAGGACAATATTTGGCCGAGATACAACTATTTGAAAATCTGGAATCTGAGTGTGCAAAAAAATCTAAATATTGAGAAAATCGCCTTTAAAGTTGTCCAAATTAAGTCATTAGCAATGCATATTACTAATCAAAAACTGAGTTGTGATATATTTATGGTAGGTAATTTACAAAATGTTTTCATGGATCACGATCTTTACTTAATATCCTAATGATTTTTGGCATAAAAGAAAAATCAATAATTTTGACCCATACAATGTTTTGTTGGCAATTGCTGCAATATGAATGTGCTACTTATGACTGGTTTTGTGGTCCAGGGTCACATATCTCATATTATGTGGAGAGTCAGAAGTAGCTTATTGAAAAGCCTTCGTGCTAGGTTACTTCATATGTTAGCCTCTTCGACAAGTATGGGCGCTAAATATCAACACAGATGAACTGTATATTGTTTATTGTCTTTAGCTTGATGACCACTGAGACCATTGTTATGAAGAGAGGCGACGTCTTCAAGACTCAAAGAAACTGGACTGCCCAGCCAGAATATATGTGGTTCATCTAATCAGATTCCCTGATTACAAGGTGTATATATTTATATTTATTCAGTGACTGAACTAAATATTTGACTATAAATGTTGTTACCACCGGCTCGTTCTACTCTGTAACATAATTAAGGGAACCAACAACAAAATTTAAGTTTTAAAGCAAAATATAACTTTATAGTAAAAATTAAATGTATGGAGGAATGTCAATATAGTATGTAATGCAGTGTGTGTTGTAGTAAGTGAGACTCACGCCACCAAGGACGTTGTGATTTTTTGTATCACACGTCACTCAAGGTGTGGTTATGAGTATATCAGATGACCAATTCCCACCTCGCTTAGTTTAGTGCACCAGTCAAAGACTGTTAATTTGGCAATGTGGGCGTTTCCCACAAGCTGGTCAACAATTTGAATTTCACACACTGGAGGGAGCTGGTCAACTGATTTATCTGAAAGATTGGTGGTTTAGCTAGCTAGTAGAGCCTTGGATTATCAACACAAAGAAGACACAATTGTAATAAGATTAATGAAATTTATTAACAATAGATATGCAAGAGTAAATACAACAACTAGTGATGATACCAATAAATGAATTTGCACTGCTAATAGATAATAATAGACAACTAAATATGGAGGAAGATACCAAATAAATTGTAGAAACAAATAAACGGAGTGAACACAGAATGGCAGAATGCAATGCTGGTGAGCTGAATGTAGCAATGGAAGAGATTTCTATGGAAATGTTGCTTATGGGAACCACTTAATGGCTCTGGTGGAATTAACGATAAATAACTGCTTATTTATCTCTGAACAAATAATGTAGCTATTATTTGTAATGCTGACCCCAAGTAAATGTTATCTAAACAGGTTAGAAAAACATAGGCTGCCGCTGCAGGTATAAACTAAGCCAAGGTCTTTAGGAAAGAGGTTTGGTAGGTTTATAATTATGTTCCACAGCCGAGTGATCAGTCCGGCGGTAGAGACGTCTTCCACTGGTGATGCAGACTGCGTGCAGTTGGGAGGGCACAGAGTTACGTTCTGGTAGCTGTCGATGCACTGACCTGGAGGATGCTGAACTTCTGTTGTGCCATAAGGGGGTCCTTAGAGCATGGACCGGGCAGCTGGGTCAGATGGGTCTTCACGGGGTCCTTTGCAGGCTGGCTGCGTCGTTGAGGAGCCGTGTGCTTCAGGCAGTGTCTGCCACTGCGGAGGTCCTTTCGGACTGGGCTGCGCCACTTTCGGAGCGGCAAGAGTCAGACGGGGTTCGTCACTGCTGGGTCCTTGGCAGCTGAAGGGCAGCCAAATGCGATAAGGAAGGTTTACTCAGGAGCTGAGTTGAACCTTAGCTGTCTTGAAGTCTCTTTCCTCGTCGTCAGGCCAGAAACTCAGAACGCTGTATTGGCTACTGTCTCTCTGGATGTACCGGAGACTCAGACTTTGGTGTTTCTGTTAGTGTCTCTCTAGACGAAAGACTCAGAACCAGGGAGTGTTCCTGTTGTTACCTTCCCGGTAACAGGACTCAGACTCAGAACAAGGAGTGTCTTTTGGGAAGGTACCTTTATCTCTTTCTGATGAGGAGGAGATTAGAATCTGGCGCCTCTCCATTCCAGGAATGTGATTGGCCACTTGTGTCCGAGGTGGCCATGGTGTTGCCTGCCCTAGTGTGGAACTCATTTGCATACAGTGGAGTACAAAGTTAAACAGTGTCTTTAACATTTCACCCATGCAATATTTATTTACCAAACCTCTTTCAAACTGTTATCAGCATCATGAAGAGCAAAAAGAGTCCAAACATGATAGGAAACTGTTGAACTACCAATTATTCATACCATAATATGTTAATAGGCCTGCTTCCATGAACTGTTGTGTTAACAGTCAATGGCCATCAACATAAACTGTACTTCACCTGAGGATGAAGTGAATCCCTTGCAGTTTGCATCCATTTAAGGTCTCCAAACATGGGTATAAATGGATTTGAATAGATCTTTGTGGCCTTTCTTTGTTTCGGCCACTGCTGTTGCATCCAGAGATCTGGAGGAATTTTTATGGCAGTCATTTCCTAAACCTTAGGATTGGGTGTGATGGTGAGGGTCAACCCGTAGTCCAATGAGAAGTCCTCTCTTAGGTGGTTGTGGGTGCAGAAGGTCTCCCTTCCTGTCCTGCTAGAGGTGTCTGGCAGTTGTCTTGGCATCTTATCTGATGGTTCTGAACATTTGTTTATGTTCCTCCACCAAGATCCAGTCACAGTGTGGCACATCTCCCTCCACACCGGCAGTTAGAGAGGGGCCCTACCATAAACTGGTCCTTGGAATGCCAGTTTGACTGTTGTTCACTACAGTGTGTTGCGTGTGTAATGAATACATCAGTATGTTATATATGTGAAGAAAACAAAAGTCACAGATTGAGGGCGAAAGAAAGCAATGTGTCAGTGTAAAGGGGAAATCAAAATAGGTATAGGTGCCTACAAGTAAGAAAATGAATTGGTATTATATGTTTTTTCAGATACCTGATGACATTCATAAACAGAGGAAGGAGAGCGCTGGGCGTCTGAGACGTGCCTTAACAAAAAACCCATCAGCAGTGAAGCTTGAGGAGCAATATGTTGCCTGCTTCCCAAGGATTGAGGAGCACAAAAACCATCCTGTGGTAGGAGAGGTCAGCAATCATTTATTTTCAGGAGATCTGTTTACATGATGAATTACATTGTCAAAGAGTAGGGATGTAACGATTCACTCAACTCATGATTCGATTCACGATTTTTATTTCATGATTCGATTTTCTCACGATTTTTTTTTAACAAAATGAGATTGAAGACATTATACAGTAAATGAAAAGGTGTCATTTTATTAGGCTATTGCTGCACGTTTTTCGTGAAATTGAAATATAACAAAACTAAATTTAAATTTTAAAACAAACCCCAAATCAAATAAGTTACACAAATAAAAGGAATCTCTTCATATAAACAAACTAAGGCTTTGTCTGTGCTCTTTCCATTTAAAATTAGAGGCAACCACTGCATTTTAATCATGATCCAAACAAAGATGCAGCATGAGCAGTTTTTAATTTAAATTAGACTGTATAATTTTGAAATTTGAAGCAAAAACAGAATGGTCTGAATTTAGTTTTGTGAAACTATACATAAAACAACCTCCGTGAAGTTGGCCCACCACCCAAAGCAAAACGTCGGCAAAATAGTCTCAGTCTCAAATAATATTTATAGGTCATTCTGAGGTCACTCAGCCCCCCAACATAATCCAAATTCACCCCAAATAGTCTCGTTTGTTTGTGCTGGTTTGTGCAGGTAAAATTTAGTTTGTGCTGCTTCAATTTTTAAAATATTACACATTGAATTATAGGCGATGACGTCACTCAGCCCCCCCACATGCTCCAAATTCACCCAAAGCAGGTTCAATCGTTTATGCTCTGTTTGTGCTGGTTTGTGCGTAAAAAAATTGTTTGTGCTGCTTCGGTTTTTAAGATATTAAAATAATATTTACTGGTCATTTTTTGAGGTCGCTCAGCCCCCCACTAATCCAAATTTACCACAAATAGTCTTCTTTGTTTGTGCTTCATTTGTGCTGGTTTGTGCCCGTAAAAAAATTTGTGTTGCTTTGGTTTTTTAGATATTAAAATAATATTTAATGATCATTCTGAGGTCACTCAGCCCCCCACATGCTCCAAATTTACCCCAATAATCTCGTTTGTTTGTACTTCGTTTGTGTTGGTTTGTACAGGTAGTATTTTTGGTTTTACTGTCTTTTTTAATAATACAGTTGAAGTAATAAGGGAAAATTCAAACAGCAAACCAAATCACATGAAATAGTCGCAGTCACTTAATTGTTAGTAGCCATACTCGTTCAATTAGGCTAATTAAACGAAAGAAAAAAACACTTAGGCCTATTTCATTATGTCTTTACAAAACCAAAAAAATAAAAATAAAATAAATAATAAAGACTTGATATACATAGGCCTATTTTCGTTTCTGCGCACAAATAAAACATGCAATAGCCTGTTTACAGGTCCGTGTAGCCTATACTTTTGCATCCATTCGTTTTTCCTTTTTTAATCATGATGAAAAAATGAAAAAAGAAGGGTTGTTGTATTTTTAAATGCCATCCTGAAAACCAAATTTGAAATTAGAACCTTACACAAAATGCTGCCCGAAAAAGTAAAATATAGATTTTTTTATTTTTTTATTTTTTTTTTTAGATTTTTGTTTTTGACTTTTTGCACCTTTAATAAACATTTGAAAAATGCACAAAGTAATATAGAAAATTGTTGATTTTAACAAGTTTTCTTTGGCCAAATTAGAAGGCTATGCTTCTCTCGCATGTTCAGTTTAGAACTACCGTATATGTCTCTGTGCTAGATCATTGATGGGGAACCGGGCAATTAATAGTAAATATGACCAAAATAGGGTATTATTATTATTATTATTATTATTATTATTATTATTATTATTATTATTATTTATATATGAATAATAAAATCGCTATATATGCGCATTTCAAGTATTTGTGGGAGTATTATTGCGCTTATGAAATGGAGGCGCCTGCACAATCTCTTGCATTTTTTTTCCTGCAGAAAGAACTTAAATAGAATAGGCTACTGTCGTCTCATGCAGTCTCCGTGAATGGAGCACATCAAAACAATGAACCGGCTCACAGACACAAGAAATACATTTATAGAAATCTTGAAATGTCTACTATTAAACAAACCAATTCATATAAAAAAGAAATCTTCTCTAATGATGTGGTCCATATGAAAAGGTGCATTTCTCTATTAAAGGCACGTCCATTCGCCTACTGTGGAGATGGCCATCAGCGTTGACTAATCAGTTGACTAGGAAAAAATCTTTAAAAACGACAGTAGCGAAAACAAAAATATTACCGGCACAAATGAAGCACAAACAAACAAGACTATTTGGGGTAAATTTGGGAGTATGTGGGGGGCTGAGTGAACTCAGAATGATCACTAAATAATATTTTAATATCTAAAAAACCAAAGCAGCACAAACAAAAATTTTTATGGCACAAACCAGCACAAATGAAGCACAAACAAAGAAGTTTATTTTGGGTGAATTTGGAGCATGGGGTGGGGGCGAGTGACCTCAGAAAATGACCAATTAATATTATTTTAATATCTTAAAAACCGAAGCAGCACAAACTATTTTTTTTTACGGCACAACCCAGCACAAACGAAGCACAAACAAGACAATTTTTTGTGAATTTGGAGCATGTGGGGTGACTAGTGACGTCATCGCATATAATTCAAAGTCTAATATTTTAAAAACCAAAGCAGCACAAACGAAACTTTTACCTGCACAAACAAACGAGACTATTTGGGGTGTATTTGGAGTATGTTGGGGGGGCTGAGTGACCTCAGAAAATGAACATTAAATATTATTTTAATATCTAAAAAACCAAAGCAGTACAAACTAAATTTTTTACAGCACAAACGGAGCACAAACGATTGAGACTATTTTGCCGATGTTTTGCGTTGGGGGGGCCAACTTCACGGAGGTCATAAAACATATCTGAAGGAAACAGCAGACGAGCGGAATGAGACGCAAATTCACTCTCTGCCAGCAGGTGGTGCTTATGAACAGCAATGATGTAGTGTTTCCTGGGTTACCGCTGTAAAGAAAGCAGAGCTGCCTTATGAACTCTACTTTAATATGCATCATTCAGAGGCAAGATGAAAACAAAATACAACGTAAACTTTTTTTTAAAGATAGTCAGTTCCCCTCAGAGATACGTTCGTATAAACTCCTACTCCAATTGACCGTTCGCAAAGAGCTCGATTGACAGGTGATCTGACCAATCAGAATGCAGATATTGCTATCCGCCATCTTGCCTGACAAAACACAACAGGCACAGTAAATTAACGTCGGTTGTTAACATGAAAAATGGTGAAAAGGTGCTCGTATGGGACTTGCAACGCAGACAGCAGGTACCCAGACAGGCTGGGCAATATACAGTTTCACCCGTTCCCTAAACCTCCCAGAAATCTGGAGAAGTGTATGAATTGGATACGTTTGTGTGGATGGCCTCACCAGCAACTGAGTGTGGACAAGCTAAGAAATCATTCCACAGGCAAACACATCTATGTGTGTTCAAAGGTAACACAATTATACATACTGCACCTTTTTAACTGTGTAGCACAATCCTTGTTTTATTTTGTATGTTTTACAAGTTTTTATAACCGGAGAAATGTATTGTTAAAAGCCTTGGATATCTAACATTAGCAAACATTAACATTAGCAAACCTAAAGCAGTTTTCCTGACATTTCTGCCATCTGGCCTGTACTGTGCTGTATGAATTTTCTTTTAAGATACTTAAGACGTAATTTAGGGTGACTAACGTTAAGTCCATTCCTCTGTCATTAAACTACAGCACTTCCTTGACGGTCGGCTGACACCCGCTCACCCTGATCCTCTGCCAGCATTGACATATGACCGTAGTAACGTTACACCTGCGAGACGTCCGCCAAAGATGTGAACTGTCAATGCCACCAAGGAAAAGACTACGAGTTGACAGCAAGCCAGACAATGCTGAAAACATCAGGTGTTTCTCTTATATAAAGAAAAAGCAAATAATAACAACAAAGCAATATTTTTTGTTCTATACATATGACATTACAAATTACAATTACATTACTTGTCATATAACCTGCTAAGTATATTATTTTGTTAATATTGAATGTATATATCATATTTACAGGTGTGATCTACAAGGGGTTTCCATGGATATTACAGGAGAGATGGCAGCAGAATCAATAATGGAGGATACCACTACAGAGGAGAGCACTATGGTCACTGAAATAGGTGTGTGTTTTGTTTTTTGTTACAGTGATCTCTCTAATTGCACAGGGCTGGTAGGAAATACTCAGAAAAGAACCAGTCTAGTTTAGTTTTCATTTTTCATTTCTGCATCAAAGTGAATGCATTCCAGATGGTAATCATTGTCACACTTAACAAAAAAAAAAAAAATCACACCATGACATCCCAATTATTCCCATCTGTCCTATAACTTGGTAATAGTACTCATGATTACGTTTGAGACTGTAGCTGTCATTACTGTGCTTCTGGAGGTATTGACAACCTGTGTAGCTGTACTGGTCTGGGCACTTTACTTCTAAAAGTCCATAGCTTTTGTCGTAGCCGCGCTGGAGGACTTTCCTGTCAGGAGATGTACCTAAATGGGCGGCGCTGGGATTGATGAAAAAGCCACACATGCAGACTTGGTTTCCTGTGACTTCTGTGTATTGGGCTGCAGCAGCTGGCTCAAGCTCCAGGCCTCTCTTCATTGTTTGGTTTGCAGTGTCTTCTTCTTCCTCAGCATGCTGGTGGCAAGCTGCTCATAGTCTGCTTTCCTGGAGTATACTCTCTTGAAAGAGGATAAAGTAAGACGAGGAGAGCGGACACAGTGCCAGATGTTGTTGATGCTCTGTTGTCTGGTTTCTTTCTCCAGTGCCTCAGATTCAGACTTTGAGACCATCATGGCATTGTAGAATTCCATCTGTTTTTTTGTTAGGACTGTAAAGAAAGTGCTTGGTTGTGGTGGCAAAGGGAAAACTGGAAAATCATCAGTAGGGTTTGATAGGGAGGATCTTGGCCAAGTGTTGTCCAATAATGGGAGCTACACACACACACACACACAAGAAAAGAAAAAAAAATATTGCAATGTTTGTAAGTTATTTACGTTGAGTTCATGTCCTGTGTTAATAAAACACTATTTTTAATCATTTCATTCTTATGTTTACAGAGTGCCCAGATGACCAACTCCAGATAAAAGAAACACAAAAGGAACTGGAAAGACTGAAGGCTCTTCTTGCTCAAAAAGAAAAAGACAATGACTTGCTAAGGGAGAAAATACAAACTCATCAGGCTCGTTACCCACTAACACCAGAGACTATAAATAACAGCAGTGTCCCTAACTACTTCAAATAATGCACTGGGTTCACTTACGATGAATTTAACAATCTGTGCAGATTTTTCAGACTACCAGATAACGAAACAGTCCCACAAACACACATCCTCTTGAAATATGATCAATTGAACAGGCACATCCGCCATATGACTTCACGTCAACAATTTCTACTTGTACTTATGAAACTAAGATAAAACTTCGACCTGAAAGAGCTAGCTTTCAGATTTCAAATTGATGTGGAAAGTGTTAATACTTTATTCAGTTCTTGGATTGACTTCATGTATGGCAGGCTAGGTAATCTGTCTGTTTGGCCACACAGGGACATCATCACAGAAAACATGCCCGATAACTACAAAGCAGAGTTTCCAACAACTTTTGCAATTCTTGATTGCACAGAGATAAAGATAGAGAAACCCAGCTCACTGTTAGTACAAAGTCAGACTTATTCTAACTACAAGTCTACTGACACACTTAAGTCTTTGATAGCCTGTGATCCTCGTGGCTCCATTATGTTTGCATCTACACTTTACACAGGATCAATTTCTGAACAAGAGCTATTTAGACAGTGCAAAATCAAAGATTTACTGAAAGGTCTGCTTCACTGTGGCTATCTTAAGAAAGGTGATGGGCTCATGGTGGATAAGGGATTTCTCATTGAGAAAGATGTGAAGGAGCTTGGCCTTAAACTAAACATTCCTCTGTTTGCAAAGTCAAATCTTCAAATGCCAGTCCCAGATGTTCAGATAACAAAAAAAAATAGCCAAACACAGAGTGCATGTAGAAAGAGCAATAGCCAAAGTCAAAAAATTTAAGATAGTGTCTGGTAGAATCCCTAATTCCATGTTAGGAAATATAAATCGGATATGGTTTGTGGTGTGTATGTTGTCTAGTTTCCAGCGACACATCATTCAGGCACAGGCTGCTGAAGAAAGCACTAAGGGACAGCAAAGTGCTCCAGTTAACTTGTGGCCATGATTTCTCTCTCCCTGTCACACAAGTTATTACAATGAATTTGCATTTTGTATCCAATTTGTAACCTTTCAAATTATTGTTATATTGTGAATGTTTTATTTTGTAATAAACTGTGGCTGGCAGCAAATGATAATAAATAAATCTTAATCTGTATCAAGTTTTCATCTGTATCACTGCTTTACCTGGTAGCTCAAACTACTTCCATGAGGGTACTTCTTCCTAGACTGTACTTTTCCTGACCTACTGCTACATCTATTGGTGGCCTGTTTGCTATGTAGCTCACTGGTGTCCCTGTCAGTCCTCTCAATAACTCCAAATCCTCATTTGTCACTTCAGACAAAGCTCTGCAATATACAAAATTCACGTCTACTTGTAATAAAAATCCAGATTACTGGTACTCCAACGCTACATTGTTACATGGTTTATCATTTTTGGTATTTTTATCCTTATTTATAAAGCATAAAAAACAACTCACCTGCCATTGCTGTAGTGACAGAAGATGGGTTTCCGTTTCCACCACAACAGCTGTTACGGGCAGCGGTTTTATTTTTCTGTCTCTTAGCTTTTGCCACTGTTGTGGCAGGCTTGTGAAGGACTGGGCTGAGATACTGCTAATATTTTGGGCTTTACAGAGGTCCAGGGTATAGATAAGACCAATGACACGGGCGCAGAAACCTGTGGAACTAACCAGATATTAGAGGTGCACATAAGTTTTTCAGCCTGGTTCTCATAAGAGAAACTGGAGATTTGGTTTGGTCCTCACACTGTGAGACCCATTAAATATAACTATAAAAATAAATTAATAATAGTGATAATATTATTGCACTTTATTTATTTAGTTTTAAATAAAATAAAATAAAGTGTGATAATACTATTATATTTTAAAATAAAAAGGGAGTATTAAATAGAAATTCAATTATTTTATAGTAAACTTAAAAATAAAATGCTAATATTTACTTTTTTTATATACATATGAATTTTCATAATTTTCAAACTTAAAATTAGCAAGCTTTTATTTTGGCGGGCAAGTAAGTACCGAGTGTCTCCCTGCGTCCCAATGTGCATACTATCCACCCTATCTGCCATAAATAGGATTGAAAATTACTAATATCACATAGAATTTAGGATGGATAGTATGCACATTGGGACGCAGGCTCAGTGTTCAGTTTGATTTGAAAGCTTACACAGTATTACAGTTTGTCAATCTAAAACGGTGATTGTGCATTAACAGCTGTCATTTTTTACTTTGGTCAAGCATGTGCACCTGCGTACCACTTATATGCACCCCTTACTGCACGTATAGGCTAATAATGTTACCGTAGTTAGCTATTGCTGGCTAGGATGACTTACTGAATGTGACGTTATAAATGCATACTGCTTTTGCCTTTTAATGATTGTAATAGTGAATAAAGAGATATGTACCCAGCTTTACAGGAACAGTGTTGCTCCTTGATGTTGTTATCCTCAATCGCCAGGTGATGCGGTAGTTCAGTTTTACCCTGTGATCTATAGGCTATAGCTTCAATATTTTGTTTTAGTGCTGTCAAACGATTAATCGCGATTAATCGCATTCAAAATAAAAGTTTTTGTTTACATAATATGTGTTTACTGTGTGTATTTATTATGTATATATAAATACACACATATGCATGCATATTTAAGAAAAATATGTTTATATAATAAATATATTTATAAATAATATAAATTATATAAATATACATATATGCATGTAAATATTTTCTAAATATATACATGCATGTGTGTGTATTTATATATACATAATAAATATACACAGTATGCACACATATATTATGTAAACAAAAACTTTTATTTTGGATGCGATTAATCCTTTGACAGCACTATTTTGTTTATTTCATTTCGAGTCACATTCACATCCTAAACATATCCCTCGAATGCATATTGCAGACCTTTCTGTCTGCATCTGTCTGAAATCAACATGTAATTTTTCCAGAAGTTATTCATTATTTCCTCAGGGAGTGCACAAATTGACCGTGGTATCAAAAGCTTGTCGGACATAGCAACAGTAACAGTTTGTGAGCCAGTGGACACTAGCAGCACCCCTCCCAGTGACAGCATCATTCCTCACAAAGACACCAGCAAGACAAAGAAAAGGCAAAGATGTGAGATCTCACTTACCATCTACAGGATGAGCCATTTCTGGACTCCTTGACTGTTCGACTGAATGACCTTTTGGAGAATGTGAGGCGTCATACCCCTCACGATGACACCCTTCCCGTCTTACACACCTCCATCCAAAAAATTAGATACCTCAAAACCCTCAGCATAATCCCCAAAAAACATCCATCCTCTGGAAAATTTGGCCATTGTGCTGAAGCAATGAAAGCAAGCTTCAAGCCTTAAATGCAGATGTAATGTAGTTTTTTTGCTTGCTGCATTGGGTTAAATGTTTGCATGCCATTCTTTAGTGTTTATTGTTGTTCCTTGTATTGTTCCTATTGTATTAATGTCCACAAAATAACAATTAAAAAACATGTTTTTCTGATTATGGATGCTGATTGCTTGAGACCTTGTTCTCCTAAATTCTCCTCCTAATTTTAAAGCGTTAATTCAACAATATCTAAAAACAGCTTTATGTTTTGAAAAATAAGAAAAGTGTAAATTTGTTACTAATTTGTTGTGATTTAACTCTATATATTATTTGTTTGTTTATGCACATTTTGCTTATCCTGTTTACCCTGGCTGTATTTGTAATTTTAGTAAAATAAATAAAAATGAAAGAAATTGATTTATAAACATTTACCACTTTAACAGTTAATTTAATGTAATTTAAATTAATACCCATGTTTATTTATAAATAATTAATACCTGTTTAAATGTTTATTACTGATGCCATGTTTGGTTGTCTGACATTTTCTATAGTTGAGGGATCTAAATTTCATAGGAAAAAAAGTGTTTACAGCAACATTGTTGCCATGTGGCTTGTGTAGGTGAAAAAAAAAATAAATAAAATAAAATAAAAAACAAAACCGTCACGTTCTGGGGTCTCCGCGCCCTCCACATTTATTTGTAAGTGCTTAAAAAAAAAAAAAAAAAATGTAGTGCTTGTCTGTACATACAAAGATGCATTTATCTTCAAAACAATAAAATTATAAATAAAACAATTACAAACTTATACATAAATAAAAATGGGGCAATGGCACAAACTGGAATTCAACATTCAAACTTTGACATTAACATTCAGAGTTAGATTCAGACATACAAAAGGGTAAAAAGGGACAAAAACATACAAAATGAAGTCTGGATATGGCACGTGTTGAATGACAAGCTGCAGGCAGGAGAATTTCACTTCGTGGTTGTAGTTTCCTGACAGCATGTTTGTCAAGACATTTTTAACAGTGAAATCACCACTGGCATATATTTTCTCCATGCATTTTTTATCTTTTCATAAATCATAAATTGTGCACAATCTATATTTTGTTCCAGTTCAGCTATATAGTTAGCATAGTAGCAGAAAACCACCAACGCTTGGTGTATTTCTTTCATTGTATTACAATATAAATTCCTCTATATCATTCTCTCAAATGAAAACGCACACACACCTGCACACTAACATTCACCTCTGGCTGAGTAAACACATCTGAAATCTCTCCTGATACGAACAACATCCCCTCAAATTTTCTTCTCATCATAGTAGGTCACATGGTAAGAAAGCACTCAAGGATTTAATTCACAATGCAAAAAGGCTTAGCAGGGTGAAGCCACTCACAGTGTTTGGTACAAAAAAAGCCTTTCTGTAGAGTTACAGTGTTATAATGTGAATCACAGAGAGAGGCCAGCTGCAAATAAAAGAGAACGGCTTTGGCATTGATATATTTCTAAGACTTAGATAGCAACATTTGCATTTTATATACACTAATAAGCACAAGTAATATTATTTATGGTTATTTAATAACCATAAATAACAGTGTAAATCCTGCAGCCCAGATCTGTCATCTCCTCATGCTCAAATGTGACTTTAACCAAGTCACTTAGCAGTCAAAAGAGAATCTTTCAGTCTTGAGTGATCCGATTATAGCCTGAAAGGTTAGTTTCAGTTTGTAATCAGTTACAGGAAAACAGGCAAGCTAAACCATAGATATATATATGTAGATGCCTCATTAGTGACTGTTTCTATGGGCCGCTATACGTAAGCCGTCCACCATACTGTTACGGTAAACTTGATGTCATTCACCATAGTAATCAATGAATTTTCGAAAGATGCCACAATCCTGCACAGAACGGCTCTGTGCGAACCTACAGTATGGTGAATGACGTCAAAAATACTGTTCCAAGATGGCGGCCGCATCTACGTGCCTGGAGCAGTCGAATAGGGCGTCTATACATGTCTATGAGCTAAACTGGCAGCAGCAACAGTTAAAACAGCCATGTAAAAGAACAAAAAGCAACAAAAGACTATACAATTTATATGGTTTTACTGTACATGTAATACTGTAGCTATACCGTAAGACTGTGATAGCAAATTTTGCTATTGAGTCCGAAGGGAGAGTCTGTTTGAGGATGAACCAATAGAAAATCCACTTTGAATTTGAAAAGGACCAAAGGACTACTCTCACTACTCTCCTGCTTTCAGGACCTTTCTAAAGTGCTTGAAATGTCTTTGTTTAGTGTGTTCATGCGTGAACAGCTGCATCTGGTAAATGCTCCTCACACACAGTGTGCCTCTAATGTGCAGTCTTAAGGCAAACCTTGTAAGAACCACAGTGGTCCTCCTCTGCCTGTCGCATAGTCCATAGGGACAGGAAACACAGGGACAGCTTCCTGCAAGAAACGAGCAGCTCAATAATGCAAAAAATCCATTAGATAAAAGATCCAGATAACACTGTCGGGGTTAATAAAGTGACTCTTGGTAATGTCCAACAGCTTCAGGCTTGCCGGACTCAGCAGGGTGCTTTCAGAAGAAGCCCTTGGGTATTTTGAACCCTTTCTGCTTCACACGTGGTAGAGTCAGGCTCGGCGAGCTCTTCGAGCGGCAGGTTTTGGGGGCGCCACGCTTTCGCATCAAGAAGTCATAGTTGGCAGATGAGTTCATGGCGTAGAAAACGTTTCCATTATCTGGGATTTTAAGTTCTGTGGAGGAAAAAAATGAAGGTTAGAAATATCAACAAGCCCAACCTTGGAATTGAAAATACTGTCAAACTTAGAACTGGAGTTTTGGAGCTTTTAGTCCACGTGTGTTAGGTTTAAGACAATTTCAATTATAATGCACTCTAAAAAGGTAACTAAACATTTATCTGATATATATACAAATTTGAAATGACAGCCTTTATTTTTCCTGGAAATTGGACAAAAATGGATATCTAAAAGATTTTTTTGTCTGATAAATACAACCAATAAATAAACCACAACAATAAATACTGTTAAAGGCTATTTCAGTGATAAAAAAAAAAGGTGGGGATGCACTGATAATACAATTTCGGCCGAAACTGATTAACCAATAATTATTTACATTCATTGGCCTATAGCCGATAAATATCGGCTATTAAAATGTCAAACTAATTAGTCTAAAAAAAAATAAAAAAATTAAAAAAAAAGGTCAATAACTTTAAATCCTACAAGTGAATTTACAGTATCACAACATTATAATGTATAGTATAAAAAATGGATATTAATTTGTATAGTGTTATTAAATAATTGGTTAAACATTAAATAAAGAGTGTTATATTATGGTAATTTAAATGAAACAATAGTGGAAATAAACATTAAATTTCCCCCCCAAAAAAAGCATCATATACTGATAAATTAAAAAAAAAAAAAAAAACTCAAAAAAAAAAAAACTCCAGTAACTGATAATGTACCAATATATACCTAAAAAGAACAAGCTCTTTTCCAGCCCCAACTTCCTGTTTCAGGTTTTTACCTTTATGCTTTGAGACCCTCTGTAACAGCTCATAGTCTTCTGACTTGTCATTGTCCAGGTTGTGCTTGGCCATAGCTTTCCTAATGACACCCGGGGTTTTGTCTTGACTAGTGACCTGCAAAACAGAATCATCAAGATTAATCTTCCTTCTACCTCACTATTTTTCTTCATTATATATCTCTGTTTATCTCCCATAACGTCTCTCACTCACCAGGATGCTCTTGTACATGTTGCCATTGTCCGTGTCAAGGCTGACTCTGATGATGCAGCAGTCGTTCATCTGCTGGTTGTACAGCGGCAGGGAGAGAGACGAGTAGTCAGAGACACCCGAGACCGACCGTTTGTGAAAATGGAAGGTCTGGCCTGTGGAGGTGGAGACTGAGGATGAAGAAGAGGAGGTGGAGCTGCTGCAGCCAGACTCCAAACCCAAGCCTGATCCAGAGGCCTCCAAAGATGAAGGAGTGGACGACTCCCAAAGCTGGAAAATAAAGAAATTAATGAACATGTTTAAAGCTCATAAATGCAAGTATTATATTTCAATTTAAATGACAAACATGATCAAGAAAATGCAAATACCTTGGAAGAGGTATCAGAAGCAAGCTCCCCTGTATCAGAGGTTGATGTAGAGTGTTTCACAGTTGGTGTAGATGTCTGGAGAAAGATTCAGTAGTCAGGTTAATACAGAGTCACTATGTATGTATGTATGTATGTATGTATGTGTATGTGTATATATATATATATATATATATATATATATATATATATATATATGTGAAGGGTTTGGTTCCAAAATGCTATAAAACCATTTTGATTAATTTGAGTAAAAATGTGTTTTCTTTACCAAGAAAGTGGCCAGATGAAAACCACTATTTTCTGTTTCAAACTTTCACATAGCATCTTTAGGTTATAATAACATTAAAAATTCAAATCCAGATTTTGATTTTCACAGATTTATTATAAAATTGTATTATTTTTTCCCCAAAATGCAATAAATCCATGATACTTTTTATTTTTATTTTTTCAAAATGCAATAAATCCATTGAATCAATATGAAAGTTATTTTCCATATTGAAACTGTTGAAAATACACAACATAGTAAGTTGATCCACATATGACAGCCTCTGAACTTGGTTATAATCTTATATTCAGGCACTGGGCTAAAAATACATTCATCAGTCATCGCTCCCAAAATGAATTCAAGGGATCATCTTGTTTGCTATAAATTAATTACAACAATAAAAGGAAATTTCATCATGAACAAGAACATGAACAACATCACATTAGACCACAGAAATTCCAAAATGACATTTCCCTTTCATTCAACTTCCAAAAGTGCATTCATCTTTGCCATGTTACATTCATTTAGTTGACTACGTGCTATATGCTGTATTAACAAAAACATAAATGCATTAATAAAAACACTAACAAGCTACGCAATATCGCGTTCATAATCAAATGCGATTTATCTGCGAGTATGAACGTGATATTGCGTAGCTTGTCAGGGATCTACGGCTCTGTGCATTAAATGCTGCTCCATCTGAAAGCACGTGATGGAGATTTACCGGTAGCCTACTATTAATCACAGAATCGGCTTTACTGATGAGATGCACATGACAATCACATGCGATTTATCGTGCAGCCCTTGTTTGTTGATCACAAAGTACAAAATAGATGAGGAATACTAGGATGCCGGGTGTATTCAAAACGCCGCCATCACTGTCTAGAGTGCGTGGAATGGTGCGCTGTGATTGGTTGAGCGGATTGATCGCGTTCTGCAGAGAAAGGAGACTGGTGTTTGTCGCGGTTTGGAAAAAAAAAGGGAGAAAACGATCTAATAACTCAGCGGATATCGCATTTTGCGTAAAATTAAAAATGGACTTTTCAATACTGACCAGATACAATACTGATTTTGGCGGAAACTCAATTTTTCAAAAAAAATGGCGTTTATCGCGTTTTGGAACCAAACTCTTCATATATATATATATATTATATATATATATATATATATATATATATATATATATATATATATATATATATATATATATGTGTGTGTATGTGTATATATATATATATATATTATATATATATATATATATATATATATATATATATATATATATATATATATATATATATATATATATATATACACACACACATACACATACACATACACACACACACACATATATGGTTGTTAGAAAACTATTATATGTGACCCGGACCACAAAACCAACGTGTGTGCAAACTGTATGTGCGTGTGTGAGGGAGAGATAGCGGGAGAAATAGAGTATGTGCTTTCCGTACATAATAAACCGTACATATAACGTAATTTTGTGGCAAAACATGGAAATGATCTGTCGTTTTTATAATTTATTACTATATTTATTTGTTTGGCCAGTGTCATTGTGGGTTTTGGTTATTTTGCTCTTGTAAGACCTTTGAAATAACTGAAATCATTTGGTGAAGTGATATGGTCATGACCTGTCTGGAACTACGATCTCCGAGCGTTTCCCTGAAAATAATTGCACACCTTCGAATATTCGGCAGCCAATCATTTTCAAGCATTCAACGGCCCCGTAGTATAAATACATATAATGTATACATATATATGTATTTTTTATTTTTAATTTACACTACGGGGCCATTGAATGCTTGAATCTGATTGGCTGCCGAACGATATAAGTAGGGGTGTCGAAATTAATCGTTGCATCGCGATGTGGACGATTCTGCATCGATGCAGTAATGGACCATAATCGATTATGACGTCATTCGCATACGCGCTTGTCACGCGAGTATTAAAAATGCACTCTGTATTTTAAATTCTGAGCTTGGCTTTTTCCCGCATATGGCACGTGTGTGCGCTAGAGACAAATGCGGCGGGCTTCATTCAGTGTTGCCAGATTGGATGGAGGATTTCTAGCCCAAAAGCTCACAAAAACCCGCCCAAAACTTTAACTGTCAAAATAATGTGATAGAATGTAAATCAAGGTTGATAAGAGCCATTTCTAACTCCTTACAACGAAATAATGACGACAAAATAATATAACTATAATGCTAGATAAATTTAACATGGATAAAATCGGGGCAAATACATTAAAGAGAACTACCAAATTAAAATATGCTGTCAAAACGGCAATCAAGAAATTAACCGATACCCTCGAAAAACGCATGCATCATTTTCAGTGTCAACAGTCAGAATTTAAATGCAAAAAGTGCCCAATATAAGTGATCATAATAAGCA
Organism: Spinibarbus caldwelli; assembly: GCA_039654775.1. Classification (NCBI taxonomy): domain Eukaryota; kingdom Metazoa; phylum Chordata; class Actinopteri; order Cypriniformes; family Cyprinidae; genus Spinibarbus; species Spinibarbus caldwelli. The sequence continues at coordinate 16,333,292 of CM077248.1, read as the reverse complement.
AAGTAATTATAGGTATTTCACACTCGTTCATGCACATACCATGACAGTCAAAACTGTGTCATTCTGTATGATAATTAGCTTTAAAGGATATACCAATCTGGACCGTTTAAAAGATAAAAGACAGGATCGTACAGATATAAATAGATTTTGATTAAATAATTTAACTGTGCTCTGATTTTGCAGTTGCAGTGATATAGCCTTTGTGTCATCTCCCTCAACAGGTGTAATTCACGTTTTGAGAGTTAAAACACTCTCCACTCTTTACCATCGAACTTATATATAGGCATTATGATCACTTACAGTTATACATTCAAAATCAGATCTGTTATCGCGCTAAAAACCCGTCACTCATGAATCATCAACATCAGCACCAGTCTCTTTGCAGCGTGCGTGTGTGTTTAGTAACGATGTGATGACTGATTGGATGCATGTAGCTATATGCACACTTGGGCTTGTTTGTTAACCAATTAGCCTACACAATTTATATGTTTTGAAAACCGTCAAACTGACCAAAAACCAGCCCCAATTTTGTCCACCCGCCCAAGCCAATATACCCGCACAATCAAATTCAAAACCGCCCAATCTGGCAACACTGGCTTCACTGCACAGAATATACGCGTGCGCGCTTGACAGTGCTTCCACTCGCTGTTATTTTATTCTTTTACTTTAGATATGCTTTCATTTCTGCCGTTTGCAACACTGTACGTATTAGATGCACGAAACTCACGCACTGACAGACTTTCACGTGCGCTTTGTGTTTGTTTGTCCTGAAGCTCGCGGCTGCGGTTAAATGCACTTGCATCTACTTTTATGATAAGAAATTGATGTAAACACAGTCAGTTATGTTTTCAGACCAGGACAAAACACCTGATATGTAGAAATATATCTGTGCATTAGTGTGAATGCAGTCTATTAAAGCTGCCAGTGTCTATGATCTCATCAGTAATAATCAAATGGCAATAATGCTGAGGAAAAAAGAAAAACCCATAACTATGATTATCTGTAAACTTTCGATACTTAAAGCAGTCCCAGATACTGAAAGTGCTCACTGCTGTGAGCTACTGAAATGAGCCGCACTGTGAAACAGCCAATCAGAACAGAGCCGCACTGTGAAACAACCAATCAGAGCAGAGCTCGACATTATTATTCATGACCCTTCCAAATAAGCCAATAACAGACCATTTCATTCTAGGGAGAAATCCTAGGGTTGTAAATGCACATGTAAAACCATTTCTGGAGAATTTTTGCCCTTACCTAAGCCACATACCTTCTATGTAGATATCAGAGAACAATTTAAAATATTGTATCAATGCATTCTATGGCACCTTTAAAGTGTCACTATAACTAGAGACATTGCTGCCAAACTACTGAGAGACACAGACTCACAGAGGTAATGTTAATCTCTCTCTCTCTCTCTCTCTCTCTCTCATAACTTAGTTATTAACTGTATTAACTGCATTAGTCTGCTTTCAATGGCTCAAGCCTCCATTACTAGGTTTAAAATGATGTTTTGGAATTAGCAACGGAGGCGTTCGATGAGATGCAGAAGAAATAATCCTACTCACAATAGCGATTTAAGTAGAAAAAATCGGACAAATGCCTAGAAATATGACGATGTCTTGAGGTGTGGCAACCGTAGTATAAGCGGAATAATTGACTTCGGTCCATTGAATTATTAGAAAAATAATACACACCCGAGGTGTGCATTATTTTTCTAATAATTCAACAGCCCATCGTCAATTATTCCGCTTATACTACAGTTGCCACACCTCAAGACATCGAACGCCTCCGGTGAGTTTACGCATAGTAAGCATACAATTAGGTCTGTAAATAAACAACATGGCCTTACTCTTTGACTTCCTGTTTCTGGGGAGTTGAGCAGACTGAGACTCGTCTCCTCTGCGTCTGAGCCGCTGGATCCCGCTGAGGTGAGGCTGAGGGAATCTGCTCCGTCTTTGAAGCTGTCTTTGAACTGGCTTAAGCGCGGCTGCTCAAAGTACTTGGAGTGTGACGTCCCTGCGCTGCTGTAACCTGACTCCTCGCTCATGCGTTTGATGATGCCCCCGTTCTTTTTGCACACTGACTCAGATGGTGGCTCGATATCACAGGACATAGAGTAGCTGAAATAGAAAAGACACCGTAGATATTAAATACATAAATATCTAACATTATTATCTCCAGCATATCTCTCTCAAATCATTTGTTTTCATATCATATCCTATATAGTCATATTTTGTCTTTCTCACCTCTCAATCTCTGTAAGTCTCTCCACTCTCTTGAACCATTCAATGAAGCGCTGGTTTTTGGTGAAGTTATAATAATTGCATGTCAGTTGCAGCAACTTGATCTGAGCAATCACTTCAAATTCCTAAACAAATAAACAAAAACAACGCACTTCATTTATTTACTTTTATTCATTTTGTTTACTTATGTAAGGTTTTTTTCCATTAAAAGTGTTCCTCTTAAGACCAAGAATGATGATAACTATATGTGACCCTGGACCACAAAACCAGTCATAAGAGTAAATTTTTTTAAATTGAGATATATACATCTTCTGAAAGCTGAATAAATAATAAATAAATACATCCATTGATGTATGGTTTGTTAAGATAGGACAATATTTGGCTGAGATATAACTATTTGAAAATCTGGAATCTGAGGGTGCAAAAAAAAAAAAAAAAAAAAAAAATCTAAATTTAAAATTGCCATTAAAGTTGCCCAAATGAAGTTCTTAGCAATGCATATTACTAATCAAAAATGAAGTTTTGATATTTTTACGGTAGGAAATTTACAAAATATCTTCATGGAACATGATCTTTACTTAATATCCTAATGATTTTTGGCATAAAAGAAAAATCGATAATTTTGACTCATACAATGTATTGTTGGCTATTGCTACAAATATACCTGTGTGACTTATGACTGGTTTTGTGGTCCAGGGTCACATATTTGCTCCCACACCAACAGGCAATAACATTCTGTTTATTATAAGTGTGTGCAGTTATGTCATGTGTTGCTAAATCTGTGAGATCATTAAACTCAGGTGGATTCTGATTGGCTGTCAATATTTTATTGTTTATTAACTGGAATTGTTTTTAAAATACCAATATTGTTTCTATGTGACTCACCTTCCTTCTCTTCTCAAAGTTGATCAGCCCAACCTGAAAAAAAATATATATTGTGAGAACTATAAGAATATTTCATAATTACTAAAAATATTACATAGCTCCACTGAACTCTCACCTCAAGATGGTCTTTCATAGCAGTATCCAACATGACTAGATCAGTCAGAAAAGTGCCAAGGTATGGAATAGTTCCTTGTACAACACCCTAAACAACAGGCAGAAGAAGAAAGACACTAAATAAACAAATAAATAAACATACAGTTTACAATTCCATTCAGGACAGTTTCTCGTGAACCCTGCAAATGGAATATCTGACCAGTTTTGACCATAAGAGGGCACTGTTGTTCAATAAATATCAAGTTTAACTAACATTATGGGACATTTATTCCTGTACATACTATGTCTCTTTGCTGCTGGTGTCTTCTCTGTGCTCCTTTGTGGTTAATCTCAATGATGGCAGATTTAGAGGTGCCCTCCTGTGGAGACATCAGTTTCAAATCATCATTTTGGGTCTCAAAAGGGAAAGCATTTATATTGACGCAGTATTAGCAGCGGTATAACCTTAAAGGCAGATAAGCCTGTCAAAGTGGAATCTTAAGACTGCACAGTCATGATATACCATGACGCAGAATGAACGTGGAGTTTGACTGTATGGTGTTTAGTGATAGAGCCAGCCAACACCCTGGGGAAGCCCTTAGGTATTTAAGGAGGGGCGTTTATCTGGTTGTACATAAGGCCTATGACCTCATCCAAGGAATTCCCTCATAATGAACAGCAGCAAATGCTCGGGTCTCGGCCCCAGCACACATTCCAAGGATGCTTTCCGATGTTCTGCTCTAGTTTGCTCTCTAATGTTGAATGTACGTAAAGGAAAGCTTTCGTCATGCTTGGTTTCCCTCTATCGCGAGACAGCTATTTTCAAGGCAAGTTTCGGAAGTCACTTCTGCGGTGAAGATTTCTAGATAACATCAATACAACTGAACCAATTTTTAATTCTCAAACTTTGTGAGTCACATTTGTGTGTCATGGAACGTCAGGTTGCCACAACAAGGTCTGAGTCAATTTCACTAACAATACATTGCAACATTTCAGTGCTTTTGTCTTTTTGTTGTTGTTTTGTTTTGTTTTGTTAAAACAAGATAAATTTACTTGATTATAAGTGAAGTTGTGTAAGACTGATTTTTAGAGAATGTACACTACTGTTCAAACGTTTAGAGTTTGAAAGATTTTGAAGTCTCTTGCTAACCAAGGTTGCATTTATCTGATCAAAAATACAGTAAAAACAGAAATATTGAGAATTGTTATTACAATTTAAAAGAATAATTTCTATTTTATTATATTTTAATTTATTCCTGTGATGGTAAAAACTGAATTTTCAGCAGTCAGTGTCACATGATCCTTCAGAAATCGTTTTAATGTGCTGAAACATTTCTTATTATTTTCATTGCTAAAAATGCTTAATATTTTGTTGTTGAAACCTTGATACTTTTTTCAGGATTTTTTGAGGGAAACATTGTTACAGTCTATATCTTTACGCTCACTTTTGATGAATTTAATGCATCTTTACTGAATAAAAGTATTATTTACTTAAAGCATTACTTGTTCAGTTGCGTAAACAATGGTAATATGGTATAAAAAAAAAAAAATAGTATATGGTGTACATATTCTCATATATAAGGTGGTATATATTCTCTGAAAACGAGTCTTATCTTACACAACATGTATGACTAACCGCAGAGCTGAGGACAAAATTACTGCGCAAAATTCACTCTGTTCAAAGTTGCATAATGCTTTTAACGCTAATGGATTCTTTTCAAGACGTCTATCAAATGCAGAAGCATGCCAACTAGTGAAAAGTGCAACAACGGCATTTGACGCTGTACTCAGCAGGCCATAGAAAGCAAGACGTTGAGCCAGCAGGCTGCAGATACTATACAACTGAATACGGCTTTTCTGCTTACCCTGTGGTTGCTATAGAAACATGGTTTTACAGGCGATGAAAAGACTGGTAAGTCACTAAGCTTTCCTGTGGATGACACTCTGACATAACCACATCCTGTCTTCCCCCAACAACATACAGCAAACGTTGGTGGCTTATAGTGCACTTTTAGAAATTTGAAAAATGCTGGGTGTTTGAACACGTGACTTACAACGTGACTAGATTTTTGAAATAGAAACATATGCTAGTTCAGTAGTCAAGATATCACTGAATGTGCTGTTATGATCTTTAAAAAACAAAAAACAGGGACAATACGATTTTTTTTACGTTCCATATACTATTAATAATTATAATGATGTTTGAGGGTCTAATTGGTTTTAATATAATTAACCAAAAATTACACTATGAAAAATAGTAAATAGTAACCAGTGCAAATAGTAAACAGATCAAAACAATATTATATCGTAACAAGTGTGACTGTTTAGTTTATTGTTGTTATTATTCTGATCTATTCATTTCAGGGTGTAATTTCACCCAATTGGTACAGCTGTGTGTGTGGGAACATTTTGGGAACAATTGTGAGCAAAACACACGCAGACCCCTTCAACAACCATTTTACTCACCTTAATGAGAAGCTCTCTGCTGAGGGAATAATTATTGTCATCTGAGAAAATTTCAGACAGCTCCTGAAAAGTACGATAGCTTTCCCTGTAAGCAGAAGAAAATTGTTCAATTCACAAACTGCTGCATCTACGTGAAATCCAAACACTAATTAACCAGCATTAAAACTTTTCTGCTCCTCGATCACCAAATGCCCCACTACAAAACAAGAGTTTCATAAAGAATGTTGAGTTTTAACTAAAGGTTTGTATGATTGAACATATAAGCAGGTAGCACAAAGAAAGCTACTATTAATCAGTGGCTAATGCTAACACTAAAGTATTATCCTTGACTCTGGCTAATCATTACTAACAAAAATCCATTCAAACTCTTACCGGGACACATCATCCCAGGTCCTCCTCAGTCTGTGGATGGCATTACTCTGCAAGGCGGACAGGATAGCTTTCAGAGAAGAGAAGCTCTTCAGGATACGGCATTTCTGATGTCAAGACAAACAAAAAGATGTTCATGAATATTTATGGACTGCTTGAGAATAAAATTATGCCTTATATATACAAAGACTTGTGTTCCTATAATAAAGCAAAACTATTGGCCCATGTCCATGCAAAACTTTCTGCCATAATTCTAAGTTCCCTTGGGTGTTTTTAGAGAATTTATATGTGATAGCTAGGTGCTTTCAGAGTGTTGTAATGTGGTCACTAGGGCATTCCTTGGTTTAGCAATTACAATTGTGGTTCACCATTTGAGTTTCTTCTTCAATATGATTTTGGTTTCCCTTTTTGAGATGCACCCCCATGCAGTGCATACCCCATTTTTGTAACCCAAGCTCACTGAAAAAACATGCCTATGGCAACTATGTCAGAAAAGCCATCTAACTGGCTATGAGATGAAAATGTCAAAATGTATAAGTTTACAAATTATGTACTATGGTAAAAGAGTAACATAACATAGTACTGTGCAATGGAACTGAGCGAAAATAAGTCTAAGAAGTGAAATGTATGATTTTGGACTTTTGCAAAAATGTAGGTAGAGGTTTTTCCAAACCTGTTGCATTTTGTGCCACTGACTATATTCCATGACAAAAAACGAAACAAAAAAAACAGTTAAAATGGTGTCTCACCCTGGCCACTTCTATCCAGTGTTCAATGCGCTTCGCTCTTTGAAAGGGTCTGAGAGACCTGCTATCCAGGCAGGTGGCGATCACACAGTTGGTCACACTGTTGAACTGAGCAACAGTGGCACGAATGGTGGGTGCTAGGTGCTCTTTGCCCTTCTTATCTCGCTGGGACCATATGCCACCCAAACAATGGTATGGAACAACCCTCTTAAACAGCTCCTGTAAAAAATAATGAGTTCAGTTGCATTCACCTGTTTAATTTGATCTGAGCCTTGAGAATGTTTTGCAGAACAACTTTATTTACATTTATGGCATGTAATGACTTAAGTAAATCATTTTCTCAGGTTTAATTCTCTCAGCTGATCTTAATCTTTAAATGCTTCAGATCTACCAAAACTTGATGACTAGCATATACTTTGTGGATAAACAGGCTCCATAAAGCAACATGGGATTAAACAGCTTGTATAAAGATTATGGAGCAGGAGTGTCCTTATGCTCTCTCCAGTTTGCTTACTATTTTGCAACCCACTTTAACCAGCTCAGATCCTCAACCACTAGATTGCTTAAACATTTGCCATTAGGAAAGATTGACAATTTCTTGATCTCTTACCGCATCCATGACTGTTAGCTGCTCAGCGACTAGGGCAGGACTGAAGGACATGAAGTGTGAGGGAGAGAATTCATCATCCAAGCTGCTCTCCTCTGGTGTGGCAAAGGGGCAGGTACACAGATCACCTGCAAAGAAGAGGCAAGTTGTCAAACAATCACTTTGAAAGACTTTTCAGTTGTTTAGCCTTTAATATGAGATTAACTGGATTACTTCATCCTTAGTACCTTCAAGCTCAACCTCGGTGTGTTGCCGATGCTGGAAGTGTTCCAGCAGGTTATGGGCTCGTCTCTCGAGGTCTGATCCAGAGAAGTTAATTTGCAAGTATGATATGAGGCTCTGCAGGCATTCGTGGTCAGGAGGGCTCCAGAAATCCTCAGAGTACTGATCCAGCCATGCACCCAGGATAGATGAGACAGTACTGCCACGCACATGAAAATAAGAATGCATCACTATTCAAATTCTGTGCGATACCAATATAAGCCAATAATTATTTTAAGTCACGATTAGGTGGTATACCAGTATACAGTATAACCAATATAAACAAAACAAATAATTATTGTCTGCTATGGTAACTATAATATGGTAATTATAAAAATTCACAAACTCTCTTTTAACAGCAGCTAAATTAAATGGGTTCAGTTGAACAAAATAAATACTTACTTTTTAAGCTCTGTGTGGTCCTCTGAGGAGAGTTTTGGCTTGCTTGAGACTGGCTGATCATGCAGTTTGGCATACCTTACATAGATAAGAATTCATTTTAAGTAACATTACAGTGAATGAATTTATATTTCCAAAAGCACTTGGGGTTAATGGCCTGTTTACCTGTTAAGCAGCAGGTCCAGCACTTGTTTGGTGGTGGCAAAAGCTCGGTAGGTGCAGAGGAAAATAGTGACATATGTATAGTCCTTTCCTCTGAAAGCCGAAACCATGTACTCCACTAGTTTCTCCAGTGTGCCAGCCTTAATGGTCCGACCCTTGCATGTCTCATACAAACTGAGGGCAGAGTCTGTCTCTACACCCAGCCATCGCTGACCCTTACTAGCCGTCTGGTAGAGCTGCACCTTTCGGAGTGTGATGGTATAGACGGCTCCGTCTTCTACCTCCTCTCCGATCTCCTGAACTGAGCTCTACAGATAAAGAAAAGGATTGAGTATTCTTGGCGTTATATTCATTGCATAAAATTGTTAAATATACAATTTTGTGGTCATTATGCAAAAATATTTCACTGACGATTGTGACTAACCAATCAGAATCAAGTATTCCAGAGTGTCATGTAATAATAAGTAAATACAGAAGTACATTCTACCATTCAGTCTCACATAGAGCATCTTATAATAACTAATGGCAACAAAGATGACTGATTATTTTTCAAGTGCTATTGTTCTCACTGCATTTATTTGGTGAATTTATAGGGTCATACAGTTCTAGTACAGCAGGGGCTTTAAGGGTGAGTTGGGGATTACAGCTCATTTCCTTAATCCAAACACAGCCTTAACACCAAGCGCACAAGACCAAGATTGTGGCTCTTTATCAGCCACTGTCACATGACTAACCCAGCCCTTTAACTCCACATCTTAAACGTGCACTTAGCAGCTTTCGCTGGCCAGTACTACAGTGGTTTTAGACACCTATTGAAATGGATGAAGCATGATGCAAACATATGTGTCACCTGTGTGACTGATTTATTCTGCAAACAAATGGTCTAAAATTTTCATTTGAGTCTAAATTCACTCTCTGACCAACAAAGTTTGACATAAATGATTATGAAAACTAAAAATATATCTGTACGCTTTAATTCAGTAGGGATCTCATATATAATGCTAAATTGAGAAAGTCTGGAGTCAGTAATTTGCAACTAACTCAAGTACTGTACCTGACGTCATTATGGAAAGTAAGAGGGAACTCCCAGGGAACTGTGGGAAGTGACCGTAAGCTTTGCCTTAGGCAGTGAACCAATCGTGTGAGGGTGTATCCTGTGTAAGTGTGGGTGTGAGTCAGTGCATGGTCATTAGAACAGCCTTCTCTACAGGAGATGACTGCTTAAACAGATAACTCAACCCCAGGGCTCTGTCCATGAGTAGCTATGGTAACAAACACATAAACACGCATACCACATAACAGTTCTGTCAAATATCGTTGCTGTGGTATTGTGGAAGTGCATCAATGGGCAAAAAAAGGAACAACGCTCCTTTTGGTTTCAGATACCCTACACAAACATGTAAAACACACAAGATGTAGATGTGAGAATTTCCCTCTGATGATTACAAACAACGATGGATATCTCAGAGTATTTCGGCAATTTATATTATATTATATTATATTATATTATATTCAAAGATGAAGTAAATTAATAAATAAATAAAAGTGGATATAGATATATTATCAATCCATCCAAGGCTGTAGGCAAGGAAACACCCTGGATGGGTGGCCATTATATTATATTACATTAAATTATATTATGCTATATTATATTTAAAGATGGACTTGGTGTAAATGAAGTTATGAAGTAAATGAAGACATGAATAAAAGGGGAAGTAAACCATCTCACATCTATATTATATTATATTATATTATATTACAACATTATATTATATTATGGTATTATCTTGGTGCAAGTAAATACAGAAAAGGAGAAGTAGACCACTTCAGCAAAACAATAAAGCAAAACAAAAAGTGAATTCACACACACTTTGGAAAACTCCTCTGACTCAGATTAAAACTTCTGGGCAATAGTAGGATCAAAAACACCGGCCTGAAAAAAAAGAGGGGCCTGACACAACATCAGAGCACTGTAAAGATCCGTCTTTGATATTTGAGGTTTCAAAACAGAAACAGAACCTACACTCAGCTGTACTTTCTAAGGGAAAATTCACCTCACAACTACGAACAGACAGAGAAAGCCTAAGAAATGTTTATATGGTGAAAGAATATTGTTTACCACTAATCGCAGGTTTGCATTTTACCTAAATACATTTGCTTAAAATGCTATTGTATGAGGTGATCACAGTCACAAAAAAGCTTGATAGAATGCATTCACTCTGCTCTGTGAACCCCTCGACTGCCTCTGATCCACTAAAGCCACAGGGTTTCCTGTGAAAAGACAAAGAGTGCTGAAAAGTTACTGTGTAACAGCTTCCTAGACAGCTGCATCCTTCACAAACAACGTTAAGAAAACACAAAAACAATGCAGAATTCCTCCTGTCAAAATCAGGGAGGAGCTAAAAGATGTTAGAGGACAAGCCCTATTACGTGTTCTCTAACTTATTCACATCAAGAAAAACAAGATTATATTAAAAATAGATATCAACAGGCTGTTTTTGACAGCTTGGTTTATCATGACATGGCATAACTATTCACACAAGACATTTTATTCAGTCTTTAGTTTAGTTTAGTTTAAGTTAAAACTAGTTCAATTTTAAAAATGCATCTTTTTGAATGCAAAACTAGCTAGGAAAGTGTTGTGTGAATGTGCTACTCATGGCGTGAAATGCTGAAAAACAGCGAAACTGCTGTCAAAGGTGACCGTCTGGTGTCAAACTGAAAAAAGTGCATAATGCACGAACATGTCCTGCACGAACTGCTTTGCTGTTGTAAAAATATAAAGTGAGAAAGTATATAGATGCGTTCAGAAGAAAGGAATTTGAAGCAGCAGTGATCACTCTGCTTGTCCTCCTGCTGATCATTAATAAGCCTGGCTTCAAAAGGTTAACATTCATTCATATTTTTAATATGTGTCATAACATTGTCTAAATACCTCAGCACGTGTTTGCTTTTATTGCCTTGGCTGGATAGGACACACAGCAGTGGCAAATATTGTCTCTGGGAATAATTTTATCTCGTAATACAATATTTATAAATGCCTTGAACAGATAACAGCTTAAGCCGCTGTTAGCTCCCACCAAATCTCTTTTCTGTTAGTAATGGTCAGGAGCAAAATAATGCTTATTTGTGCAATGAGGGTTATGGATTTGGATTACATTTCATATGCTCTCTCAAGATTCACAGTCCTGTACTAGTTATTAACCTAGAGAGAGACTGGATACGCAGAGCGAAGCTGCAGTCTGTGTATTTTGGCACTGCTCAGTAGGTTTTTCAGCACACTTGGTTACAGCACATTAAACCTCAGCACAGAGTGATGGCCAGATTCACTGCTGCAAACATTTACAGTGGAAAAAAGGCAAAGAAAGGTGAAAAGGTGATTTCTCTTATTATCCGCCTTATTCTGGAAGTTTCCAACCTTTCCTTTTTTTTAATCACCTGCTGACAATGTCTGACTTCGAACCATGGCTTATTGTGTTCAAAATTTTTTTAAAAGATTTTTTTAAAAGAAATGAATGTTTCTTGGCATAGGATGCATTAAATTTACTGCCAAGAGACTGTAAGGATTATTACATTGTTACAAAAAAAAGTTTATTTCAAATTAATGCTGTTCTTTTTATCAAAGAATCCTGAAAAAAAATGTGTCATGATTTTCACAATAGAATGATTTCTGAAGGATCATGTGACACTAAAGACTGGAGTAATGGCTGCTGAAAATTCAGCTTTGCCATCACAAAAATAAAATGACATTTTTAAATATCTTACAAGAGAAAAACATTACTTTATATTGTAAATCGTTAATTTAAAAAGTATTTCGCATCATCTTTCACCAAAACAATGGGAAAAACATCACTGAGCTAATTATAATCATTAACCTCTGATTAGCTTTTATTTATTGATTGCATACTGTTACTATTTTTCATTTAATAAATGGCATTATCCGTAATTTTTTTCCTGGCTTGGATGTTGTTAATAATAACTGGATGCTGCTGTCTCTTTTTTGCCTGTGTTTTGGTTGTGCCAAGGTTGTGAAATCTGTTCCAGCACTTCAGAATGAGATTAGCAGAGCTAAGGAAGGAATTCTCCGATATAAGCCCTGGAAAAAGATTTACCCGACTCTGCCGGAGTGCAGCTCAGAACTGCTGAGTGCGGTTGCTGTCTGGCTCCGGTATATCACAGATGAAGATATAAAGAATGTATGGTATTATTCTGAGAGCAGATCATTTCTGCACATTGCAGAAATGTATTTGTCTACATTCTATATGAAAAACAACATACAATATTTATATTTTTGGTTCTGTTTTTTGTTTGGAACATAAAAGGTGATTTTTTTTTTTAAAAGTCCTGGCACTTTTTTTCATATAACGAATAAAAGATGAAACAATTTTCATTTTTGGTGAACCAAAATTTGGCAGACCATTTATTTAAAGTGCATTCCAGCTACACAATTTATCAGTATGTGTGTTCCCTGAACTCATGACCTTGGCATCAGTAGTACTATGCTCTACTAGTTGAGCTGCTTTTCTAAATTTAACATAACAAACCTGATTTAACAGTGGCGTATTAAGTATTCATATTTTACGCCTTGTACAATTGTTTAATTACATCAATGCGCACCTACGTATTCCTGCTACTTTCCCCTTTCCTGCCTCTCACATCCTTGTTTTCTCTTCATTGCCATCCCACTATTCCTCCCTCTCATCCCTCTCTTTCCATTCAAGAGATCTTTCACGACAAAAGCATCTCTGTATGTGTCAATGTAACCCCTGTCTGTTATACAAAGGTCGGCTCTGCTGGCCCCATTATGATGTTCCGAATTCAATCCATCACACAAAGGCCTCTTTAAGAAAAATGCAGAATTTGTAAACACTTTTAACAAACAGAGGAGAACAATGACAAAATGTATTAAAGTGAAAATCCCGTGACAAAAGTGCCAGTCAATTCTATGACCGCTGTTCACTGGTAAACAATCAGAGAACCTTTACAATAGTGAAGTTTGGGTCAGTAAGTTTTTTTGGGGGGTTTTGAAAGAAATTTACTTTTATTCAGCAAGAATGGAATAATTGATTGAAAGTGACAGTAAAGACATTTATAATGTTGAAAACAGATTTCTACTGCAAATAAATACTGTTCTTTTGAAACTTAAGACTCCTGGAAAACAATTAATATGGTTTCTACAAAAACAAAGCAGCACAACTGTTTTCAACATTAATAATAATAATAATAATAATAATAATAATAATAATAATAATAATAATAATAAAGTTGTTCTTGAGCAGCAAATCAGCATATTAGAAGGATAATGAGACACTGAACTGAAGTGATGGAGTAAACTGGAGTAATGGATGCTGAAAAATTCTAAAAACAGGAAACTGTTATTTTAAATTGTAATAATATTTCACAATATTATGGGTTTTACTGTCTTTTTGATCAAGTAAATGCAGCCTTGGCGTCTTCTTTCAAAAACATGAAAAAAAAAAATCTTACTGATCCCAAACTTTTGATCAGCAGTGTATGTTGTATATTATTTTCTTTAAAGGCTCACAGTATCTTGGACTCATATTTAAAAATCTAAAACACATGATGGACATCTTGGAAATAAGCCTCGGGAGCAATTTTCTATAGGTATCGAAGTCTATATACCTGAATACAGAAAGTCTAAATTTTTCAACCTGTCAAGATTATAACAAAATATGAAAACAGTTAGCTTCCCAGAATTAGCTCTTGCTGTTCAAATTATGCTCCAAATAGTATTCTTCAAGTCAGTCAAGTTAAAATGCAGGCATATTTTAGAGTAAACAAACTATCAATCACTCTTTCAAGTTGATCATAAAAATTTCTCCCACTCATTTTTCGACAAGTGGTCCGTTTCTGACAATAACAGCATTAAAGTGCTCTTACACAAGATCTTACACTGGATCCTTTATGGCAGCTGTTACGTTAAGAGATTAGCTGATCTATGTACTGAGCCTGATCCATTATACAAGGGTACTTTTACATCTGGCTGATCTGGTTTAGATCTTCAGGGCTGATGTAACCAATTCTGAGCTCTTGCCAAGCCATCGGCTGCCTTGAATCACTATAAAAGCAGAGATAAGTGCTTGCAGTGCCATTTTTTACAACCCATGCCATAAATAAAAGAGGATGAGAGAGACAGAGATAAGAGAGAAGGATTTACAGCAAAGTTACTCAATCCATCACTCATGGTTACCCTAGAGCCAACTTTTTGGATGTCTGTAAGTAAATGAGTCAAACATTTTCACATTAAAAGGGATGGAAAAGAAATTTTGATTTCTGTAATGAGGAAGGAAAACAAAAAGCGCCCTCAAGTCAAAGCAAATTCACCCACACAGGAGAAGGGCTCTAGTGGGTGGAATGGGAGATTTAACCATCACTAATTGTGTAATGAGAGCAGATTAGATTTAGTCCAGTGAAGGTTAGCAGCTGGTGACACACTGGAACCTTCTTTTTGCACGTGACTGGAGTAAAGCTTCAACATCGTAAACAAGTTTTGGTGTGAATTGCTGTTTAAGTCACAACAATGTGCTGTTGCCATTGAAATGCAAGATAAAAAGAGGACATGTTGTTCACAAACCACAGTCAGATATCACAGGTTTAGCGTAACAGCCTAGCAACCATAAAAAAATGTGTGACTGCTATGGTGATGAAATAATTTCCTCGCGTTCAAAAACAACCAAGAAAAACATTTTGCGCTGGAGAGCTTAAGAAGTCACGAATAGGAAATCAATAATGAATGTCTTTCATCACAACTGACAAGTAAATGTGTTGTCATGTATTATATAAGAGGTTCTCAAATATAATCATTCATTCTCAGCTAACATATCTGCACTGTTGTGTGCAATCTCATCATAAACAAACTATAGAAATAACAGAACATTAATAACATTGGATTGTATTAACAGGTCAGCAAAATTCATAGATAATGAATACCATATTACAGCATTTCTTTCCACGTCCTTAACTAAAGGCTGTGTTTTCATTTAATAACCGAAGAGGACGTGATTCTCATTTGACTGTTTTATTTCCATGGCCCTTTCTGAGGAGAATTAAGAGAAGGGAAAGTTGGAGACGGAGTGAATAAGAGGAAAACAGAGTGTGCCAGTACTCTTGCCAAGATCATGCTGGAGTTTTGATTTACTTCATGTAGGCCATCGAGAACAAGAGATTTCTGTGCATTTATTTCTGTGCAATGCATTTATGCTGCCTTCTTGTATTTATCTTGGGAGTTCGCATAAGACATATACAAGACAAAGATCATATAAAACCAGCAGAATTTGTAACTGAGGTGGCAGATGTGCAAACGTATTTGAAATAGTTTATAAACTGCAAAATTCTATAAAAGAGAGAAACACTGGTAAAGTACAACAAAAACACTCATGCCAGCACAACAATCTATAGCTGCAAACAATATATGCTGAAATGAAAAACAGAGGAAGACACCTAATATATATATATATATATATATATATATATAATAAAACTTATCATAAATATTATAAAAACATGTATTTCAAAACAGAAATACACACAAAATGTAATTTCTAACAAAATAAAATAACATTTCTAAATACTACTGTCAGTTTTTTAATATATTTATAATACTGTAGTATATTGTTTTGATATTGCAGGAGTTATCTATCTACACGTACACACCTTGTATGTGTGTGTATCTCTCTCTCTCTCTCTCTATATACATACATACAATAATGGAAATAAGTTAGTTTAAATCTGTTTAATACTACCTCCAGAACAGGCAGGTCAGGGTCCAAATGCGTAAAACTACTTAAGACCACCGGACATCCATCTCCGGGTGCGATCTCCAGCTTCACCCCATCCCAAATGTTTTTAATTTTCCATGTGCTGGACTCAAACAGCTCGTCCAGGGACGTGGGTTTGATACCTAGGGCGTCCGACTGCATCCCCATAATGTAGACCATTACTAAAAGACTGTCACCTCTGTTTACCATGTATTATTTTATAACGGACTCCATGTCCTGTCATCCAGACTTCTGCTGTAGTAACGAGTGTCAGTCTGTCTGTGTGAGTTGAGTTCGGCTGAAGGGAATGCCCTGAGCCGCTAGGCCACGCCCCTTGCGCGAATTCAGCCTTCCCCCTGAGCGCGCATTGGCCCCGCCCCTTCCATGACTAAAATCGTGATGTCAAATTCCGAGAAACTCTGCTGTGAGCTACTAAGAATATCACTTTTAATCGCTTGATTATAACTTCATATGCCAAAAATAAACGAATGCAATTGAAACGATTATGCTAACCTATTTTATGATTCATTATTTAGTTTATGGCTTAAACATTAAAGGTATTTGTGAATAAAAAGGATTTGCTCAAATTAGCCTAATTAAAGTGACTCAATTTAAAAAAAATATATAAAAATAAAAACAAAAATAATAATCGGTGCATTTAACATTTCTATTGTTTACAGATAGTTTTTTTTATTTTATTTTAAATAAAGAATACAAAATAAATTTCACATAGGTTAATTTTGGCATTGTGAACCAGGCTTTGTGACACAATAAAAACACTTTTATTTTAAAGAAAATAACTTTTTAAAGCAGTGTTCATTGTTTTTCATAAATGGCTATTCAGCATATTGTACAGCTTTGTTTTGTTGTAAATTAATCAATTTAAAATAAAATAAAATTAGATAGATAGATAGATAGATAGATAGATAGATAGATAATAACATGTTTTATGCAAACATCATGCCACTTATATAATACTCAAATTGGAACAAAGTGGATTCATGTAGGCCGGCTCATGTTAATACATTTTCTTCCTGATCCATCTTTTTTTGGGACAGCTACACTGTATATGAAATTGTAGGTTATTCATGTTTCAACCTCAAAATATTTGTTGAGCTACAAGCCTAGTTACCACTAAAAAAAAACAAAAAAACAGCATGACGCCATGACCCTGACATTGATGCATACTAATAGCGCCCTCTCTTGGTAAATACTGGTAACTCTAACTAGTAATTCTTCGGGGATGTCTGCAACCAGGGGCGTTGCTAGACCTAAAGCTCTACTGGGGCACAGGCCCCCATTAATTTTTCTATCCCTTTTTTTCTTGAAAGCCTGCTGTGTGCAAGAAGTGTGCAACACAATGCACTGTACAAACTTCCATTGCTTAAACCACTATTCTTACAGCGCAACAATACTGAGGAAGGTAAACATGTATGTATTTAAAAATATTTAAGTATCTTTAACATACTTAACATGAACATTTACATTGTTTAAGGCATAAATAGCATACACTGTATGGAAATAATAAAAGAAGGAGAATTTTTTTCTTCTGCATTCTTCATTACACAATGATAACAATGAATAATTACATCTTTTCAAGAATTTACAATTATAATATTTCAAGAAACGTCATTTTATGGCTGCAACTAAAATAAAGAGCATATTTAATCTAGAAAAATAAATAAATAAATAAATAAAAAAAAAGGTATTCCCCGGTTTCCTGGCCAAGTCCAAACAAGGTTGGTTCATTTTTTGAGCATTAAACTGTACTGCCTATAATCAGTGGTGGAAATGGCCAGAATTCACTGGGGGGACTCTAATAATGGTAATTAAAGATGACCTTCCGGATGCATTTAATTATAAAACCCTTTATAATCTATAATGACATTAAACTGATTACATATTTTCACCTAAAATTATGGCCAAATTAAAGATACGTTGTGTGTGAATTTGCACGTTATAGGCTAATGTAAACATCATTAATGATGCCTTATGTTTAATAATAATAATAATAATAATAATAATAATTAAAAAGATTGATTAGTGAAATGAAGAATGATTAGTAATTGTCTCTCATTGGCCTGATTAGTTAAGCCCTCAAAAGACTTCTTATTTAATGGTATACAATATTACATGATTTGTAGATTATATTTAATAGTTTACACTTTGCATAAACGTTTGCAGTTAGTTTTTAAAAGGTAACATTACATTCTTAAGGATTCTATGCTTAAATTTCTTTTCAGCAGCACTTGTGCTGCTACTTAAAAAATAAATAAATAAATAAATAAAAAATAAATAAAATAATTGGGATCACCTTCTGATCAATGACAGAAATTAACCTTCCCATTATAAGGTGATATTTGACTCGTTAAAGTTTTTTTTTTTTTTAAAACCTCTGTAATGCCATTTTTATAACTTTATTAAATGTGTGTCATCTTTTGTGACAAAAAAAGAGAAATTTAAAAAAAAAAATAATTAAACCATAAATTAAATTAAAATAATAAGATACAATCAGGAAGAATAAGTTACCAGTCAAATGAAATCAGCATCAACAATTCATCTTTGTGTAGCACAGAAGAGCACAAATGTGGCATTAAGGAATATTTACAGATTTTTTTTTTTATGAGATTAATGTTTTAGATAGAACGTTTTGAATTTAGAAATATTAAACAATTTAAATGACTCAATGTTTACTTTAAAAATGAAACTGAAACCGCCAGTAGGTGGCACCAAGTCACTGTCTTTGTCACTGAATCATTCATTCAGTAGATTCGTTCAAACGGCAGATTCATTTAGGAACGAATCGAGTAACTCTCTTTATGAATGGGTCATTGAATCACTGACTCACTAAATTTGTTCAAAAACGTAGACTCATTCATAAACGAAACAGGCTTGGATGTTGTTTGGAACTATTTTTTGACGAAATAGAGCACCATTAGACAACAGTGTTCCTAAAATGTAAGTCAGTCACTAAATATGATCTTTTGTATAAAATCAAAAATGTGTAAAACTGTTATATAAATTCTATTTCAAATTTTCAAACTCCCTTTATAATAATTAAAAAGCTGTCACTCTTCTTATTTCAAACTTCCATTTTAATTAATGAAGCCCTACATGGCACACTGAATCTATTATTTATATCGTCTCTACATTTTGTTTGTGTTTATGAATGACAAAAACTGCAGCCTGCTTTCCATTGATGAGCAGCACGCGCACCGATAGAGAAGCATTTCTATTGGCTGCAGTCTGCAGGTATTATGGCCAATCACTGCATAGTGTAGCGAACCATAGACACAAATATGCCACTACGTTTTTAGAACAGGGATCGCTTTCGTAGTCTTTTGAATAGATAAAATATAGAAATCACTTTAATTTCCAAATAAACCTAACCAGTTGGAAATGAAACGCCGTCTCCCCTCGAAATTCACTCCCCAGACTCTCTCCTTTCTGCTTCCCTTTCCCTGCTTCGCACAAAAAAAAAAAAAAAACTCATATCCATCTACAGGACCCAATAATGATCGAGTCAAAATAAGAGGATCAATGTAAATGAATACACTGACAAATAAAATAAATTGTTCAAACTTAAACTTGAGATTTATACTGGGGCACAGCAGATTTATACTGGGGCACGTGCCCCAGTAAAAGGGGTCTAGCAACGCCCCTGACTGCAACACTGACGCAAAGCTCCTAAGGAAACTGAAACCCTCCAGAGGAATAGTGTTTTGCGAGAAAGAGCAGCAGCTGTCTGAGGCACCTGCTGGGGATGATGGTGTTTTCTCTGAGGTAACCATTATGATTACATTGTGAAATCTGACAAGACAGCTGTCTAAGTGAAGGAAAATGTCTCTGTGCTGGAAGCTGTGAGCTGCACTGAAAACTTAAAGGTGCACTGAAATATTTATGCAAATAATAAATAAAATAAAATACTCTGATGAAGTGATGAATCAGATTAAAGGGATAGTTCACCCAAAAATAAAAATTCTGTCATTATTAATTAATCACCCTCATGTCGTTCCAAACCTGTAAGACCTTCGTTCATCTTTCATTTTTTATGAAATCTGAGAGCTCTCTGACCCTGCATAGGCAACACAACTACCACGTTCAAGTCCCAGAAGGGTTTAAGGACATCATTAAAATAGTCCATGTAACATCAGTGGTTCAACCGTAATTCTATGAAGCTACGAGAATACTTTTTGTGCAGCAATAAATCAGAAATAAAGACTTTATTCAACAGTGCCTCGTGGTACTCTCATGAATGGGTGTTGAAGACTGACACAGAAGAGAAGAAATTTTAAAATAAAGTTTTACATTGCATATGCAGGGTCAGAAAGCTGTCGGATTTCATCAAAAATACATTAATTTGTGTTTCTAAGATGAACGAAGGTCTTATGGGTTTGGAACGACATGAGGGTGAGTAATTAATGACTGAATTTTTATTTTTGGGTGAACTCTTAAAGAACCCTGAGAGATCAATCTTCTAGAAAAAGCTATTAATTCTCATGGAGGAAGTCACCGTCATGTCATGACCATCCATATCATGCAATTGTTTACTACTGATTATAGTTGCAACAATAATATGTATAGCCAGTATTTGCGGCATTTTACAAAGCATAAACATTACACCTCAGTGAAACAAAGCAAACTATATAACAAACTCAATATCAATAGAGCAACCAGGCCAATAGGTGTCAGTATAAAGTACAAAACTGCCGGTATTATTGGGATGAATAAGAGCCAGCTAGGTGTAAAAATGTTTGCACCTTAAACTCAGTTAGTCTGCAATAACTTTTAGCTTTATTTAGGATTCACATAAGTTTTAAATGATGTACTGATGTTTCCTGTGACTACTTCTGATAATAGATTTGCAGCTATAATTCAAGGCAGCACAAACTGAACTGGATGTGAATAACCCTGGGATCTCTAGTTGAATTGAAACAGTTGTTAGTTATGCTCGGCTGCCATGCAGAGCGATCACACAGAGTTATTATACTGAAAGTTTTCTATGCATCAGAACTCTCGGGTTTGAAACACCATCCAAATAAATCTTGCAACAAGAACACAGAATACACATAAATGCACATCATATACTGTTTATTTATTCATGCGCTTTGTGAACTCTCAAACTGTGAGAGAACTGGTGTCATATTATATTGCATTTAAGGCATTTAGTACTTATCTCAGTAAAAATGTCCTTAGAATTAACCAATAACCACATAACAGCATTTTCAGCTGTACTATTAATGTATACTACCATTCAAAAGTTTGGGGTGAGTAGGATTTTTTTTTCTTTTATTCTGCAAAGGTGCTTTAAATTGATCAAAAATGACAACAAAACATCTATAACATTACAAAATATTTCTATTCCAAAGAAATACTGTTCTTTTCAACTTCTATACATCAAATAATCTTAAAAATGTGCCATGGTTCCATAAAAATATTACACAGCACAGCTGTTTTCAATACTGAAAATAAGAAATATTTCTTGAGCAACAAAACAACATATAAAAGTAATTTCTGAAGGATCATGTAAGACTGAAGACTGGGCTGCTGAAAATTCAGCTTTGCCATCACAGGAATAAATTACATTTTCAAATATATTCAAATACTAAACATTTATTTTAAATTGTAATATTTCACAAATTGCTGTTTTTAATACATATATATGGACCTAAATGTCCATGCAATATTTTTCTTTAACAGAAATAATGACCCATGCCACCAAAAGTTTGGGATTGCTGTAACATGTATACTCAGGCTATCTCTGCCGCAGCTGGAACTCAGTTGCACAACCACTATTTGCGCTGCTCTCTGCTGAGATTGATAGATAACAGCTTGTTGTTCTCTTACAGCACCAGCATGGTTCATAAATCTTTGGAGAAGCTTCATTTGATCTCTTCTGTCATTTTGTCCAGACATATGCAGTCAAAAACCAGGTGATTATAGAATATGGAAGCCCCTTTCCAATGGACACTTAAACAGGGCTAAAGAACTTTTCTATTATTCTTCCTACTATCGGGAATCAAGGCCATCAGAGTTCTCGCATAAGTGTTAGCAAACAATGTTCACCCTGAACCCAGTCTCCTCTCCTAATAAGCTTGTGTGATACTGAGAAAGGACACATGTACTTTGAGAGTACACAACTTCAAATAACAAATGTAATGAGCCTGAAACTTTTTTTTTTTTGCTTTTTCTGCATACTCAATTTCAACCAGATACACAATTACACAATGGTACCTTATCAAGGGAAATCAATTGATAATGTTTTATTGATTTTGAGGTGCTTACAACTCCATAAAGCTTAAATAATCACATCAGTTCTGAGTGGTTAATTGGAATGTTTTGAAAATTTGACTACTTCATGTTGTCCTTTCTTTCTTTCTTTTCTTTACTATGTCAAACTAAAGAATGACCCAAGGTATGCACTTCTCAGGCTGTGGAAAGCACCTGAAAGATACTAACAGAGCCAAGATTGATTTAAAATGAACAGGAAGCAGCTTGTCACTCATTGGTATCCATTCACACCCACACACAAACACTACCGCCTTAAGGACATTTCAAACTGTAGTCTGTAACCGACTTGAACAGATTTCTTTATCATAATACCCCACTATCTTAAAAAGAAATTATAAAACATTTTTATCTACATTAATATAACTAGATCTGTTAAAACCAGATCTGGTAAGATGAACTTGACAGACTATTAGAGGAAATAAATGGTTCTTACCTGTTTTCTTTCCTCTAAACTGTCCAAATCACAGTACAAAGCTTCATTCACGTACACACAACCCAAGCCGCACCAGCGTATCAGTTGAACAAGTTGATCAAACCTGTCTTTCCAACACATCACCTTCTCAATTGAGACTTTTTAGCGTCAACTGCAAGAGCTCCTCAATCTTGTGACAGATAGGAAGCGCAAAATTCTCCTTCGCCATTCGCTGACCCCAAAACCCTGGCCCTGTCCGACACGTGTGGACTCAAACAGCTGTATCAATACGCAAGGAACACGGTAACACAACTCTCACGCTCTCAACTGTCTCTCACTGAACACTACAACGCTTGCTGAGGTTTCTATTAACACCCTCAAGGTTACTCTGAAATCATTTGTAATGGCTATGATGCACAGGCTGCTCTGAAATTGCATGAAATGAAATTGCAAGTGAAGCAATCAAACAAACCTAAAAACCTGTGTGACAACTTTCTGTTCCAACAAGAAATCAAACCATGTGAAAGAGTATTTTCTTTTTTTCATAGGATGTCATTGTAAAAAACATATTTTGTTATCATTTTACCTTTCGGTATCCTTTAATACTAGCTCCACCAAAGCATGTTCATTTACCCAGTTACAAAATACTCCTTAATTTAGATTCAATTTATTTTTACTACAATACTGTTCATTTTTGATGTAGTCTGATTTCACACAGGTATTAAAAACTTTTTTTTTTAAACTCAGATCTTGGAAATAAAGTTAAACAAAGTCAAGGTACCAGACTGATAAGAAATAGTGAAATAATATGAAATAATCACTGGATTTGACACAGTTTGTCAGGTTAGCGATATCAAATCTTTGAAGGCTATTTAGAGTTTCTGTTTTTTTAGGTATAGCAGGAAAACTAGATTTCCATTTTGTAAATGAAATAGTCTATGTACTTTATTCAGTCATTAATCTCTTATTCAGAGTCTTTTTTTCTGTTTGTTTTCTGTACAAATCTTTCGCAGACACTGCCATGCCATTAGTTAAATGGACAGTTCTTGGCTAGAATAAGCTGCAGTATGGACTGTCAAAGGTCTAGACGAAACCTGACCCACAAACACAGACCACACACACAGGTGGATATTGATGTTCAAGAGGCCAGACCTTGTCAATGCATGTCTATGTGGCTTAAAACAATGATGTTGCTATAACAGGCTCAGGAGTGCAATCCAACAAAAAACAACAGATTTAAGTATTGAAAGTCACCAAACTTCTTTTCAAAAATAGGTCAAGAACTTAATTCACTGACCCAACGTAGTATGTAAACCTCAGATTCTTTTTCACACTGAGAGCTCACATACTTTCCTTTCTCAAGTGCCACAGAAACACCATTCTTTGGCTCAATTTATTACCCTGCTGTATTCTCTGGAGCTCCATTATGATTCTAAGACGCTTTGACACTCAGAACTTGGCATTTAAAAGTGCTTTCTCCTCACCACTGAGGCCAAATAAGAAGCTATGTCAAAAGCCCTGTCCAGTCACAAATGAGTACAGACAGTTACTGGCTGAGACATGGATACAAGTGAATCTGATACCACTGTCACCAAACATCGCTGCAGAAAAGATTATGATCATTAATTAAAAAATAAAAAATAAATAAAAAAGTGTTGTGCCATGCTGATGTGAATGAATCTTTAGTTTAGTGAGTTTATTAAGATCAATTTAAGGTGTTTACTGAGACACAAATTATGTTAAGAATTGGTCAATGACATACAGTATAAGAGTGTCCATGATAATGAAAAGGAAACAATCTTTTAAAAATCTAGCTCAAAACACAAGTGTTAAGTCATGTTAAAAACCTTTAAAAAAGTATACAATTTTATGCTGAATTCAATAACAAAAGGAATATTTTCCTTAGTGTACACATCTAAATTATTATTTCTGAAAGTAATAATTCAAATAAAAAAATAAAAAGCCATGACTTTTTTTTTTACAAAATTCATGGCTTATTAATTAATAAATATCATGATAAAATATATTTTAAACATTTATAAAAAAATTAATTTCTACGAGATTATAATAAAAGATGCCAAACTACTTATTAATGATTTATTTTCAAGAATTAAAGAGGTATTTACAGTCGTATCACCCTGATATACAGTATGTATATATGAATGAATTTCAGAATGAATTAAACATGCTCATCCTACATGAATTCACTGTAGTATGAAGTGCATTTTAACATTTTAAATGAATTAATATATGTGGACAAACATGAGCATCATGTCATTAACCCAGTTGCTTTTTCTAACACTCCATTGACATTTATTCAAACAAATCCAAAACAAAACTCACATGGCCAAGAGTGGATCACATCCATTTCAAGATGACTTGAAGCAGTTGCAGTGCAGTACTGATGTGGACCATATAATATGCGCTAAAGAAGGGCTCAGTAACCTAGACACATACTCACACCTGCAGAAGTGCTGACACATAAAAACACCTGCCACTTAGCAAAAGTAACACATCATCCTTGAACATCTCTGGCCGAAATGTGCAAAAGAAAAAAAAAAAAAAAAAAAAAAACCGCCACGGGCAGCATAGCAACAACATCCTGTTCAGCATGCCAAAAGTAGAGCTCACTATTGAGCGCAAGACATTCACAACTAACTCCAGACGCCGTTATCGATTAGACAGAAAGAACTGACATGCTTTTAAACACCACGCCACTTAAAGTCCTCACTGGCTCTAATCCAGCATGCATGAAAACAGCAGAATACAGCCAAAGGGTGACCACATACTTATACTAAATGAAAACACATGCACACACCAACTCGCACCAGGAGAAACAGAACGAAACGACTACAGTCTCTCTCTTACCAGATCATCCAGGATGGAGACAGGGAAATCAAACATGCACATCTTCACAGGCTGAGCCAGGGCTTTATGCAGGCTGAACAGAGATTTGGGCTCCATCTTACCCGATGGAGAGAGTGCAGGCTGCTGTCCAGGCGCCTGCTTCATATTAGGGGAATGCTGCTCCCCCTTGTCTGCTCTCTCATTGATACACAACTCCCTCCCTCCCTCTCTCTCTCCCTTTCAAGAGTGAGTGCACAGGCGCTCTCTCTTTCGCACACAAAAACTACTCGCCTCTGTGTATTTCTCTTCACTAGTTCCACGCAGCACAAACAGGAACTTGCTGCAGCTGTCACTAACACTCAGCTGTCATCTACTTCTCTCGCATCAGGAGACGGTAAGAAATCTGAACGACTCGACCTGCTCCCAGCGCTTCCTTTTGCACATTGTCTAGCTGTCTAACAATCTCCTAACCATGTAAACACCCACACCCATACATGTGACGTAGGTATGCAGGTAGATCTTGCTTTAAAATGCAGCGTCTCTGCAGAACAGTGTCTCTCTTCCTCCCTCTTAAGGCATCACATTCAGTCCACGGCTGTCGCTCACACTCCTCATGAAGATATAGACAAGTTTGCCTGGGTGTTTTCTGCGTTCTGCTGTGCTTTTCCCCTGACGCGCCCCTTAGAGACCCTGTGTTTGTGTATCTGAGAGCGCTTCGGCAGTGGAAAAGTGCTTTCTGGCTCATGTGCTCTGTGCATTTTGTTCGAGCAACAAACAAAGTGCCTAGAGTGTGTTCTCGCTCGCGTGACCAGTCTGCCCAGTGACCTGTGTAGCTGGGAGTCTGGGTATGGAACCTACAAAACACACACACACACACACACACACACACACACACATAAATGGCCGACATACACTCAGATCCATTAAAGAGTTGAAAAAAAAATTGCAAAGCCCTGTCATTAAATCTAGGTCACAAAGCTTTTCGACCACATACAGCTGTCCTATCCTAAAACAGCCTTAACCATAACAGTATATGAGATATTTGTCTTGCACTCTGCGCAAGTTAACAGATGCAGACAAATGCATACATCCGTCATGCAACAGGATAAAAAAAGCATAAAACCGGATAGCACACAGTTCGATATCGGAGCGTTGCATGTGATGATTATCTAACGGCAGGCATAGTTGAGGACCATGGGGAGGTGGCACTCTATTATGAAAGCACAGACTGTGGGAACTATTTTGAAATGCAGAGGATATCCTACGCAGCCATAGAGAGATGTGGCTGCCATGGAGACAGCAAACGCTCAACCTTTGAAAAGAGATGCCTAGAGGAACTGCAATAAAGTCCACAGAGACAACTGTATTTGCACAAGAGCACCATATCTCACCACAATGACGTGCGCACAAAAACAGTTTCTATATCAAATCTGTCTTAGATTTGTGCACTACAGTTGCATTCACTTAGAATATGCACTAACATGTCTTGACTGCATTCATGTCATTCCATTCACGTCCAGACATGTGCAAGTTTTCTTGTGAACACATGGATTGTTGAAACACTACCTCTCAAATATGATGGCTTTAACGGTTCAAACTTCAAACATAGACCAAGGAGATGTAAAACGTAATACAACACTCAATTTTATAGAGAATGTGAAAGGATAATTGAACAATATTAGAATTCTATACTATTTTATCTTAATAAAAAAATAAAACACTAAAACCAAAATCAATTGCTTTATGCTACAAGTGAATTTAGGCATCACAACATTATAATTTACAATATGAAAAATAGATATTCATTTTGAGATTTGATGAAGATTATATTGTTAATACACAGTATTTGGATTATTAGCATTAAAATTAATTTGTGATAGATGACAGTAAAGGTAATCTAAACATAAAAAAAGAGCATGCATAATTAAATGTGTTTAAATGTTTAGGGTCAGTAAGATTTTAAAAGTAATTAATACTTTTATTCAACAAGGATGCAATAAATAGTGTTTGTTTGAAGCTTATAGTCATCAAAGAATCAAAAAACTTATTTAAATTGTAATAATATTATTCTTTTGATTGTGTTTTTTATCATATAAATGCAGTCTTGGTAAGCATAAGAGGCTTTTTAAAAACATTAAAAATTCTTACAGACTCTGTAACACAAGCCAAAAAATCTCTAACACAAGCCAATAATCACTATGGAGCTAATATATTGTGCATCTCTAATTTATATCATGCAATGTGATGCTTACATTGCAAATCATTTAAAATTGACATTTTATTGTAGAAGAGACTTTGAAGCATTTAGCTTCAGTTGAAGTGATCCTAATATTGTATTTTTAATTAATTTTGTTTCTCACAAAAATGATTGAGATCACAAAACAATTGCTGAACCCCCTGCAGAACAGTTGCGTTCCCCCTGTTAAGGAGCCCTGCTTTTATAAACACTCTCTAACTAAGAACTGTTTTTTGTAGAATAAGAGGTAATAGAAAGGCAGGGAAGGAAGCACAGCTTCTGTCTGAACACACACAGAGATTCAACACACAAAGAAAGGACAGGGTGGTGTTGGAGAGGAACTGTTGGACCCGTTCACTTTAATGTTCCACTCGGCCTCAGGACACTGGCAATGGAATCATGAAGAAACGTTACACGTAGATGGGAAACTTCTCTCTCGAGATCAAATTTTCCAAGGGCTGTACCTCAACAACCACGCTGAAGCAGACTATTTTAACAGCATGAAGACAGCTACTGTACTGTTAAGAATGATTCTATTAAAATATGCATCCTTTCTAGACATTCAAAATGTTATTAGTCACAAGTTATGTTCGATGAATCTGTTATGTGGCATTAAAATAATATATGCCATTGGCAATAGCTGTAACTATTAGACCTCTAACCAACGAGACGTGGTGACAGATACATCCTATTGCCAAAGAGGATGCCACAAAAATTCTGCATCCTCTTTATTGTGCAATGACTCGTCGATTATAACATGCTGTAAACATCTGTCTACACATTCTTAAAAGTTTTTCCTTTGTTTATAACATCAGTTAAACAATTCTGAGTTCCCCTTTTCCTGACACGGAACATTTTCCTTTTGCCAGTTTCCATATCAGTACAGAACACATGCGCACACACACACACACACACACACACACACACACAAGGTATGAAACAGTGATTGAGAAAAAGAAAGAAAGAATAAACAGTGATAAAATGCGACTTATTCTTCTAAATCATAATAATTTGTTGTTAAAATGCTTGAAAAAAAATGTTAAAATTGTTACTAGGCCTCCTGCTGGTGACCCACTGTGAAACAGTTTTAGTCCAAAGCATGGTCCAAAGGGTCAAAGTTCGGCTGGTTAGCTTGGCCCAGTTAGTCCCTGCTAGTAGATGCTGTAACTACATCATCCAGCTTAAAAGAGCATGCATTGA
This sequence comes from Spinibarbus caldwelli, assembly GCA_039654775.1. Lineage (NCBI taxonomy): Eukaryota > Metazoa > Chordata > Actinopteri > Cypriniformes > Cyprinidae > Spinibarbus > Spinibarbus caldwelli. Next base: position 16,304,297 of record CM077248.1, on the reverse strand, counting down.
TGTTATAGATTGCTAAGATTTAATTATATTGTTTTAGATGTTTTCAGTGTCCGAATCTGGCTAACAGGGTTCTTAAAATCATGAAATGGCTATTTTAACTCATTTTTCATTACAGGATAACTGCTAGTAAACTTAATAATAAATTAATAAAAGGTATTAAAAATTAATAAATTAACAAACTTAAGGGGGTTAAACAGAGAGTTTTAAGGCATTACTTTTTTCAGTTTCTTTAAGGATAAAAATGAAATTTTCAAATAATTTTAAATGGCACAAAACTTGGAGCAACTTAAGTAAAAGAAACTAACCTATAATCAAGGGTTTTAAGCAACTGCTTTTAAGATGAATGGGAATGTTAACAGATTGGCCCAACATGTCCTTGTTTTGTTATATTATAATAACCCCAATAATAACATATAATTTAGTCTGCTATGCAGGTATTTTTGAACAAACAAACAAACAAATAAATAAATAACTCTGTATGTCTTGTCACTCACCAGTTAAGTTCAAAAACAGACGAAAATGTTTATGGTCAATTGATACTACACAGCGAAATTAAAGTAGGTAGGCATAAGATGCCCAGAAGTTGCCTCGAGTTCGATGGTGCTCGAATATTTCTTTTATCTCCTTATTTTAATAGGTTTCTCAATGCAGTGCACACGTGACCTGTTATTGTTCTCCGCGCTGCTAGGATCACGTGTTAGAGATAGCATTTTTTTTTTTATTTGTATTTCAAATAATTTAATATATAAAAGCCATTATATATTATAAAAACTTTATACATTTTATATATTATAAAAACTGTTATACTAATATACTTTTGTAAAGAAAATCTTTTAATGCGTGATTCGGTTTTTGAGCCCCTCGTGCCCCCTGGAGGGAGTAACGTTAAACTTTCTCCTATGAAACGGCTAGTAGCTTCTCTATTAGCTTGTAGCATTTGTTTCATCGTTACGCAATGCGCTTGCCGTAGACTTGTGGGAGTTTATGTAAAATCATGATGGCGGCGGCCTGTGCAAGAACGCTCGGTAAGGTCGCCCGGTTAGTTTTAGACACGCCGACATGCCGCGTGACAAACACCGGAGCATTAGTGCCGAGAATCTCCACGAGATGCCAGGGAAGGGTTTACGGTACCGGCGGAGCGGGATTTAGACCCAGAGCTTCGCTCGCGGCGCCGGTGCGTGGCAGTGGGAGAGTCCTGGGATGCGCCGTCTTGCTCGGTGGTGGTTTCGGCTTGTACCAGACCGTCAAACTCACGCTTCAGCGTCACCTTGCAGAGGAAAAATCAGATGTATATATATATAGTTTTGGATGAGAGTGTTGAAATGTGCCCTTAGTTTTGGGGTTGTTTGTTCACCGTGGTTTTATTATCTTGTTTTGAACAGGCACCTGAGCTGGGGACAGATCTGAAGTTGACTCTGTATCAGTATAAAACCTGTCCGTTTTGCAGCAAGGTGCGAGCCTTCCTGGATTATCATGGTCTGCCATATGAAATTGTGGAGGTCAATCCCGTTATGCGACAGGAGATCAAGTGGTCCACCTACAGAAAAGTTCCCATCCTGATGGTGAACGGGACAGTGGTATGTAGTTGCATCTTTCTGATGATGATCGATATCATCTTTCTGATATATGATGCTTCAGCTCATCAAGTCCCTCTCTTGGTTTATATCTCAACAGCAACTCAACGATTCTTCTGTAATAATTAGTATTTTGAAGACATACCTGGTCAGCAGGTGAGTATCTTCTATCTTTTTATAAGAATGTTCATGTTAAAATTTATTTAAGTGGTTTTAATAACTTTATTTGTAGCGTAAACATTTGGTTTGATTGTGTACTATAGTAATTTAGAAATGTTTTTGTTAACACTTTAGTATAGAGACATATTCTCACTATTAACTAGTTGCATATTAGCATGCCTGTTATTAACAAATTGGCTGTTTATTATATAAAGCACATATTCTGCATGACCATAATCTACATCCCTAATCCTACCCAGAGGTGGACAGTAACTAAGTACATTTACTTGAGTATTGTACTTAAATACACTTTTTGAGTATCTGTACTTTGCTTGAGTATTATTTTTTCTGGAAACCTATGACTTTAACTTCACTACATTTGAAAGACAGATATTGTACTTTTCACTCCATTACATTTCTATCAAGGTCCTCGAAGTAGAAAATCGTTTCTATGTAGCAGCTTTGAAAGTCAGTGGGTGATTTCTTTTTTTTTTCTTCTCTAAAACATGTTTCTTTTTTTTTCCAGACAGTTTATCAGTAATCACTCTTGTAGGGTTACATGAAGTGATTTCCCAGCATTTTTTGAACACTGACCAGTTGCAAATGTGATATTTATTTACAACAATTCAATAATAAGAAGTTAATATTGTGGTATATATTAGACACAATATTGTCTGATTTTGCTAAATTGTGTAAGTGAAAATATTACCTATAAAGCCACAGAAGAACTGTTGTGCGTCTCCTATTAAAACACAATAGGTGTTGGACTTGAAGCATCACTGCACAGACCGTTCTGTGTGTGACATCAAAGTACAGCGAGAGTGATTAGACAGCATTTTTAAAATTTGTTTTGATGTCAAATAAGTCTGGCTGTTTTGCTTTTTTTATTAAAGCAGTGTTGCTGTTGTAAAGTTATACAGCTACAGGTTTTAAAGCAGGTTTGATTTTTTTTTTTCTTCCTTATCACTCTGTATTTTACGGAGGTGTAAGTCACCTTTAGAAGAAAAAAAATCCATCTGTGGCAACGGTTTTGCAATTCGTCCCCTCAATTTATAAACCGTTCTCACGAATTCTTAAACTGTTCCCTCGGTTTAACAAATCATGCCCACGGATTAATAAACCGTACCCACAAATTTCCAATCCGTGCTCTCAGGTTTTGTAAACAGTACCTTCGGTTTTTAATCCGTACCCACAAATTCATAATCGGTGCACACGCTTTCGCAATCCATTCCCAGGGGTTTGTAAACTGTACTCATGGATTTGTGGCTCTGCCCCCAGTCTGTGCCGGCAGATTCAACCAGGCCACCTGTTTTGGTGCGGGATTCATTGTATTGTTTAAACTTTATTTTTCATAATATATGAGACCATGATCTGCACTCACAAAATAGTCTTATTAGTGTTGATTTTGCATTAATCACCAATAGGATAAAACATCGTCGCCTGTGTTTTATCATATTGGTGATTAATGTAAAATAAACTCTAAAAGAAGACTACTTTGGGAGTGTGGATCATATAACGCACCAAAATAAAATATTAAGTGATGGAAGAGCGCGGTTCAAATGGCTTTGTAAACTTTATTTTTCAAAATAGAGAATTTCTTGAATTTTCTAAAAAACTATATTTTCGAGAGGAGAAGGTAAAAAGCAATTCAAAACAAATAATGTACAAGTTATGTTGTCATTCCTTTGCTCTCTAGCTGAATGCAATGTAATATGCCTATTTAACAGTAACAGTGAAGCATGCATCTAATTCTGGGGGGAAAAGCTTAGTATAATAAAATCACCAAAACAAGTCTTCGTGTTAAGAATGAATAGTACACAAACACATTTCCAAAACTGTAAAATGTTATTTAAAAACCAAAGTATTCTTGAATTATTTTATGATAAACATTTTACTGTCTTAAGTGCACTCATTTATTTAGCCTATAAATAATAATAATAATAATAATAATAATAATGTTAACTATTATTATTATTATTATTATAGATTACATATTCATTTAGAAGCTTTTAATACAAATCTTTTATTCAAAACGACTTACAAAAGAGGAACAAATTAGTCAAAAGTCAGTCAAAACACAGTGCCAGGTTTATTATACAATAATAACAAAAAGGGCTATCACAAATAAACACAAGATTTTGACACACATCTTTCTTATGAAATCGTTGTATTCCACTTCGTACCCGCTACAATCACTTAAGACAATTTGATGTAGGCCTATTCCACATAATAATATACAATATGATTTGTTAACACGTAGGCTACCTAGGAGCTTGCTGTTCTTCTAAAATGAGTCCATGAGTACAGTTTACAAACCCGTGGGATTGCGAAAGCGTGCACACGGATTATGAATTTGTGGGTACAGATTAAAAACCGAAGGTACGGTTTACAAAACCAGAGAGCACGGATTGGAAATTTGTGGGTACGGTTTATTAATCCGTGGGCACGATTTGTTAAACCGAGGGAACAGTTTAAGAATTCGTGAGTACGGTTTATAAACTGAGGGGACGAATTGCAAAACCGTCGCCACAGATTGATTTTTTTTTTACTCCTACAGGTGACATCCCGGGCTCCGTAGTATTTACAGCAATTTCACTGTCCACTCTGTTCAAATGTGGATGAATGGCTACACACACGTGTGCACTCACTGTCAGAGCTGTGTGAGATCACTATCATCCTGTTTTTGTGGGGGTGGGTAGGGGAGTTAATTTTTAGGTTTTTAACATTCTAAAAGCTCTTTATTCCAAAGATACTACAAGCTAGTCAGTGTATTCAGTAGGTGTAATGTATTGTAAGTTGCTTCAGAGGTATAGCAAGTATTATGTACAGCAATAATAAAAGTGCATTGACATAAAAAAGGAAATTTACTTTTGGTACTTAAGTACTTTTAAAAGCAAGTACTTCTATACTTTTACTTAAGTAAAAATCTCTCTTTACAACTTTTACTTGTAATGGAGTAATATTTGACCAGCAGTATCTGTACTTTCACTCAAGTAATGGAGTTGTGTACTTTGTCCGTTTCTGATCTTACCCAATACCTAATTTTAACAACTACCTTACTAACTAATATGTGGCAAATAAGCAGTTTGAGGCAAAAGTCGTAGGTTTGTTAATAGCAAGAATTTGACCTTAAAATAAAGTGTGACCAAGTTGTTGTTTTTTTTTTTTTGTATGGATCCCCCAAAGTATGATTATTCTTCAGAAAGCAGAATGAAAAGTGACAATAAACACAATGTTTTGTTCACAGTATTGATTGGGAATTGACAATTTGATGTTTTCCTGAAGTTGGAGGGGGATTGATGGAGAGTGAACTTTTGAGCACTGTGTTCGGTTTTGTAATAGTTGCTTTGCTTTAGGCAAATAAATGTAAATATAAATGCAAATTTTGATTGTTTGTTCACTGCTTCCTTTAGGGAAAAAACAATATCTGAGATTCTCACTTGTTATCCTGAGATGAAGGCAAAAAATGACAGTGGAAAAGACGTGATAGAGTTTGGCAATAAGTACTGGGTCATGGTGCGAGAGACAGAAGCTGATCGTCTATATCCTGGAAAAGACACCAGAAAGTAAAGCAAATCAGTTATGTCTGAAAGTGATTGCCTTATTATCCTTTTTTTAGTTGAATTTACATAGTCAAACATAATTATTGTATTAACAATTTTTGCTCAGAGAGGAGATTAAATGGCGGAAATGGACAGATGAGTGGCTGGTGCACCTAATTTCCCCAAATGTTTACCGTACGCCGTCTGAAGCCCTTGCATCCTTTGACTACATAGTGCGAGAAGGCAAATTTGGCACATTTGAGGGATTCTTTGCGAAGTATTTTGGAGCTGCTGCCATGTGGATCATTTCAAAGAGATTGAAAAATAAGTATGTTTTTAAGCATTTTAAATAATACATAAAAATATTTGTCAAAAATATTTTGATAATAAAGTTTAACCTCATCGTACTACGCAGACACCATCTGCAAGATGATGTGAGAAAGGATCTCTACAAGGCTGTCAATGATTGGGTGGCAGCCATTGGAAAAAACAAGAAATTTATGGGAGGCGATCAACCCAACCTTGCAGATCTGGTTTGTGTTTCTCTCTCTGTCTAAAATTATACATAAATACACTACTGTTGTAAAGTTTGGGTCTGTAAGATTTTTATTTATTTTTTTTTTTGTGTTGATGAAAGAAGTCTCTTTTGGTCACAAAGGCTTAATTTATTTGATCTAAAATACAGTAAAAACAGTAATATTGTTAAATATTATTACAATTTAGTTTTTAATTTTAATATATTTTAAAATGTAATTTATACCTTTGACAAAGCTGATTTTCAGCAGCCAGTGTTGAAAAAGTTGTACTGCCTAATATTTTTATGACCATCAATAAATAAATAAAGTTCAAAGAACAGCATTTATTTGAAATAGAAATGTTTTGTAGCATTAAAATGTCTTTGCTGTCACTTTTGGTCAATTTAATGCACACTTGCTAAATAAAAGTGTTTTTTTTTTTTTTTTTTGGACCCCAAACTTTTGAATGGTAGTGTTTATTTTTCTAAGTGTCACGATTGCTTGAGGGATGTGAATTAGATTATTTCTGCTTCTTCATTACTAGCATATTTATTTATCTGTGGTATGGTGGAAAATAACTTTTACACCGTGTGTTTTCAACACAGGCCGTGTTTGGTGTTCTGAGGGTTATGGAGGGCCTTCAGGCATTTGATGATATGATGGAACATACCAAGGTGAAGAACTGGTATCGACGTATGCAGAAGGCCACACAACGGGAGTCATAAAATCAAAGCTTCTGTCATCGCTGCACCAACTTGAAGCACTTGATACCACAGCACAACTTAAAAAAACAAGCTTGATGCCATCTAATGGTAGTCTACTGGTTTTGCAAATCTTAAAAGACTAATTTTTGTCCAGCAATTAAACTGGCTTCCATCCTTCCTTTGCTCAGACTGTAATCACGGAGCTAAGAATTAAATTTGAAGAGATTAAAAAAAAAGATTTTTACTTTCACTTTAAGCAAAGTGCAACCTGAAGCAAATGCTTTTTAAAGTAAAACAACCTCATATAATCTAGAGACATTGTGAATGGGTTTTAGAGGGATTGTTTTGAAATCATCCAATTTTTTCCATCTCTGTGAACTAGTTTGAAGCTTGAAAATAGGTTACCAACAAACACATTTTTTCCATAAGTTGCTCTTTTTTGTTTTTTTGAATTTCTGTTTTGTTCCTTTTGTCATACTTTAGGTTATCTAAGCAGATGAGCTCAGCCCTGATAGAGCACTGTAGATGCTTATGTCTACCTCAGTTTGCATTACTGTTCTCTGGTTCATAAGTGTCCAATCTGAAGTTGCAGTGACTTTAAAATCTGTGGTTTACTGAATGTTCATATTAATGGGTTTCAACTTTGGGTTCTCAAGGGGTTTAACTTAAAATGTGATCTTACTGAGTAATGGTTATGTGAAAGTTGCTTTGGACATTTGGAGTGTCCAGTTAACCAAGAACTTTTGCCTATGCATCATATTTTGATTCGACAAAAGTGATACAATTTTGTCAAATGAAATAAAGTAAAAATCTCAAGCAGATGGTTGTCAGCTAGTCATGTTTTTTAACTCTCCTACAAATTAAAATACACACTGATCATTCTAATGTCACTACAACAGATTGTGAATAAAACGGCAATTTATGTATGACAAAAAATTTCACGGACAAAGGTTAGAATAGGAGGCACATAGCAACGCGTCGTTGGCATAGAAACCTAATCAGCTTCAGTTCATTGGGCGTTAAACACACTTCTCAAATCTTTGTCGCTGAAGTTTCGAACCAACCAATCAGGAGCAAAACAGAATGTAGAAGGCGGGATTTAGAGCGTCAGACGCGTCTCCGATTGGCGGCTATTGTTGTCCATGCGAAAGTCTACCAGGTACTGCAAACAACACCACACCGGGACGCAACGGTGCATACTTGTTTTAAGGTTAGTGGTATTTTTAGTCATGTCACATTAATCGTTTAAAGTACATAAGTTTTCACCGATCAGGATTACTTAACTGGTCATATAAAAATGCAGTGTATAAAAGACTAGTAGCACAAACATAGACTTGACAGTCTTTTTGTTTAAAAGATATGCAAGTATGATTAATAACACTTCTGTTTTATTTTTCTTCCAATTTTAAGATACACTTCCGGTGAACTTTTTCATATTCTTAAAACAAATAAAGATCGCCCTACTGAATTAAAGGGATGAAAACACGGTCGTCCTCTCCGCCCGTCCATCTTCATGTCCCAGACTCAACATCTGTGCATGTCCATCTAAAGAAGAGTCCTCAGAAAAGCCAGGTCAGAATGGATTCTGGTTACCATTCCAGTTTAAATCAATCTCGATTGATTTACTGAGACAGTGAAATCACTCATCACAGCTCTTATGTTCAGCAGGGGAAAGTGAGTAACCTGCGATCCACTGCCAGTGTAAAGGTCCGAGCTCCCTGGGTTCCTCCTGGAAAGACTTCAAGACGAAGAGAATACAAATGGGAGGTTTGTTTAGTCCTATTCTACCTTACTTACCAGCACAAATCATCTATAACGAGTCATTTTTTTAATTGTGACTCTGAATGACTGTACTTTAATAAAAATTTCCATCAGGGGGCTACTCGCTGCTTAGAGATCACCCCGGGACGGGCCACTGACCCTTCTTCACCTCCTCTGCGGCTCACTGACCTGTCCAGTGAAGAGGACGATGCAAAAGGAGTAATCGGCAAATATGAGAGAAAAATTGAAAGTCTAATGTCAGAGGTTGACTGTATAAAAAGTGAGGTATGATCATGACTGTAAGATGGATTCACAATTTGTTGTGCAACATTGTGGATTTGAATGTCTAAATCTTCACAGGTAAAGTTACGGCAGGCAGAGGACCACTTAAAGCACCAGTCACAGCAGTTGAGCGCCTGCCGGCGTTTGATTGATCGGCGTGAGGAAAGACTTGAAGCCAGTAAGGACTTGAGGAGGTCAAAGCGTGAGAATGCTGATCTGCGTAGCACTGTAGATGGGACGCAGGCTGAGTCTGGACATATGAGGTATAGTTCTTTCTGACACATTAGCTTCTTTTTAGGGTTGTTGTGACCAAATGCTTAAAATGTGTGAATTATGTGGATAGATCAGAAACAGGACCTCCACACCAGGAGATAGAAACTTTGCTGAGGAAACTGGTGGAAGCTGAGATAGACGGCCAGGCTGTAGCCAAACAAGTGACAGCACTGAGGGAAACCGTGAGCAAACTTAAGAAGGTTGGCAAAACTCCAAACCAGTTCAGTTACCTCTGAAATCTTTTCTCTTGAATAATAATAAAAAAAAATCACTTTGTGCATTCAGGACAAAAAACAGTCAAAGTCTGATCAGTTCGGTCGTCAACATGAGCTACTAGAGCAAAAGTTGGACACGTTTGTGGAGACAAATCGCACACTCAGACGGCTTTTGAGGGAACGGCATGGACGGGAGGTACAAAAACTTCCTAACTAAATTTGTCTCATATCAAAGTCTCTTTAAAACAAGTCATGTCACTCGACGGCCATCTTTGAAACGCCTCTCGGGCATGCAAGTGCAGCCCCTATCTCTTTGAATGGGGAAACATCAAATTCTCCAAAACTGTTCACTAAGCTTACGATTAAATTTCATATTTGAAATCACCAAAGAAATCTGACAACTGTATCATAAATGTTGTTTCTTTTGCTCAGATAGTGTTATAAAAAGCTTATTTCTCAGGCTAGATCAGCCAGTGCGCATGCGCAGTCCCAAGCACACGTCTCAAAATGCTAACTCTTTCTATAGCAACCGGGACTTCTAACCAAAGCTGCTAGAAGGCAAGCCTGCAACCATTAGCCAAAAAAGCGTAACGGCTAAAGCTAACGCTTCCGGTCTGCCAGTATGCAGGAAAGGAGACCAGAGGCCATTTTTTTGAATGGATGTCAATGGGAGAGAGGCTTCACTACGCTGAATAAACAGCTTTTTAGAGGAAACGGCTTATCATTTAATAAATCGACAGCCTATCTGCTAATCTTCAACATGTTTTACACTAAACAAAACTTTTGGATTGAACTATTTTTAGAGTTTACCACAAAAAAAAAATGCTGTTTTATTAGAGAAGTCACTGACTTTTTTGCAACAGGTGGGATACAACTTACGGCACTTCTCATTCATTCCTATGGCATCCGTAAATGGCGATTGAGTGTCGTACAGCTCTGACTGAAATTCAATGACATCAAGGCTGTAATGTGATTGGTTATTACAGCACACGTGATCCGAGTTAGCCGTTACTCTTTCTCTAATAGCAAGTAATACAGACCCTCTCATCTCCCTATAGTAAGAAAATCTCTGGTCTAACTGCAGGTGCAGTGATGCGCTGACTTTCCCGATTAGGGATTGGCTCTTTCATTCAGAAGGCGGGGCTTCCTGCAATTGATCGGCCATATTGAGCGTTGCATTTTTCCCCATTCAAAACTATATGAGTGACTCGTCTTGGGTATTCTATAGTCTTTGCTTATATTTAGGTTGGCTGTTGGTTCTGCAGTACTGTGTATATGCACTTTTTAAAAAAAATAAATAAATAAATAAAATGTCTTTTGTCTGTCACCACAGACAGATGCACTGAGGTTGTCTGATGAGAGGGAGATGCTAATGAGAAAACTTGCTGAATCTGAGGCTGAGAAAAGGGTTTGTAATCTAACTCCAACATATCTTTCTCTCTCTCTATATGTATTTATGTATATATAACAATGTTGCAAGCTTGATGCACATACATTTTATTAAAAAAATATGCGTTAAATTTATCTAAAGTGACAGTGAAGACTTGTTTTACAAAAAATATCTATTTGTAAAAATAAATGCTGAACTTTTTTTTAAACTGTCACTTTTTTAAAAATTTCAGGGTTTCTAGAAAAACATTATGCAGCACAACTGTTTTCAACATTGATAATAATTAAAAATGTTTCTCAGGGACCAAATCAGCATATCAGAATAATTTCTGAAGGATCATGTGACACTGAAGACTGCAGTAATGATACTGAAGATTCAGCTTTACCATCACAGGAAAAAATGAAGTTTTAGAATACATTAAAGCAAACAAACAAAAAAAAAACATTTATTTTAAATGGTTATAATATTTTACTTTCTCTTTTAGAAACTTGAGACTAAACTCAACAACAGGGAAAGAGAGGCCAGTCAGATGGCTGAGAATTCGGAAAATGAAAAGGTAATAATGACAGCTCACTAATTCCCTTATTTTTTATTCATCTGCATAAGATTCTTCTACGGCATGTTTAATACCTCTTCTGCATTTCTAAATACTTGCATATAGTGAATTTGCATCAGATTTGCTCCTGTGTTGTAGGAAGTGTTTTTAAGAATGTGTTGTGTGATTGTCATCGCAGGATCATCTGAGGACTGCAGGAGAACTGTCAAAGGTTCTTGAATCCACCTGCAGTCGCTTGCAGAATCAGCTGCACAAGAAAGAAGCTGAGAATAACCGGCTGGAGACTCAGATTCATGTAAGCCTTCCTTTACCTTAGTCATGGTTTTTATTGATACAAAGTGGTACACCATGTAAGTCTGTACTGTACTGTGGCACAGAGGCTGGAAGAGACACTGCAGCATCAGCAGGAGGAGGTGCAAGGCCTGCTGGAGCAGATGAGAGAGCTGAAGCAGCATTGTGAAGGAGACAGAGACGTCCACAAACAGCTCTTGGAGGACCAGAGGAAACAGGCTGAACAAAGTGTGAATATAGCTGCACAGCTCTCTGCTCAACTCCTGGACAAGGTATTGTACAGAAGAGAAATACGTGAACTGCACTACAGGGTTTCATAAAAGACCTTCATGGTTTAGAAAGTGCTAATTGATTAAATAATTCTCCAAATGACCTTTATTTTAATATGGCACTGCTGGCTAATTTATTCACTTAACTGGACACTCTATCTCACATTTTACAGTTTGTTTGAAAGACTGATATTTATGCAGTTGGCCAGTATGAGCCATGCAGAGCAAACTCTGACTGATGTGTTTGTGTCATCTCCTCAGGAGGCTCAGTTAGCAGAGGCTCTCTCCACTGCTGAGGAGCTTCGGCAGCGTTACTCCAAACAGAATAGAGAGAAAAGCCAGCTGGAGTTGGAGATCACCACCTTAAATAAGTCAGTGACTCTTTTTTCACTTGCTCTAAGTGTTCACTGAAGCTCAGCCTAGTCTTCACGTCCATAATTTATTATTTTTAGTCTGAATTATGGATTATGTTCTGAGTAATTTATGGTGCTTGGGCCTATACATCAGTGAGATCTGAGTTTTTGAAATTCTCTTTCAATTTAATTGCCAATCAATTGCTTTTGTTAAAGAAAAGAACAAAAAAAAAAAAAAACGGTCTGTGCTACTGGGTGAATCTCACAAACCCTGCTAAGGCAATGTCCCAGTCAGATTTCATTTCAAAATCTCATTTGCGTTTGGTTTTTTGCGTAAAGTAAATAAAACATGTATTTCTGACCATTAAGATTTGCATTGTTTTGTGGCAAACATATTTTTCTACCCAGTTCTCATTACCACCATAAGCATTTTACTTAATCTACTTTATCTATATTATCTTTATTATCTTTATCTTTACTTCATTCATTTTCTTATTAGCATAATAAATTACTTTATACTATATGTACAATGTAATTTTTACCATATTACATTAAAATACATTCAAACAATGATCTTTAAAATGATCATTTTTATTAGAATTTAAAATAACTGTATAATGTAATTTATTCCTGTGATGGTAAAGATAAATTTTCAGCAGCCATTACTCCATTCTTTAGTGTCACATGATCCTTCAGAAATCATTTTAATATGATTTTGATATGATGATTTTGTGCTCACGAAACATTTCTTAATTTGGGAATTTTGTGACATTTACTGTATATACTTTTGAATGGTCTGTCTGTCTATCTATCTATCTATCTATCTATCTATCTATCTATCTATCTATCTACACATACTACCAATCAATTTTTGAACAGTAAGATTTTTAATGTTTTTTTAAAGAAGTCTCTTCTGCTCACCAAGACTGCATTTATTTAATCCAAAGTACAGAAAAAAACGTAAACTTTTGAAATATTTTTACTATTTAAAAGAACTGTTTTCTATTTGAATATATTTTAAAATCTAATTTCTTCCTAGGATTTCAAAGCTGAATTTTTAACATCATTACTCCAGTCACATGATCCTTAAGAAATGATTCTAATATTCTGATTTGCAGCTCAAAAACATTCATTATTATTATGTTGAAAACAGCGGAGTAGAATTTTTTCAGGTTTCTTTGATGAAAAGAAAATTCAGAAGAACAGCATTTATCTGAAATAGAAATCTTTTGTAACATTATAAATGTCTTTATCACATTTGATCAAAGCATTCTTGCTAAATAAAAGTATTAATTTCTATAATTTCTTTACCAAAAAAAAAAAAAAAACTATATATTGAGGCTTTTTTTTTTTTTTTTTTTTTTTTTTTTACAAGTTTCCTGATGTTTACCCAGTTGTCATATTTAGTGGAGCTCATAATGGGAGGTGATTGTAGACTTTTTTTCTCTTTGCAGTCGCCTCATTGAGTTGAGTGAACAGCTGCGCAGTTGTGAGGAGAAGTCCTGCGCAGAGAGAGAGGGGCTTCTCGGCCGTCTGCACTCCCTCACCTCAGAGAACACGGCTACCAAACTGGAAAACCAGAGACTCAAGGCAGGAAATCTAATAAAATCTTGTCTAGATCTAGACTTTACTTATTCATCCAAAACCATTTAAGCTCTGATTTAGATTTTTGTGCATGTCTCCTCTTTTAGAGCACTCTGTCAGCCACAGAGGACAGACTGTCTTTGTCTCAGACGGAAGTGCAGCAGCTGAAGATTTCTCTCAGAGACTTTGAGAGTCTGGTAGAGGGTTACAAGAGTCAGGTGCTTTTAACATACCACCCTCACAGCTCATTACAATCCACCTTCACTGAGTCCTAGTACACTAACCCTTCGTAATTCTTGCAGTTGCAAAAGACACGTTTGGAGTCAGAGGAGTACACTTTGAGGCTGGAGATGGTAGAGAAGGAAGCACAGTGTGACCGCGAGGAGATGGAAAGAGAGGTGGAACAGAGCCGCAAGCAGCTCCATGCTCGGCTGAAGGAAATGGAGATGCTGCGTGAAGCTCTGAAGCGCTTGGAGAACGAGCTCAGGGAGGCCAGAGAGAACATGCACATCCAGGACAGGAGAAACACAGAGCAGAACAGCACTCTGTCTGAGCTCAGAATCAAGGTGATCATGCGTGTTTATTCATGTTTACACCATAAATATTAGTGAAATCAGATGGGTTTTCAATTTCATGATGCATTTTCTTTTTTTTATGCAGATAGAGCAGCAGAGTTGTAAAATAGAGAATCTCCAGGAGAAGAACTTATTTCTACTTGAAGAAAACATGCAGGTGAAACGCTCCATGGAAGGCACTGAAAGGTCTCCTACACATCTGCTGTTATAATATAATATAATATTTAAAAGACCTTATGAAATCAAATGATGAATTATTCATATTTTAGTTCCATTCTCTTCTATTAAATATATACCAAAATAAATGATGAAACAAATGAACTCTTCTTGTAATTTATTTGATATTATATATTTGAAAAGGAATCAAAATTATAATTTATATTGAAATTTTCATCTTCTCTAATAAATACACCAAAATATATTGATATTGTTATCATTATTAGATTATTATTTTATGCTCTCTTGTCACTGGCTAGAAAGCATATTTAATTTTTTGCATAATAATTGCATTTATTTATGTAATATTTATTTAAATTTGATACATAACTTTCCTTCTAAACAGGAAATGTCCACAGAAAATACTAATAAATTAATAACATTTAATTGGGTCTTTATCATAAACACCAAATTGACACAAAGAGCTGAAGTAAAATAGTCAAACCAATTATTAGACACCAGAAATAATTTTTGTTATTTTTTTACTAGTGGTTGCAGGACACTGTTGTTCATTTATGTAAGTGAGGATAGCAAAATAAAGTGAACTGTGACATATTATACCCAAAAATTCTTCATACAGTGGACTACCAGAAAAACTGATAAAAATTTGGGACTAAAAATTATTCAGACACTTTGACCTGACCATTTTTTGCTTAAGTATTTTTCTTTAATTGCTATTGCAAACTTTTTACACCACAGACTGAACAAAATTAAGCATTGCCTGCCCTAAATTGTGTGCTTAAATTTAACATCTGAATAATTTTTGGTTGACTGTAATCCACTACATACCTTTCTATCAAAGTAATCTGACATTATCAAGATGAATTTGTTCTGACACAGTTTAACTCTCTTCATATTTTATTACCATTTTCTAAACTATAGCGAATAAACTGTGATTTAAACAGATTTCTGTATCATTCTTTCTTCACACAGGAAGATGGAGGACGTGAGCACTCAGAACAGGGATCTGCTTCAGGTTGTTGCTAAGCGTGAAGAGACCATCCACAACACGCAGCTGCGTCTGGAGGAGAGGAGCCGAGAGTGTGACTCTCTCTACAGACAGCTGGAGCAGGCCAGGGAGGAGGCGCAGAGACAGGTCACAGTCCACAGCAATTTTTTTTGATGCTACAGATGTTGCACCTGTGTGAGGTTAGTGTATACATGAGTCTTTGTTCACAGGTGGACCAGAGCCTGGAGCGGGTGCTGTCCAAAGAACGCTCAAGTCAGTCTAAAATGCTGGATTTGGAGAGTCAGCTGAGCCTGGCTAAAAATGAGCTGGGTCAGCTGCGCCACAGCAAAGAGGATGTAAGTGTTCGCTGGCAGACTATGAGCTCTGAAACTTTCCACTGCACAATAATTAAGCGCCACGAAAACAAAAATCATCAAATGATTATACTGTAAAATTCTCTGTGAATAAGTGTAAATCATTTTGAGCTGTGGTTCAGTTTAGCTAAAAAAATCCAACATGACCAAAACGTATGGTGTGCCTAAAAGGGCATGGCGATGGAAAAAACAAAAAAAGGACTGGAGAAAAAAATCGTCATTTCAATGCTTTTTGCGTTTGCCCTAAGAAAATTTGCATTCACACAGAAAATGTTTCCGTTCTCTAGCAAGAGTTTTGTGTTCCCCTGAGAATCTTTGTGAGCGAACGCAAAGCTGGTGATGGACATAAAATGAAGTGGGAGGAGGAAAAATCATGTCAGTGTTTTGCGAGTCAGGGGAATCAGATACTTCTGTAAGAGAATGCAAAAGCATTGAAATATATTTTCCCTCTCGTCATTTTTTTCCAACACCATGTCCCTTTAAAGGCTCTGTAGAAACATATTCATAATAGAAGTCTGAGGCAAGTTTTTAGAGTTGCTTCTAGACGTTTTTTTTTTTTATATTTTTTTTTATTGTATTTCTCTCTGGAAATTTTGGAAAATCATGGGCAGTTAAAAAAAAAAAAAAAAACTAAAATATTTAAGCCGCTAGATATCACTCTACAAGCAAACGCCACTGTGATAACATTGCTTTATTATTGAGAGAAATGTCACCAATGACTACAATTACAAAAACTTGGTATTTGATATACAGATGGAAATTCTAGTCCATCAATCTCTACAAAATTCTAAAAATCATTATCCAGTAAACGTGAACCACTTGAGAGGTCATTGAAAGTCAAAAACCGAGCTGAGTCAGTGATCTGTGGGAATCAGCAACATGCTGCTGATGTTTCGCTTGTTTTAATCTGCCATTTTCCTTACATGTCAAATAATCATAGATGCACTTGCATTAAGACCTTTTTAGAAGCAGTTTGGGTTTCATTTTTCAGATGGAGAAGCGATTTCAGTGCAAACTTCAGGACATGAAGAACCAGCTGGAGCAAGTGAACAGCGCAAACCGCAGCCTACAGAACTACGTTCACTACCTTAAGGCTTCATACACCAATGTGTTTGGAGACTCTGCTTTAACAAGCTCACTAAATCCCCAAATCTAAACACTGACCACGAATGAGCCATTTCTTTAATGCAGTTATTCTTAGACTTTAAATTACCTCAATGATTTCTTCTGATGATCTTTTAATAAAAGTGCAAAACAAAATCTCCAATTTACATGCGTCTTTAATTAAATCACAATGAATTAAACAGTCACAATATTCCTCACAAATATATATATAAAAAAACAAACTGATTCACACGACTACAACCGTCCACTATGACTAATCTGGGATTAATCACTGTCACTTTCTCCCTCGCTGTCTGCTTCCTTAACGTCCATGCTGAACTTGTATTCCTGGTCACAGCCCATGTAGGCATCGCTCATGAAGTACAGTGTGTAGTTGTGCACACCAACAACAGGTGCCACAAAGTCAAGTTTCACCTGAGGGATGAAAACAGAGCCCATGTCATTAACAGTTCTCACAAGACTATTTTTTTAGTACTACACAGGAATAACACACTACTGCCTTGGCCATTAAAGCAGGACTGACCTTGGCCTTCTGTTGAAGAGTTAGTCTCTTGATTGAGATGAGACTGTTCGATTTGGGGTCTCCAATAACAACCCACCAGCCTTCTTCACGTTTCTGCACAAAACAAACAAAATGTCATGAAGTAATACTGCATTTCTATAAAATATACATCTCTCTGAAACAGTTGATCTTCTTGTAAGATTGGGGTCATTAAGTTTTTTTTACAGAAATTAACTTTAGCAAAGACGGATTAAACTGAGTCAGAATAAAGTCTTTGATTATTTTTTAATACTTCTATTTCAAATAAATGCTGTTCTTTTGAACTTTCTATTCATCAAAGAATCCTGAAAAAAAAATAAATCACAGTTTTCACAATAATATTAAACAGCACAACTGTTGTACATTAATAAGTGTGTTGAGCGGCAAATCAGCATGTTAGAATGATTTCTGAAGGACCATGTGACACTGAACACTGGAGTAATAGCTGCTGAAAATTCATATATTTTAAAATATATTTAAACAGAAAATATTTATTTTAAGTTGCAGTAATATTTCATGATTTTATTTTATTTTTTTTTAACTATTTTAGATCAAATAAATGCAGCCTGGGTGAGCATGAGAATTTATTTAATTCTTTTTTTAAAACAAATCTTTACCTACCCAAAACATTTACATGTTGTTGTAAATATAGGGTTTGCCAATAGCAACTCACCTGAGGGAACAGAGGGGCAATAACAGGACCTGTAACTTCCTCTTCTCGCTCCAACTGCACTTGGACGACAACTGGATTTCCACTGTGAGCATAAAAAGTTCAATTAATACCTTCAGCAAAGTGATTAATGGTATAAATGATTACTGTGCACCCACACAAGGTTACACATTTTCAACTGAATTCTTTTGCATTCTGAGTTCAGTTCGTACCTCTTGATGTTGTCTTTCTCAGCCACTTCGTATGACAACTCAATGTTGGGATAGCGGTTACAGAATCGTGCCACATCCGCCATTTGAACATCTGTAAGCTGCAGAAGACCAGTGCGGTCCTCGTCTTCCATCTCCATGATGTCGAAGATGCTCTCCACACCCTATACACGTCAACACAACAGAGATAAGACAGACAGCCAAAAGATGATGTTCAGCGTTTAGATGATCCTCAACCCATTCAGACCCAGTTCTCACCTTGTCCGTGCAGCGCTTAATGTGTTCAGAAGTGAAGTGGGGTAGCTGTTTGAGGTACGAGTCTTTGGACCACATGGCTTGTGTGACCATCTGAGCCAGCTCCATAGCAGCCAGCGCCGGACTCAACCAGCCGTTACTGGAGAGCACATCCACACATGCCTGGATCAGCCGCACAGCCTGAAAGCGCGGGCAAGAGAAGAGAAGGACTGAGGAAACATTTCATTTGAAAATTAAGATTATTAATAAAGAAAATAAAAGAAAGAGAAGCAAAAAAGCTGTTATGTAGTCATTTGATTAAATATTTTCACGTCAAAAGCTTAAGCTTTTTTTTAAATGTTTTTTAAAGAGTCTCTTGTGCTCACAAATGTTTTTCAACAACATATAAACTAATATTTGACAGGTGGTGCATGAAATAAATTTAAATATTAAAGCTGCAGTCCATAACTTTTTTGGGTTAAAAATGATCCGAAATTAATATTTGAGCAAGTACATAACCAGCCAGTGTTCAAACCTATCCCCTTACTTTAGCCCGATTCACAACGATTAGCTTATAATAATGTTTTCTAATTTGAGTGGTACGGGGAGGTTTTCACAGGAAATTTGAGCATGCTGCTGCGTCATTACGTCACGTCTGTAAACAAAGAAGTTGTCCCGGCTACTAAGCTATCGCATGTGAGGATCCTGCGTTTGTAGCCTTTTCTCACAGCAGCTAGAATAATTAAATGTATCATTTCGATGGTGGATTGTAATCCAGAAAGGATTGTGTTTATGAAACATGCGAATGAAATTAAATTATATTCCAGTTTTAAATGTGCTTCTGATTACAGATAGCCTGGGATTACACAAGATTTGTATTTTAAAGAAAACCAGTTCGAAGGGAGCATAGTTTGCTTTTGGGGTTAAAAGAATTTCTTAATATGAAATTTGAATGGTATGACAGTTAGAGATTAGACTGTACAGAAATTGAAATCTACACGCTAATACACACTTTACTCATTGTCACACAATGCTGATGTTGTTAACATTAATAATTTGAGAATAAAGTATAATAATAATAATTTGCACGGTTAGATGTGATATGAACTAACCGATCGTTAGATTTAATTACCATTGGTAGCGCGATTTATTGTAATGCTTTTTTCGTCAGTTGGTCAGAACAAACGTGGCAGACTTGTTACTTACTTGTTCAGATGGCAATATATGGTGAAAATTCTTATTTGGGTCATATATTCAAAGACATAGGCTAGAATCTGTGATTTCTAAGTACAGTATCCACACCGGTGCGGTGACTGACTGACTGACACACATACTCCACAAAACATTAGATTCATCAGCGCTGGAGCCGTGCCGGAGCACAACCCCATGCACGGAAGATAATTCCGCACAGAGCTGCTATTCCATGTTTTCAAACAAGAGATGGCGACAGAGGCAAAACTTACAGACTGCAGCTTTAACTAAAAACTAAAATCTATACATTCAAAAATATAAATACAGTGGTGGCCAAAATTATTAGAAAACTTAGCATATTTAAGAGGTTTCAGTTGTTTTTGTTAAATTGGCCATTACAATACCCATAAAACAAACTATTTCGGGAACGACCTGCGATGGAAGGAATCTGCTGGAACATTGAAAATGATGGACTGGCCCCCTCAAAGTCCGGACCTCAACCCCATCGAGAAAATCTGGGGCGAGTTGGAAAATAAATTGGACAGATCTATTGTACATTCAAAGGAAAGCCTTTGGCTCGAGTTGCAGAAGGCATGGGATAACATTAGTGTTGAAGTTCTCAGGAAATATTAACACTGTGCCAGAGAGATGTGCTGCTGTAATTGCTGCAAAAGGTGGACATACTAAATATTAAAATTAAAAGTGGATAAAAGAAAAAACAAAAAAAAAAAAAAAACAGTACGACTCACTTCATCTGATATTTGTTGTGCTCAGAGCAACCATCTGCATGTTTCATGAACATTATGAAATGAAATCATGTTTTGGAGACAAAAAAGGTCAATATTTTAAGATCTGTCAGGTGTTCTAACAATTTTGGCCACCACTGTACATAAAAAAAAAAAAAATTATACCTTTAATTCTGAATTAAAATTTGTATGCAGTGGGGCCACTAAAAATCCTTTTTGCTAAGCTGCAAAAGAGGTTCACTATGTGCTGAAAGTGTTTCCCCTCACCTTGCTGAGGATCTCCTCAGTATCTGACTGGAGCTCAGCGCTCAGCTGCATGCGGGACAGATGAGCCTGGAGCAGCAGGTTGGTCTTCACATGTGGGTCGTTGAACTTGGGGTTGTTCAGTTTGTGAGGAACTTTCTGAGCCAGCTGAAAAAGTCAGAGTTGTTAAACAGAGAGCTCTGATGCAGTCTGTTTGTTCAAGAGATCATATTATATCAAGTCAAAAAAGGAAAGTGCACTTTTACTTACCTGCCGCAGCAGGGTGTCTTCATGGTGCCTGATAGGAATGTTTTTATACTCCGCTGCATTGGAGATGATCTCGATGAGACCACGGACCTTTGTCTTGGCGTTCAGGGACATACTAAACAGCTCTGGAGAGAGGACACAGACAACAGTTGCATCAGATGGGACAGATGTATCAAGATAATCAAGAAACACATTTGATGCTTAGTGATTGTGTTTGAAGTCAGTATGAAATGGAAATTTACTAATGGACAGAACTAAGTGTCCACCCTACATCCTTTTTCGATAATCCATTACACTCGGATGCATGTCACAATAAAGGAGAAAAGATCTGTCGCTACTTGTTTCACTTCAATAAAGTGTGTTAAACAAAGAGTCCTCACCGATGGTGGTGTAGTTTATGTAGTAATAGGCTGCGATCATGCCCAGATTCAGAGGTGCCACATCCATCTCATCCTCGATGCTGATGCACTTGGACTGCTCCAGATCTTGCAAGGTGTTTTCCACCACCTCAGACAGATGATCTGACAGGTGGCGATGAGACATACCTGTAAACCGAAGAGATTTTAGTCTCTGATGCATTAAATAAATGCTACAATTGCACTGTTGCTTGACTATTTTCACATGCATTCCTGTTGCAACAAATTTTGAATGTTGAGCCATTTGTCCTGCTGTAGTGAAAATTGTGGATATTTGAAGGATTGTGGTTCCTCACCCTGCAGGTTGTAGTAGTTGGGGTTTTGGGTCATGCGGCGATACAGGAACGTCCATGTCATGTAGTCTACAGCGTCCTGTTTGTTCTCCACCGTCTTGGTGACGATCTCAGCATTGAAATGGTCGTGAAGACAGTGGTCCAGGTGAGACTCCACAGGCAGAGGCTCATAGAGGAACTTCTTGAAGAAGTCCTAAAGAACAAGGATGTTCAAAGTTATGAAGAGGGAACCAACAATGGTGATATTAAGTCAAGAAAATGTGTAGATTAGAGTAAGGTTTACCTTTTTTGACCCTTGACACATGATGACACAGCGACCCTCGTCATCCTGGAGAGGACGGTTAGCCTTTCCGACCATCTGGAGCACATCATAGATTGGGTAGTCCACATATCTAATTGGAGAAAGACATTGAGCAATACACACGCAAAGAGTAAATTCTGGTGATGACATTAATCATCTGAATCCACTAAGGATGAGAAAATACTTACGCATGGATTTTCCCATTGTAGTACTGCGTGTCCATGACAATCACCAGGTGGGCAGAAATATTGGTGCCCCAGCAGAGAGAGCGAGATGCCACCATCACCTGAATGGCACCTGGCATGAGAGAGCAGAAGGGGGCAACACTTTAGCTCAAACACACCTTAATCAAAAGTTCAATTAACCCAGTGGTTCTCAAAGTGTGGGGCAGAAAAAGAAAAGAAATAAAACAGTAAACAGCCAAAGGACGTAACTTAGAATGGGAGATGGTCAGTGTGTGAAAGGGAAGCGAAAAGCCATAGATGAAGTCACACAGACCCAGTTGTCGCATCGCGCCACAACAGTCTGCACTGGACGCGACAAAGCGACCGCTGCAAATCATTTTAACTTTATGTCAGTACGTCATAAATAGAACAAGGCATCAGTTTAATGTCTGGGATTTGTCGCGCCGCACCGCATCCAGTGTAAACAGCGTCACTGATTATAATGGGTTCTGCTGTAATTTGCCGCTCGCATCCGGTGAAGATACGGTGTTAATTTCATTGGTGAGGAGGAGGAAAGGCCTGTGTGTCTCCTATGCCTTAGCGGACAGCATGAAACCCACAAAAAAAGCAAATAAATGAAAATAAAAAAATTACAAAGAGAATAATAATAATAATAACAGTTATTCTCTGTATGCTATTAGCATTCCTGGGTCCCTTTGAACCTGGTGGAATGTAAGCTTAGAAACAGTTATAACACATGCATTTTTGAACTAAAACCATACTTTATGTGATTAATAACTTCATTAATGAGTGAATGAGCAAATATTTAAAATTTTGAATGTTTTGTTATTACTATGTTATTACTGCATCTACTCCGTTTTAAAATTTTAAAAATTTCAAATTATACATGAACTACAGCAAAAAATATTTTTATCAACATTTATTATATATTTTTTTCAATATATAATTCATGTCACTATATGAAATTAAGAACACGTAATCTGAGAATTACCAGTATTAACTCCACTGATTTAAATTCCTTTAAACTTGTAAATTATGACTGCTCAAAAACAGCCCAAAATTTATGAAACTTACATATTCATTTTCTAACAAAACAACATCAGTATTACTCTGGAAGGTTTTCAAACAAATTATACTCATTTTACAAAACATTAGGTTTTGTGTGTCTTACCAGAGGTGAAGAGATGCTCCACAATCCTGCGCTCTGTAGGTGAAAGACCCTCGTGAAGGTATCCCACCCCATTAGAGAGGGTCTCCTTCAGTGTAACATCAGAGAGATTCTCCATGAATGGAACCAGGTCCTTCTCAGTTGAGTGCAGGAACCTGCAGGAATAAAAATAAGGATAGCGGTCAGATGCCTAATGTCACTCAGTATAAAAAGCTAGTGTCTAATATATGTGACCCTAGACCACAAAATCAGTCTTAAGGGTCAATTTTTCGAAATTGAGATTTATACATCATCTAAAAGCTGAATAAATAAGCTTTCCATTGATGTTATTTTGTTATGATAGGACAATATTTGGTCGAGATACAACTATTTGAAAATCTGGAATCTGAGGGTGCAAAAAAATCTAAATGTTGAGAAAATCGTCTTTAAAGTTGTCCAAATGAAGTTCTTAGCAATGCATATCACTAATCAAAAATTAAGTTGTGATATATTTCCGGTAGGAAATTTACAAAATATCTTCATGAAACATGATCTTTACTTAATATCCTAATGATATATATTTTTTTCTTTTTGGCATAAAAGAAAAAAAATCAATAATTTTGACCCATACAATGTATTTTTGGCTATTGCTACAAATATACCCCAGCGACTTAAGACTGGTTTTGTGGTCCAGGATCACATATGTGATACAGATCTTCTCCAAGCACCTTTGTGGGACCACGTCTGCAGCACAGAAGGTGAGGATATCAATAGCAGTGAGACGAGTCTGGCGTCTTGATGGCACAAACACCAGCACTGGCTTGGATGGGGAATGTTTCATTATGGCATGATACACTGGTTTAGCCATGGACAGCAGACGAGTCTGTGTGTGACTCACGTTGAAGCCCTGAGGAGGGGGAAAAGCAGTGAGGAGGATTAAACAAAACTTCAAATGTAACAAGGTCAGGATTGTGCCTAAACATGAAATTAAGTTACAGAGAGCTTCAGACCAACCTGGATGTGAAGCTCAAGAGGAACCGGCCTGACATTGGGGTGGAAGTTGAAGGTGGCCGTAGTGCTGCAGCCAAGCCAGTGAGCCACATCTTTAGCATTGGACAGAGAAGAGCTGAGGGCCACGATACGGATGGGCCGCTCGATCTGAGAGGAGATGTACCTCATCCTGGAGCAAATCACCTCCAACACAGGCTACAAGAGACAGAAAATTAGAAATAAACCAAAACAAATGATCTCTGGTGATTTAACAGCTCATTATTATTTAGAAACCGGAATAAAAAAAAAAACACTTACTCCATTGTCACCTCCAATGAGATGAACCTCGTCTACAATGAAGAGACTAACGTTCTGCACGTTCTTCCTCTGTTTCCAGCGGCGGGACAGGATGTCCCACTTGTCTGGGGTGCTGACGATGATGTCACCTTTACCCAGCAGCTTGAGGTCAGTGCTCGTCTCACCGGTGAGCAGGACAACCTTTTTATTCAAAGTCTCCTGGAACTTCTGGTGCCAGTCAATAAAGACCTGCACAAAAAAAATTGTGTCTCGATCATGACATTTAACTCCTCATTTCACAGAATTTATTGAAGTTTACATAAACGTTTACATTAAGACATTTTCAATAAAGGCAGATGTTTATGGACATACCTGTTCAGCCAGAGCCTCCATGGGTGTGATGTAGACACAGCGGCCCTCTGAGTTGTGTAGGAGCATCCTAAGAATGGCAAACTCGGCACATATGGTCTTCCCGCTGCCGGTGGGGGCGCCAACAAAGACATTATCATCGCTGTTGTACACCGCATTGAACACTGAGGAAAACAAGAATAGTTTCATTTAAAGTCAAATTAAAGTCTCAGTCCAATATATAGTGTGTTGATGGTCTATAAAGGCAGGTACCTTGGGTCTGGATTGGGTTGAAAAAGGGAAAGTTCTGGTAGAGGCTCTCGAAGGCTGCGTTTCTCAGAGCAGACACGGGCAATGGCTGCAGGTCCAGCAGCTCAGTTGGGGGAGGATATTTCTCAGGCAGGATCAGGTGACGGAATGAAACAGGCAGTTGCGTCTCACATGCTTGAAAAAGAGAGAGAAAAAAAATCTTCAGACTTCTCCAATACCTCTAATGCTTCATTATCCTTACGGATTTTGGTCACTACATCAACGCCATACCGAATTAGTATTTTAAATATTCAGTATGATTTAGTAATACATCCTGCAGTATTAAGTTGTAAACTTACACAGCCAACGGTCTGAAGCTATGCGAATGAAGTACTGTGGTGGCAGCGGCTCAAACACGGGCACAAAGAAAGTCACAAGATGCTCATCCTGAGCGTACTTGGCCTTCAGGAGGAAGTACTCATGATGAAGAACGACCTCACTGTCCACATCCTCCACTAAGATCCAGAAGGCCTCAGATGAGCCGTGTATCTAAAAGAAGCAGACATTTAGTTGCTAGTTCAATGTCAAAATTCTTAAATGAAAAAAATGTCACACTAAAATGTTGTATAAAATAATCATAAAATGTTAAATATTCATATCAATTTATTTGTAATTATTTATTCTTATAATAATAAAACTCATTATTATTATTCGTCATTTACTGATCTTTTTTAAGACTGACCTTGTCATCCCACTGGAAATCTGGTGTGATGGTGAGCTCCACTTTCAGAGTGGAGCGTGTGATGGGCTGCAGATGAACTGCCAGGTCCAGCTTTGGGAACTGATGGACGTACTTATGAATGGTCTTCCCCATCTTTGGCATGCGGATCAACTCACCTGAAAGAGTGATCATGAGACAATTATATAAAATGCCACTTTTATAGACACTGGCACATAAAGACAATACTTGACTAGCTCAATGTATTCATATCTACTATTCACCAATTTCATTGTGGTTCAGATCATAGAGTCGCTCAAAGGGAAAGTTCTTCTTCTCAATCTTTTTGATGACCTCCTCTGGAAGCTTGCGGAACTGACGCAAGGGAGACATCGACTGCCACCTTGAAGGAAAAAAGCCAACAGCATGAACATCACATTGGATACTAAATAATACATTGTACATGAGGCAAAACCCAGGAGCATCATGACAGCTTACATCCTTTTGTCAATCATCTTGCAAAGGTTCAAAGTCTTGTCGGTGAGTTGGGCCCAGCCTCTGCTCAGGACAATCTCAAAGATGGCCCTCATCAGTCTGCCAGCGCTCTGTAGAATCAAACAGAAAATGAATATGGAAAATCTACGCATATTCTTGTTCAATTAGGCCTTTACATTATAAGACAGGATCATGTCACTAACCTGCGTCACATAGACCATGTCAGCCATGAGAGCAAAGCCCTCCAGTTTGAGCTGAGAGATATATGCTTGCAGCAGCACATTAATCTGAGAAACAGATATAACACTCAATTTAAGAGAGACAATCAGTCAAAGACTGCATATCTGTATTTGACATTATACTCTAAAATGCATTTACCTTTGCACTGGGTTCTTCAATGCTTTCCTTCACTGGAATAGGGACTCTTTCAAGTAGTTTCTGAAGCTCCAGTTTTTCTTCCTGTCAATCAGAACATTACAACCATGTTGATTATATCCTGACGGTAGAGTTTTGTTCCAATGTTTCAGCTGGTTTAATTAGATAAGGCACATACCTCTCTGACGGTGATGTTTCTGAACTCAGAGGAGAGCGAGAACACTCTGAAGAGCTCTATCTCACTCAGTGTAGGCTTCAGTAGCTGGTTGTAAGTCATTATGGACTCGTGGGTGATGTAGAAATGACTGGCAATGCGGCCCAGGTCTGTCACCTACAACAGAAAAAATTAAATTTCATTTAAACAGCATCTATTGCTGTCATTTAAAAAGTTAATCGATGTGTTCAGGCAGCCGTGCCGAAATCCATTACGCTGAATTGGGTATTTCATGCTGGAACAATCTCAGAATTGATTGTGCATATAAATAATCCAGACATTCCCAGAGCTGCTTAGAAAAGTAGGTTAATATGACAAACGGTGTGTACCTGAAAGCTGCCAGATCTCTTGTCATATTTGACCAAGTTGTTCTTCTCCAAGACAGTGGCTGCTGTGTGCACTAGGTCCATCCTGCGTCGCTCCAGTAGGGGGTCACTGCTGCGGTCATCATGGGAGACGCCATATAGATTGGGGTTCCGCAACATCCGAACATAAAGGTATGAGTAACCTAGCCAATTTACAGCATCCTGAAAACAGTAACAAACAGAGCAACAGATGCTTACAGAGGAATACTAATAATAGACATATTTTCAATGTAATAAAAATATTCTTAAATGACAATACAAAAACCACTTTTTAGATTTGTAATCCTATATGATGTGTAAAACTATATATTTTTAAATATATATAAAATACTAATATAAAAGTATTTTGAAATTTTGAAAAGATTAAATTGTCTTTATAACATTTAATATTAATTTCACAATATAACAATATATTTTGTGTTTTAGAAACGTCCCTCACATCATTACGTTTTTTTTTAACCTAAATTAACAAACTTGCAAAAGTTCATAATGGTTTACCAATAAAAATATTAAAGCTAAAAAACAAAACAAAAAATAGCTGACTAATGAACTTTCGCAAATACATTTAAACCTCACCTTGGCATTCTGCACATTGCCCAACACTATCTCTGCATTTAGCATGTCGGGTAGTTTGGCCACCATCTGGCTCTCGATGGGCAGCTGCTGATTGAGCAGGGAAAGGTAATACTGCAGCTCTCCATGGGAAGTGATCAGAATACCCTCCCCCTTTGAGTCATACTGCGGCCTGCCAGCACGACCCAGCATCTGCGTCACAAAGGTTGAGTGGAGTCAAGTCATTACTTGTGGTCCATTTAACTCACAGTACAAAATATGTGTAGAAATACTATTCACCTGTAGGATATCCAGGGCTCCCAGCTCTGTCCATCTGCCTTTCTCTGGGCTGTACACCTGTGTGCCTTTGATGATGACAGTGTGCGCTGGCAAGTTCACACCCCAGGCCAGAGTGGCTGTAGACACCAATACCTACAAAACACACATTCCCGGTTCAAGGCTCTCCGTTTCAGAACAAGAAATAATCAGAAACTTTCTTGACATTGCTGATTGTTACAAACTAACCTGAATGTGACGGTCAGCAAACAGATCCTCTACCAGCGTTCTGTCCACTCTGGTCATTCCAGCATGATGAATAGCAAAACCATATGGCAATAGATCCTTCAGCTCCAGGTTCTGTCAACAAAGAAAACAAATGGTCAACAAAATCAGTACACAATAAATGTGTGTCCAGATCATGAAGCTGGGGACTTTTAATAGTACTATTTCAGAAAATAAATAAATAAATAAAAAAAACAACATCTACAAAATAAATTTGGTTAAATGTTGGACATAATCACAGCTCAATCAATGGTGTGAGTTTGGATTGGGATTAAATGTTTATCAAACAATAGCAGACAAGGGGAATGTTTGAAACTGGCTTGAAATTACTGCCATTATTTCTGTAATTAATTTATTATTAATTATTTAATAATAAAATAATTTATGAATTATTTATTATAAATTATAGTTAATTATAATTTATTTTTGCAGTCATAAAATCCCTACAATTTATACATTTATATTACAAGTTATAATTTATGCAATTATAATTAATTTAGACTATAATAGTTTATTGTTATTCTTTTTAGTAAGACGATACATAAGCCAAAATGTAAAAAAAAAAAAAAAACAAAGCAAAAAAAAAAAAACTTTTGCATATTTCTTTAAGGAATTAAATTTTCAGATTCGATGTAGGTCTTGTTTCAAGTGTACATCAGTTTGAGATTGTATCTGATGTACAGCACTTTTGTGTTAGTTGTGAACTAACCTTGCACTGCTCGGCTTCAGTCCTCAGGACCTCAGTGGAGGCTGAACCCTCTCTCAGGAACAACCCCAGTGTGTCCTTCTCCAAACACATATCCCTGATCGCACGCGCCGTCTTTCCGGTCTCCTTTCTCGAGTGCACAAACACCAACACCTAGGAAAAAGGAAAATAAATGATCAAGAAACAGAAGGGTGACTGAACAAATGGTAGGATACATTTGATAACAAAGAACTATTTAGTTAGTTATTGTGTTCAGCTTCACCTGATTCTTTCCAGCATGTTCCATGATCTTCTCATACACAATCTCATTCATAATCTGGAAGCGCTTGATAGCCTTCTTCTCTGTAATTCCTACATAGGTTTGTTCCAGAGGCACGGGCCGGAAACTAAAAAGAGGAAAACATCCAACATACATATTTTATGCCGCCAAAAACTTATTCAGTGTTATCCACATAACATTGCAGAAGACTATTTCACCACAGCAGTCTATTTCTCACCTGTTGTCAAAATAGAAGAGTCCCTTGGATGGATCCACACGAAGGCAGGTTGCCACATCCTCATAGTTGGGCAGTGTGGCACTGAGGCCGATGAGCCTCACGTCTTCCTGTGTCAGCTCCACATTGCGGATGGTTCGAGCAATCAGGGACTCCAGAACGGGGCCACGGTCATCATGCAGCAAGTGGATCTCATCCTATATGACAGAACATGTTAAATTGGAAAAACATGAAAGAAAAACTTTTAAAAAGGGAATCCGAGTCTTCTAGATTACTTACAATAATGATAAGGCGCACAAGCTGCGTATATGTGCGTTCTCCTCCTTTCCGGGTGATGATGTCCCATTTCTCTGGGGTGCACACGATAATCTGGGTGGCATTTATTTCCTCTTTACACAGCTGATGGTCTCCGGTCAGCTCAGAAACAGTGATGCCATAACTAGCCAAGCGCTGCAGACAGAGCAACAAATGTTTTAGAGACAATACTTTCATAATTTTAAACAAGTATAAATATGTAAATGTTAAATGTAATTCTATTTATAGCTACTCATTTGACGGACACTAAATTACCGGAAATGATGGGGAAAAGCATAATGCAGTCTTACCTTGCCAAAGCTGCCCACCATCTCCTGTACTAGTGAGCGCATGGGAGCAATGTAGATGATTTTAAAATCATCAACATTGATGGTGCCATCCATGTTGATATGCTTTCCGATCTCTCTGAGCATTGCCATGAGAGCAACATTCGTTTTGCCAGCACCCTACAGGTCAAAGAAAAAGATGGAAAACAAAAGCCTGAGTCTCCTTTAGGGTAAAAATCTTAAAGCTAATTCAAGTTAAGGTCTATGGTAGGGATGTGCAACAGCGATTGAGTACTCGGCTGTGACAGCGATGATCGATCATGAAAACGATGATCGTGGAAAAAAAAAAATCTGATTGGTTATAGCAGCACTTTGGGCGGCACCCTGAGCTCTGATTGTTTAGCTTGCAACAGCATGCGGTTCAAAGTTT
The DNA here is from genome assembly GCA_039654775.1 of Spinibarbus caldwelli. Taxonomy (NCBI): domain Eukaryota; kingdom Metazoa; phylum Chordata; class Actinopteri; order Cypriniformes; family Cyprinidae; genus Spinibarbus; species Spinibarbus caldwelli. The sequence goes on along the minus strand of CM077248.1, from coordinate 16,273,772 downwards.
AGATGTGAGAAGAGAGAGACGCTTGGCTTTGAAGTCACGTAGTGATGTCTGTGTTAGCTACATACATATCTGATTAATCTAATATAGGATGCGTTGGGATATTAACATTTATTAACATGCTTAATGCGCTGCATATTACCAGTGTTTAGTTTCATGCTCAAATGCAATGCCCGATATTGACTGAGTTATTTGAGATGGTCATATTGCTTTTAGAAGTTTCTTTTTTAAAAACACTAATCCTATAAGAATGCAGCTGTGAGTTTTCAATTAAAATTGTTTTCGTACTTCCTACGCGCTTCGAAAACACGCAGGCGATTTTAGGAATCACTTGATAATGTAGATGAAAATGTAGCACAAATCTGCCATAAACATTAATGACATAAGCATTATAATGAGAACTTTATAGAATGTGAAATCTATAGTAAATTCTGTCCATGCCCGTGTTTCAGTGCGCTGTTGAAAGCGCATCACGGCAGGAGCTCTCTCTCTCTCTCGCTATAGCGCGTAACAAAGTTCACTAGCATATGCATCCTTTTGTGCAGATACAAGTTGTAATGTTACATTTATGTTATGTATCTAAGTTATCTGATTAATATCATAGAAAGTGTCATAGAATGGGTTTCAGTTTATTGCCATAAAGTCAGCTTCACCTCAGGCAGCTATTCTTTTTTTAGATGCTTCTTTTTTAATAACATTGCTGCATCATAATCAATCTAACAGTGTTCTAATCGTGTGTTCATAGACATGTTTTCATGTGATATTTTTATTTTTAAACATTCATTATCATAAGTCTTCAGATATTTTCATTATCTCCATTACGGCCATGCCCTGGCTCCCGCACGCCCCGCCCCCCCCCCCGAGTACTCGATTAATCAGTTTTGAAACCTATCGATGATCGAAATAAGAAATTGCCAAAAATGCCCATCCCTAGTCTATGGTGCATCATATTTGTCACATTGTGATTTTAATGAAGAAGTTCATTTTAAGCCAGCGCCTGGACAGTTCCGCCTTTATTGGTAGACTAACCGTTGGAGCGCAAACCAGCAGGTTTTCATCTGTCTCCATTGTAGTTTTGAAGAGTTTACCCTGTATGCGATTCAAGGTTTTGAATCCTTCGAATCCAGCTTGGGCATATTTGGGCAGCTTCTCAATAGCCACCAATGTCTGAGAGAGAAAATGAGGGAATCCTTGTGAGACACTAGTGAAATTACATAGATGCAAACCAATTAATTCATTATACATTGCTATTTACACTAGTGTTCAAAAGTTTGGGATCAGTGAAAAAATATATATTTTGAAAGAAATTAACACTTATTCAGCAAGTATGCATTACATTGATCAAAAGTGACATTATATTATATATAAAATATTAAAATAAATGCTGTTCTTTCTATTCATCAAAGAATCCTGAAAAATGAATTATGGTTTCCACAAAATACTAAGCAGTACAACTGTTTTAACATTGATAAGGAATGTTTCTTGAGCAGCAAATCAGCATATTAGAATGATTTCTGAAGGATCATGTGACATTCACAACTGCAGTAACGGCTGTTGAAAATTCAGCTTTGCCATCACAAGAATAAATTACTTAGAAAAAGAAAATAGTTAACCGTTTTAACTGTAAGCAAGAGATTTCTATCAAAAACACTAAAAAAAAATCTTACCGACCACAAACTTTTGTACAGCTGTGTATTCCTATGTGGTAATTTTATGAAATAACCAAACAACCAGAAATAAATAATAATTTATCCCCACTTGAAGAAAATGCATCACAAAATAGAGGAAAATACCTCCTCATCACCAAAGGGTTTGGGTTTGAGAGCGGGCACATGGACCTCCTCGTAACCCTTCCTCTGTTTGCGGAAGGAGCCATCAGGCAGCTGACAACGCTTGTTGGCCATGAAGTGACTGCCCTGAGAGAAGGCCAGGTCTTCCAGATCTAGTAGTTGCCTCGAGGTCACAGCCTAGAGACAAAGAACACAGAAAAATATAAGACAAAAAAAAAAAGTGCTTGAAGGAATGGAGATGTAGCTTTAAAAAATGTCATTTACCTCTCCATGATCAATGTCCATAGACTCCAGATCATCCACACGAGACTTTCTTACTCTCTCCCTGCGAGATCGCTCCTCCTGCAAAGAAACAAAAGATCATAAAATTACAAATGGTTGACCTTCTTTGAACAGCTCAAACTCTCTCAGCTAAACCAACTACATGAGGGGAAGTTCTGACCCTGATGATGTCCTCTTTCTCAGTCTCCTGCAGCTGGTAAAGAACTTTGGAAAGATCCTGATCAGCTTCCATTTTATTCATGATTTTCTCCTTCTCAGCCTCACTTTGGGCACTGGCTAACATGGTGCAGTACAGGACTGGATATGACAAGAAAAAAAGAACAAGGCTTTTTAAAATCTTGTAACCCTTTGAACTGTTCATACTTCCAATATTGGAAACAATCTCAGAAATCACAGTCCAGATTAATGTGACTATCTACTTACTCATTCGCCTGTGCTGGCGGAGGACCTTAATAAAGTCAAATGTGTTGAAGCCCAAAAGCAGCACCAACTGGTTCTCACACTCTCTGTCATCACTGGCAGTCTAACCAAAGACAGGAATGAATCAGCCACACAGGAAGACATACACATACAAATCTCTCAGTCTCCAAAAATTTGAGAAATCCCTACCTTCAGGATTTCCAAGACCTCATCTGCTTTCTTCTGAGACACGATGGCATCATTGTAGAAGCGGCTGAGCTGTCGCTGAAGCCAGAAGGCATCAATGTCTCGGGGGTGAAGATCCTTCTTTTTGGTCATCATTACATCACCTGTGTTTCCCAGCTAAAGAGACAAGAACATGTTAGGCTGGATTTTTGATTTTTGTCAGTGGTTATCAACCATTTTCAACTCCAAATCCCCCCTTTGTCTAAGACAATATTCTAAGACCCTCTCATGTAAGCTAATATGTACCTATTGCACTTCAGCTGTAATAAACTCAAAATATGGGATCAGATTCACGTTGTACATTTTAATTAAAAGTAAATTAAACTAAATACTAAATTAAAATAAATTAAATTAACTTTAAGTAATTTAAAAGATAATTGAGGCTACCTTGGAATTTTGGCCCTAACAGGTCCCAGGCTCCTGGCTGAGAGCCAATGCTCTATGACCAGGTGTGCAGAAACACGTGGGACATGTGACTTACATTAGCAGTCAGGGTGCTGCTCTCATCTGCCTCCTCTCCCTCGCTGTCATCAGAGCCTTCATCCCGAACCTCTCCGTACTGGTCCTCATCGCCCTCCTACAGATAAACAAAAACATGCTGGTGTCACCTCAAGAACTAAAAAAACACAATCAGAGCACCAACAACCAGCATGTAGAAGCTCACCTCTTCATCAGACTCAAACTGCACATTGACTCCATAGGTTTCATCAATGTTATCATCTGCAAAAGAGAAGAGAGGTGTGACCTAGCTGAACATCATGATGAGAAGAGTTTGGACTCAGATTGGACCTAAATTATTTACCCATATTTTGAAGCTCTTTATCTCCACCATAGTCAGAGATCTTCTTGCCCAGGTTGACCAGGACGTGGTAGCGTGTGTCGTCAGCAGGCCCCAATAACTGCTCCACCTCCCTCCTCCTCTCTTTGTCTCTCATCTTGTCATTCTTCAGCACAGCCAACACCTCGTCTGCAGCTCCACAAAGGATATCCCTTGGCTTAAAGGAGAGAAAAAGAGCAGCAATTTATGATGTGATACTTTAACCTAATTTAATTCACTGTTTACATGCCTATAAACATCACCCCACATTTATCAGACAATGAATTGTTCTTTAAAGGGGTGGTTGATTGCAATTTCACTTTTTTAACGTTAGTCAGTGTGTAATATTGCTGTTTGATATATTTAGAATATTTAGCAACTTTCAGACCCTTTTGGCATTTTTTTCCCATAACAGGTACATACTGACAACCTAGGGACTTTTTTGAAAAACCTTAGCTATCGTTCATTTGGAAGATGCTGCGAGCGCGAGGTCTGACTCTCCCGGCGCAGTGTCACCTCTCTCAGCATCTCTTCTGTGCAGTGAGCGGTAGAGAAGCAGCGCATTCAGTTGGCCGTACCCCCAGCCGACTCATCAATAAATGAGTACAAAACAGCGTTTCCAAACACCTGTCGCTTACTGACTGTTTGGACATTTAAATATGAACATAATTTATCTGTTAATATACTCATAGTTTGTTACTCAGACGCAGGCAGTGCGCTGAATAAGACAAAACAGTAATATAGCCAAAACCACCACATATAGTCGCTTTTTAGTGTAAGTTAGATGTATATTGATTTTATCAGACGATGTCGCAGTTATAAATCAGGATTTAAGGAGTATAGTGAGAGTGATTCCTGGTTAACGTAGTATTAATAGGTCGTGTTTACTATTTATACTTGTTTTATGTATGACAACAGAAAATATAATGTGAACAGCTTTACTGGGCATTCAGTTGTAACCGGTTGTAATACAGTATGTGACAGTTCATAGAGTAGAACAGATCTGAAGTGCCAAAACTCGTCTGAATGCAAACTTGACGCAATGACATCATAAATATGCAAATTAATATGTGATGTCACCTGCCGCCACAAGTCTCTCAAAATCCTGTGGGAAACACTGGATAACGTATTACACTCAATGGTTCTGTTTACACCCAGTATTAAGAAAATCGTTAAAAAAAACCAGTTCAAAAGTTTGAGGTCGGTAAGATTTTCTAATGTTTTTAAAATAACTCTTACGCTCAGCAATGCTCATTTGTTTGATCAAAAATACAGTAGTACTGTAAAATATTACAATTTAAAATAACTATTTTAAAAAGCAATTTATTCCTGTGATGCAAAGCTGAATTTTAAGCAGCCATTCCTCTAGTCATCAGTGTCACATAATCCTTCAGAAATCAATCTAATTTGTTTCTTTGGTACTCAAAAAAAACCTCATTATCAACATCAAAAACAGCTGTGCTGATGAACATTTTGTGGCAAGTGATAGTTTAACGGTTAATTGATGAATAGAAAGTTCAAAAGAACAGCATTAATTTGAAAATTATTTTGTAACATTCTAAATAGTTTAACTGTCACATCAATTAATGTGTCCTTAATGAAATAAAAGTAAAAACTTAGTGATACCAAACTTATGAACAACAATTTAAATTAGGGCTGCAACTAACGATTATTTTGATGATCGATTAGTTGGCCGATTATTTTCTCTCTCTCTCTCTCGATTAATCGGATTTAAAAAAAAAAAAAAACTAAATTGTCTTCTAAATTTTTATTTTATTGACAAAAACACTTACACATTCTGCCCAATGTCCTTCAAACAAATGTGCTAACTGAATTCTATGAAAACATACAGAGCTTAATTTATTAGACCACCTGTTATAATAAAGAAAAAACTAATATTTTAGGAATCTGTCAAATAATTGTTTAAACCTAAAAATTTTATTGTCATTTATTAGGCAAATAAAAAACTGAAACAACTAAATATTTATTCACATCATAAAAAAATAGCCTCCTGCCTTTCATAACAGCATGCATTCTTGCTGACATTGTTTAGCTACTTTTTGACTGTAATTGGGTATCTGAAAAAATCTTTCATAGATCTTTCATTCTTTCATAGATAACAGAAATAATTATATTATAGCATTAGAAATAGCATACTCTTACTAAAGAGATTACGCATAATTGTAGGACTAACCAACACAGATAGCTAAAAAATGATTTTAGTAAACACCAATACTGTTAGTTTAGGGCAGCAGCGGCACAAAGCTTACATTATTTGTTATAAACCTTAAATACATTTGTTTTAATAAATTTGTTAAGCACTGTATATAGGCCTATAGTTTAAATCTATTCATCAAAAATTAAGATAATAATTAAGATGATAAATACGAATAAAATCACAAACTGTTAACCAACTTTGATCACAGTCACGTTTACTGTAATTTCTTTATCCTGTAAAAAGGCGGCTATGAAGCATCTGATATTTATATTCAGACAACTATCCCTTTACAGTTCCTACTCTCATAAAATACGTGCACTACATGTTGACTTTTAAACCTTAATTTAACCTTCAACAACAGATATTTCAGCACAATGAATATTTTTGCACTGAATATTAATCCCTCTCTGACGCGCGTTCATGCGTCCGCGCTCATTCAGTACAGATGTAAACTTAACACAGACTGTCAGGACGGAACTTTATGCAAAAATGGAAATGCTCGCGTGAATTTGTGACATTTACAGATAAGGATATGACCGTAAACTTAACTTTTTTGCGCTGAGGATGCACACGGATCTGTCAAAGCGCCTGACAGAGCTAGCCATTACGCTAATGCATTAACTTAAAGCTTAATATAAAGAATTCTCATGTTTTGTGCAGCTTGGATCACACACTTCTCCTGCAGCATCTCTTTCTGTTTCCTCCACTATTTTTAGATGTATTTTGGCCACAGAAATGCGTTATTCAGTGCTGTAAGGTTGATTTGACGCGACCGGCTGAAGTTGGACGTGCACTGTGGGCAGATCCGACTAATCGATAATGAGAATCGTTGTGGATGATTTTCATTAATTAATTATAATCGATTTTATCGACTAGTTGTTGCAGCCCTAATTTAAATAACTATAATTTAGTAACACTTTTAAATATAATCTTAGCAAATCTAGCAAAATGTCTCAATATTTCTAATAGAATATCCATTTTTCATATTGTATATTAAAATGAGTTATTGTAATGAAAATTTTAATTTTTGGTGCATCATTTTAGTTTATTTCTAGACAAAATAGTGTAGACTTTTTATATTGGCAGAATATTTTTATTGGTTATCACCCCTAACATGAAAACGGTGAATCTCTAGTAAAGGTGCAGTGATCTTACCTGATCTCCAAGGGCTGCCTGAATGAAGCTGAGGAGAATTTCATATGTTTCTCTTGTCTCTTTGGTCTTGGGCTTGTATACGATGCCCACCATCTCATCAATCCCCTCAGACAGCAGTGTGAAGCCCTTCATCTTGTTTATGTCATGTCTGTCTTCGTCTCTCTTTCTTCTCCTGCATCATACAATGAAAAAAAATGTTTATAGGATTCAAAGACCATGACACAACGAATGAATGAATGAATGAACGCACGCAAGTAAACAATATGCTCTTCTGATCAGACTCACTTTGCTCTCCTCTCCTCCAGCATCTGAGGTTTGGTTCTCTGACTCCTGTCTCCCATTTTTGTCCCCTCCAGTTTCCCGACCAGAGACAGCACCTCTCCGGTGGGCTCATCTCTGCGGGTGCGGTCGATCAGAGATCTGTCCGCTTGCAACACCAAGTTAGAGTTCTGTGGAGAAAACACAAAGACTCACGATCGGTTCAACGCCTGTGTTTCAAATCCCAGTGAGCTGCCAAGCTAGACGGCATTTGTAAACATCACAAGCCTGGTCGTGCTTTAAGCGCTTACGCTCTATTAAAAGACTACTTAATTCAAAACTAAACTACAAATTTGTTGTCCAAAAATGCTATCTAGTTAGGCAGCTCAGTAGTTTTTAAACGCACAGAAAGTGTGTACAAGCACGCGCACACCAAAACACACCGCTTCAGCGCGCTAAACAAGACTTAGCTTCATAACATATCAAATTCGTTAAAAAGTAGGATATTACAAATCTTATAAGACTCTCACCGCTTTGTATTCATACTGCAAACTACGTGCAGTAACATCCGCCATGACTTCTTATGACTGTAAATGCGCTCAAAATGAAAATCTTCTTGATCAGCTAGCACAGCCGGTGCTAGCGGAGAGACAGACGGCTAAATTAACTACACAGCACTCATCTGTGCTCCTAGTTAAGCAAAAACTAGCTTAGTGTGCACGAATTACGTGCACACCACAATAATAACACACTTTGAAAAGTTAACTCTCTTTTCTTTATCTCCGAAACTGCACCATACGTCTGAAACACGGACGGCGGTTTCAAAACGCAGTTTGATATTATTTCCGCTTCCGGGTTCGCTGGCTCCTCAGTGCAGTGCGTGAAAAATGCTGCCTCATCTGGATAGGAATGGCTTTTATTTGAGACGCTTAGAATAGTTTGTAACAGATTTTGTTGAAAAGGCAACATAAGCCTGTCTGAGGACAAAGAATGGAAAGAATGGAAAATAAGAAGCATGTATATTTTTGTAACTGATCAACGCTACAGAAATTGCTCTTAAAACTCTGTGTTTAATATGCTTTATTGGGGATGTGTTAAGTATATCAAAGGGCATGTAGAAGACTGGAAGTTCTCATTCATTGAAATGATGGCATTGTACATGTACCCTTTCAAAAGTTTTTTCAGCAATACAACAGAATAGGAATATATAAATTAGGTGTTAGGTTAACGTTAATCTACTGCCATTATTTGGTTTACAGTAATTTCTTATTTCAACATTTATCAGGGAAAGATAGCAGTGCATGTCCACAGACTGAGTACTGAGTAATAATTTAAGTGTCTTGTCAAATATAATAAACCTTTTTTCTTTGATAAAGGAACTATTCACAGATCTCCATTATATGGGATGTTTTTATTTTTCTCAGAATACTTTTCTTAAATACACTTGCTTTAATAAACCTGGATTACCCTTTGAATTTCAGTACTGTATTGAAAACAGGTCTCACACCATTTTAGATAAAAAAAGAAGCATAATTTATACTGTTTTGTAAAAACTGTGGTTTATTTACAGGTGGAAATAAAATGCAAATGTCAGCAGAAACATTATTTATTTCAAATGTCATGCAAGTATACATATATTGTTTTATACATATATAAAAAATACTGCCTTACAGCTCAGAGTATAAATTTTTATTGCCAAAAGTTAAAACAGAATTTTAGTCTAGTCTAACAATATTTTCTTTACAAAAATATGTGAGGCCCAAAAACTAAATAAACATTGTTATAATACATATCTCACACATTTTATGGCTACAAAATTATTTCCTAACACTACTAAGCAACTTAAACATATACAAAAATCACAGAGTATGAGTGTGATGTGCAAACATACACAGTCTTTGATTTGCTATGTACAGTACAAATGATGGGACAGGACGAAGGGGCATTCCATAGTTGAGGCCCAAAAGTGTAAGTATTTACAAAGAGTAAATGGTTTAACATAAAACATTAGGTCAGAGGCAATATAACATAATAGAAGAGTGCCATTATAGCAGCACTGATGAGACCAGAAATCGGCACGGTCACAAACCAAGCGATAAAGATATTCCGGAACAGATGCCAATCAACGGCCTTCCTGGAGCGGAGCCAGCCAACTGACACCACTGATCCAACCTGTTCATAAACACACAAACAAAGAAGATAATAGAATTGGATGTTTGTTATTACACATTATAACTGTATGGGTTAATCTACTAGTAAGTAACCCACCTTGCAATGAGTGGTGCTGACTGGGAGTCCGATGTTGGAAGCGACAACCACAGTTATAGCAGAGGCGAGCTCAATGCTAAATCCACTGCGAGACAGACATGATGGTTATAATAAGTTCTATAAGCATCTTTAAACACAGCAAAGGACTGTTTGAATGGAAAAAGTACTGCGGCATTGTCAAAATGTCATAATACTAAAGACAAGACAAATCTTCTTTACTGCTGTGGTGCTTGAGGGAATTTCCATGAGACAAGGAGTGTTGTTAAACTGTTTGTTTGCGCTGCAAAGTCAACAGAGATAAGAAAGTGGGAACCAGGCCCTTAAGCCTCATGAGAACCGCGATGATAAAACTGAACTATAAAGCCTGATCCCACAAATAAGAGCTCTTAATAAGTTTCTGCTTAGAGGAGGTACGAAACATCAGGGTATTGGCAGCTTGTTACCTGGAGGGAGTGATGGGAGTCAGGTCTTTGCCCATGGTTTGTATGACCCGCCGACCCCAAATCCAGAGTCCTGTACAGATACCCACTCCTCCATACAGGAGCAACCAAATTGGTGTGGGAGCAGTGGGTGCTACAGAAGCGCTTTCATAGATCAGCCAGAGTGCAACGAGAGGGCCAATCGCATTACTGTAAGAGAGGAATGAAGGGTAATGCTATCAGTTAGAGATTAGCACTGTCGTCATTATAAAACAATGTGGAAAAAAGGTTAGAAATGCAAGATATACACTACCGTGTATACTTTAAAGGTTGGTAAGAAACCCTTTTTTATGTTTTTGAAAGAAGTCGCTTATGCTCACCAATGCTACATTTATTTGATAAATATACAGTAAAAACAGTAATATTGTGAAATATTATCACAATTTAAAATAAGCGTTTATCTTAATATATTTTAAAAATGTAATTTATTTCTGTGATGCAAAGCTGAATTTTTTAGAAGCCATTACTCGTTAGTTCCACGGCCTAATATTTTTGTGGAAACAGTATTACATTTGTACAGGAATTCTTAGATGAACAGAAAGTTCAGAAGAGCAGTAAATATTTGAAATAGAAATCTTTTGTAACATTATAAATGTCTTTACGGTGACTTTTGATTAATTTAATGCATCCTGACTGATTAAAAATATTACATTCTTTAAAAAGTGTATCTGAGCCATACCAGTTTACTGGATTTTTACATTTAGAGTAGGTTCACACTAAAAATGTATTGACAAATCTCAAAATGAATATCCATTTTTTATACTCTGTATTATAATGCTGTAACATTTAAATTTACTTGTACTTCATTTTCATTTTAAATTATTTTAGAAGGTATGAATTTGTTTTTATTATGTCTCTCATACCTAACGTCATTTCCCCCATGCGCAAATGATCCAAAGCAGGCAGTGAGAATCTGCAGGAACTGGAAGAGGGTGGACACCTCAGGCTTGTCTATCTCAAGCTCATCTATTTCCTCTTCCAGTGAGTCTCCTCTGACGGTCTCGTCCCCCACCTCCACTGCCAGAGCTCCATCTCCTGCAGCAACTTCTCCATCAGCCACCGCAGTGCAGTAGCTGTTATAGCTGTCGTACCGCGAACGCCTTTTCTCTCCATCCAGTCCAGTCCGGCTTCCCTCACCCTCCTTCAACGACCCGTGTATTCCGTAGATGGCCATGGTGTAAGAAGTATAACTGTTGTTGCGGCGGATGGGTTTGTCTCCGGTCTCTCCCATGCATTCACCCACCTTGGCCAGGTGAAGTTTGTGAAGTAGATCCTTGTAGATTCCAGAATCTTTGTGTACGGTGTGAAACTGGCTTCCATTCAAGTCTGGGACAGCAATTCCAACACTGCCATTTAAAGCTACAATGGATGACCAAAATTGTAGATTAGAGAATTAGTAATTTAGTCAAAAGAGAATCAGTTCATTAAAACACATACAGTTAATTTAGTGTATTTATCATTTCAAGAGGCTGACCGTGAGTGCAATCCAAATCTTTGGTGTCAAAATCTTTGCTGTCCAGGTCAGTTTCTGCTGAACCTCCGATGTCAAAGGCCACCTTGTTGCTGTCTGCAGGGGGTGTCTGTGGAACAGGAGAGTAACTTCGAGGTGGGGTAGGATGGGCCATGAGGCTGTCTGAGGATGGTTTCTTCTCAATCAGCTGTGTCCCACTAGTGTCAGCAATTTTCTGACCTGAAAAGGTGGAAATAATTACAGAAATAAGTATATTAACAGGACAGATCCAAATGCATGCAAAATCAATGTGGTAGTTTATTAGAAACATTTACAAAGATATTTTATTGCATCATTGTGCCATGGGCACGGGCTAATTTGGTGTCCAAGAAACATTTCTACTTATTATCAATGTTGCTTAATATTTTTGTAGAAACCATAGCTTTTTCAAGATACTTTAATAAATAGAAAGTTCAAAAGAACATCATTTACTTGAAATAAAAGTAATCTTTTGTAACATATTAAACATCTTTACTGTCATTTTTGATCTATTTAATGCATCTTTACTGAATAAAACTTTTGAAAGTGAAAGTGAAAGTGAAAGTGAAAGTGAAAGTGAAAGTGATGTGACTTGGCCAAGTATGGTTACCCATACTCGGAATTTGTGCTCTGCAATTAACCCATCCAAAGTGCACACACACAGCAGTGAACACACACACACCATGAACACACACCCGGAGCAGTTAAAGAATGTTAAAGTATGCACTGATAATGTAAGTTTCAATTACATTGCAAAGAACCACCCAGAATTCCATGCTTTGGGCATTTTAAAATTAATACAGAAGTAAAAAGGTATATAATTAAATATTTACTTTTTATCTTCTTCTTTAACTGTGGACAGACAATGAACCAGACCACCGCAGCAGTAAGCAGTGCACAGCCCAGTGAGATCAGCAGAGTACCCCACCATGGTACCCTATCAAATCCCAACACTGTAGAATATAGAGAAGATGAAAACTTAACATGTTTTAGTGCTAAACAGTGCTATATATTCTACATTTTTCATATAAATTCCTCCTGAAAAGATATTGGGTTTCTCTAAATTAGCAAATTAGCATTAGCGTACTGTAACTTCAAACTTGGTTCAAAAGCAAAAGTGTGTGAATACTCAACCCTAAATACAAATAATCTTTTTAAAAAGGGGATCAAGAATTTGTTAATGAAAGAAAGTAACTTGTGGAGGAGTGTGACAGCATGACAATGATAGCATGTTTTCCCTCCAGAATTAAGTCTGCTGTAAGACAATGTGTTAACAAAACACTGCAGTGAGATAAGCAAATGGTTATTCAATTTCTGTTTAAAATGAGGGTGAAATGGGAGGCTATACAGTGAAAGTTTCTTTTTTATCATTATAACTTATAGCTAAGTTAATTTTCAGTTTCTTTGAAAGAACAGAACCACTAACGGTATTGAACATGGTCATGTACATGGCTCAATAGATAACCAGGAAGAGGGTAGTCCTGTGGCCCGCTGATTAGTACACAAATTCTAAGTAAACTGTTGATTCATGATCCCACTGAAGTTTGCTTATGGGTAAAGATTGTTGGACTTGGGCCAAAATTATATTTCATAATTTTATTATTACATCAACAAACTGTTGACAGTTACACATTTTCAAATAGCTACAATCATTAGCAATACTGAGTATTGTGTTTAACCCACCAGCCTTTGTATGTGTTTGTGAATGTGAAAGTAAATTAACAGTGTGTTAATTAATGATAAATGAGGGATGGGTCCTGTATGCATACATGTGATCATGATGTGACGTGATCATAATTTGGGAACAAAATGTTCCTCAAAAGGTTAAATCTGACATAACCTCCTTTTAGTTATATTTAGAGACATAGGAAAATCAATTCATAAATATTCATACATAAAGAAAATACTGATCTAAATATTTTAAAGGATATATTTATTTAAAAATTCAAATTCAATATAAAAAAAATAATTAAATAAATAACTTAGAGAAGAAAAAAGCTTACTTGGTGCTCCAGTAAACATGATGGAGAACAGATTGATTCCCATAGTAACAGCATAGAAAACTGGTAATGCTCTTAAACCATTGGGCACTGGATCCTCCTGGAGCACATGGTAAAAAGCATATGTTCTTTCTTTATTGACAACAACAAGAGATTAAAAAGTACCAAAACAGACACTGGCACATTATGTTACAGGTGAGCTCAGATTTGCTTTTTACCTTATTCAAGATGAACTTGCGGACAAAGTAGAAGAGAATAGCGGACATGGTGCCGGAGAGAAGAGGTGAAAGAAACCAAGAAGCAACTGGAACACATGTATCAACAGGTTACACAAATAAGCATAATGTAACATCTAAATAGTGATGTTCTTCTCTCTTATCTTAAAACTGTATGGCCCAGAATTTCTCAGGGCTGCATGCCGAGTATCAACAAACACCCAACAAGTCACCAGGGATAAGCATATGACTATGTTTCCTGTCTGTATAATCCAAAATGTTCTGTACTATAAATAGATCTCATGTGAAAAAATAATAAAACTAAGAAATCTGCATTAAATCACGCTGGTGGTCTTTCCGCTTACTATTTCTGGGGTCACATGGGAAAATATTCTCTTTCCATTAACTGACTCATTCTTCAGGAAAAAATAATATAATCTGACTAAGCACGCTTTTACGCAAAATCTCAAAAATACTCAGTTTCACATACCAATGCGAAGCAATTCCAGCCATTTGACCCCCTGATGACCTCTAGCAACCATGGAAAAGCCAATTGTGGCCCCCACAATGCAGTGTGTTCCAGAGATGGGGAGTTTCAAGAATGAAGCTACGAGCTGCCAAACAGCAGATCCTGTAACAGGACAAAAACAAACATACTGTAAGCTTTTGATGTGACCAACACAAGTCACGATAACGTGATAAAGTTCCACCTAGGTGACATGCTCGCAATTTACTGGATTCAGCTGAATCGCAATCTCCTGTGTGACTATGATGGACATTTTGGATGTGTTAAAATATGTATTGGCTTTGAGTGAAAGGACGATTTGAAGGAGAAAGAGAGCAATAGAAGTCACTGGGATCTAAAACAACCCCATTGGTTGAAAAAATATCTTCTTTTATATTCCACAGAAGAAATAAAGTCATACTGGTTTGGAACAACAAGAGGAAAATAATTTTTGGGGTGAACTATTACTTTAAATCAAGTATGTACTCACCAAACATGGCGCTGATGGAGCCAGCCATCAGCACAGCCTCTGAGCCGTTGTACATGTGAACATCGATGATACCCGAACGGATGGTCTCACTGACTTTGGCCCCCAAAAGAATGGCACCCACTGTCTCAAAGATGGTGGCCAGGATGCAGGCCTGGCGCAGAGTCACTACCCCAGAACCCACTGCTGTACCGAAGGAATTGGCTACATCATTGGCACCCACAGAAAATGCCAGGATAAAAGCAATGACGAAGCCCAGCACCAGCAGCCAGAGAACATCAGACATGTCTGTCTGTGAGGCCGCTGTTAGCATTGTAACAGTTGCTAGGGATGCTAGTGTAGTGGATTCCATTGCTGGAGAGTAACTGCACTTCTGGACTATTGTGAATCAAACTGGGTTGGATTATTGAGGTATTTCTTCTTAATAAATAAATAAAT
Source organism: Spinibarbus caldwelli (assembly GCA_039654775.1). Taxonomy (NCBI): domain Eukaryota; kingdom Metazoa; phylum Chordata; class Actinopteri; order Cypriniformes; family Cyprinidae; genus Spinibarbus; species Spinibarbus caldwelli. The sequence continues at coordinate 16,258,729 of CM077248.1, read as the reverse complement.
ATCCAAAGTAATTAGAAGACAAGTTAAAAACCGAAGTCTACACCCTGTCTATCTCTACAAACAAAAATGACAGTAGCAGGAAGTAAAAAGCAACTGTTAGCTACATATACTAATATGGGTAAGGTCTTTGCAGTGGCTTTGGGTGGCTACACAGACAGAGACATCCATTGTGGACTAGATCTTAGTAGTGATCGACGGTACATTCTGGAAAAGAAAGAGACATTTGGATGAATAAGAGACTTTAAGATCTGACTATAAAAAGCACAAAACAGAAGCACACAATTAAAGTAAACCATACTGCTTTTATATGCCTTGATTTAGATATTTTTGGGGGGAGGGATGGTACAGAATCCGATTTGTGGGTGCAAAATAGCCTAACCTAGTAAATATAGGAAGAAAATAAACCGTATCTACAAATTTTACTCTACTCAAAAATGAAAGTTCTGTCACATTTATTTATTTTTACTGATTTACCCACCCTCATGTTGTTCCAAACTTGCATGACTTCCTTCAACGTGGAACGTAGAAGAAGATATTGTGAAGAATGTTGCTAGTTTCAGTTCCCATTTACTTCCACATGGGCAAAAAATACAATGGAAGTCAATGGGAACCAAAACTGTCTGGCTACCAACATTCTTCAAAAATCTTATTTTTTTTTCACAAAAGAAAATTGCAAACAGTTTTGGAACAACATTATGGTAAATTATGTAAATGTAAATGTCAGAATTTTTGTTTTTAAGACTGAAACTATAGACTGTAATAATTCTGTTTTAAACTTATACAAAACACAATACAATATGATAACTATAACATTTACATTTGCAGCAACATCTTACTATTATGTAGTAGTTCTACCTCAACCACGTGGCTAGTGTGGTTAACCAAAAAAGACAGTGTGGTGCTAAAGAAAATGCTGATGATTTTAATGTATTAAATTATTTATAATCATTTTTTTTTTACTTTTTTTTCTTTAACCTGGTGGCACAGCATATTATTTATCTACCATAAAAATAATGTTAGTTTTTCCAAAAAACTTATGAAGAGACATTAAGCTCTACTGTGTGCCAGTGTAAGTAGTCAAGCAAGGAATTTCCAAAACAAAGTGCCATATTCATTTGGAAAAAAGAGGCTTAATAATGCTTCATTAAGCATGCTATTTGATTATGTGCCTGGAAATACTTTTGATATTTTGATGGCAACTTTGTAACACAGACTATTACATAAGTGCCTTCAGACATCAGAGGATCAAGGGAGACTCAGAATATAAAAACGTACAAACTTCAGCTTCATATGAACATTTGAGCACATGCTTCTTAGAGTAGTAGATGAATGACTTGCTGAATTACTTATTATTCTACGAAAACAGTTGTTTGTTTTGACTTTGCACATAAGACCTGTTTTATGATGTTCCCTTGCCACATTTACATGCACAAGAATACTCTATATAATTAGAATTGGTTAATTTTTCCAATTATTTAAGTGTCAGGTGATGATTACATATTGTGTGATATTACACACGGACAGTTGATGGCCTGCATTTCTAAGTAAAGTCTCAAGACCAACATTATACAGTTCATCAGGCTCTTGTGAGCTGACATGAATGAAAATTAATGATTTATTAAATTACAAACATCCTATCAACTTTGCCCTGAAGTTAAAATACACCATTGAATAAATAGTGCTGGACCCTATTGCAACCCAACACAAACTGTCAGATAAAACCTAAAAGAAGCTAAACAGAGTACTCACCAAATGCGTTGAATGACTTCTGCTTGATCGGTTGTGTTATCAATAAAATGATTGATAACCGAACACTCAGTTCCTGTGTAAAACACACAAGGTAAATATGAGCCTGAAAGCTTTCTTAGCCTTTAACTCCACAACTCTACTAACTGTAGCACAGTCATGTCTGTTATATATAATTACTAGAGAAGGAGGGGAGAGTGAAGAGAACCACACCTCCAGAGGATCATGAGACTTCTGTGAAAGGCAAAGAATTTTAATGGTTAGCCAGAAGTTTGCACCAAATAACCAGATGTAGGCCTACTAAATATTTCGACACATGTGCCTCTGTGTTAGTTTTCTTTATGAAACATGACCATATACTTATGTCTAATACTACAGCAATGGGCTGTGAAATAATTATTACATAACTTTGTGTTTTACAAGAGCTCATTCACAGACGCCCCTTAATATAGCAGGTCTGGAAAGCCAAAGCTGTTACAAAAAATATATTTTCAAAAGCATTTAGAAGGCCATAAAAATGAGAATATATGTACAATTAAAAAAAAAGATCACAATAATTATGCAATATTAGTCTCATTGCTGTATATATTACACCTAATTGTTCTTATTAACATGCCCTCATTCATTATGACAAATAGCTTAGATCGTGGAAAACCATTTTAAACTCAGAACAGGATGAATCTTTACACAATTACCAATCTCTAATCAGTTATTAGTTCACAGCACTTATGAACAAGTCTTTTTCCATTATCAGTCACTAATGAACATCCGTTTTTTTTTTCCATGACACATATCTACCGTCAGCAGCTTTGTCAGGACCGAAATGCTATGATGGACAATGGACTGCTGACATCTTTCTTGGTGTAATTATTTACCGTTTTAAAGTGATGGATGGTATGTTTGATATGGAAAATGCCTTCTCAGCTCGAATAAGGAGAGAGCCAGATATTTTTGGATCAAACTTTGAACCTCATTTGGGTAGGTCGTGGGGGCCTGGACTGAGGGACTGTCAACATGTCATGAAGATTATTTCCAAATCAGTGACCCACAATCATGTCACTTTTGGCTGTGCTTCTTAAAGAGGTAATTATCTATATCACAGTATTTAATATTGGTTATTGTCTCTTTTGAAACAGAATTTAAATGTGACAAACCAGGGGAACGTATAGCAGGGTGAAGCATCTTAATTAAATTATGGCTATTTAATAGTGCTGGGTAGATTACTTACAAATTGTAGTCTGTTACTGATTCCAAATTACATGACAAAAATTTTAGTTAGTAATAAAATCTATTACATTACACATTTCAGGTAATCAGACTTTTTGATTACTTTTAGATTACTTGTGACCTAACTCATTTATCACATTGATTTACATGGGATAATCTTGTACCATATTTATATATAAATACGAAGAGAAAGAAAATATATTCAATTTGTTGTTAGTAACAACATGAAGTGCATTAAACATCATTTATATCAAGGTTTCCCAAACTGGGGTCTGTGAAGGAACTGCAGGGGGTTTTAGAGTTTAATGAAAAGCTAATAATTTATTTAATTATTTTATTTTTTTTAGAAAAATGTATGTTTGTTTATTATGTGCATATAGGAAAATTAATCCTGGAACTTGTGAATATTGCAAGGTTATTTGATGACTGAATAAAAACTTATTTGTAATTTATGAAATCATAAAAGTGTAAAATTAAAATAAATCTTTTTAAAATGACAACAATCAAAATAAAATAAAAAATAAAATATACAAACTATTTTATACCTGGGTTACACTTTATTTTAAGGTGTCCTTGTTACAGTGTAATTATATATTTAATATGCTAATTTGCTACTCAAGAAAAGTGTCTTATTATTAATGCTGAAATATTCACATACATAATATTTCTTTCCAGTACTCTTTGATGAATAGAACGTTAAAAAACAGCATTTGTTGTAAACATATATTCTTTTTTGTAACAAACCCCAAACATTTGAACAATGTATAAAAATGTACATATAAGCATCATGTTGTCTTTGCATTTCATGTTGGTTCAATCACAGGAGAGTGAGGAATTTTCCTTACAGGACTTTTTTGTTTCCACACAAACCCTGACCTCAGTCAAGACCACAGGCAGCTCCATGTGAAATACAGAAGGTTCTGGATCAAGGCCAGACCAAAATGAAATGAGCCTGTTGTTGTATTTGTCTGAAATGGCAGGTTTGTCACTCTTCCTTTTAATTCAGAGACTGGCAGATGTTGCTTAACATTTAACCTGGCGGTTAGTCTTGTGAAATCAGCCTTGACATTTTGAACTTACTCCTACGAAGCAGTTTTCAAACATAATATTTGCCTCTGGTTTTACAGAACAGATAACCTGCTCATTTTAACTTTCTCTGGGAACATACAGTAAAATTAAAAGTGATTTTCATCCCCTCAGGCACATAGTGGCAGCTCTGTTTTTCCCCAAACCGTGCGCTTAAACCTCTATTTAAACGCGACACGTAGGAAAACAGGAAAGGAATCTTCAGACTAAATAGTTTGGTTTTGCTGCGCGTCTCACCCACATGTGTCTGCAGGCTGCTCAGCCGCTCCACTAATAGGTTAGCAGTCTGACGCAGAGCAGGAAGATGCTAAAATAAGCTGTTTTCTTCCTGCTCTGTTGAATGCTGCTGAACTGGGTGACATAGATCTCTGAAGCCCAGTCTGCTCTGCACCAATCCCAAGACAAGTTTTTTTTCCTCACACATGAAATAGATATATAGGTCACTGGATAAAAATGCAAAAGAATGTGCCACTATATGTAAAACGCTGTGCTTTAGAAATAAATGTGCAGCTCAGTGAATCATGATAGAATATTGCTTGTAAAAGGTAAAAGGAAATATATATAAATATAATATATATATATATATATACATAACATAAACAAACATTGAATGGGAGGCACTACACAATGCATGATGGGAGGATGAAAATTTGAGAACATCTGAGAGAAAACCTGTTTAGAATTTGATACATGATAGGTAATAATCCAAGCATAATAACAGATGTCCTAAAGAAATAAATGCACTAATGATAATGTAAATTGTAAACTGTTTACAATCATTTTTTAAACCAATGATTACAATTTATACAGGTGGTGTTTTAGAGAACCTCTATGTAAATACCGTTATACATGTTTGCAGTTCAGTGTCAAATCACAGACTGAAAGTTCAAACATTTACCGAATGTCTGGTAAAACCCTATGGTCTCATGTATTTCTTTAATTTAAAATATAACAGTTTTACTCAAGGGTGCTGAAAAAGTTTTAATATGTTTCATTTTTTATTTAATGTAATAAAACATTAAATATATATATATATATATATATATATATATATATATATATATATATATATATATATATATATATATATATATATATAATTTTTTTTTAGAAATAAGTATTTTAAAATATAATAATAAAAATATTATAAATACTTGAAATATACTGTATATTTAAAAAAAAAAAAAACCTCACATAATCAACAGTATTTCTTCAGTGGCTTTTACCAATCTTTTAAAAACAGCAATAATCATTACAACACATGCCTGCTGGGGACAAATTGCTTAAGATAAATTGCTTAAATTGCTTGTTTCATTTACAATATTATGCCCATTTATATTTTTATTGTGCATCAAGGAAATACAGATGCAAAGTGATAAGGCTGCTGTACAGGAGGTTTGAATGTGACTCAGAAAGCCTGATTATTGACACAACGCAATTGCCCAAAACGACATTGACACACTGACTGAACAAATCACCACACCCAAAATAACCACCAATTACATGCAATTTTACAAAGCCCGTTACTGTAATTATACAGATAAAGTGAACAATGGGTAGCTAAAAACGAATGAGAAATGCTAAATATCACGTGAAAGGGTAAATAAAAGATTATTTTGAAATACTTTCCGCCTCTACTGAAAACATCACTTATGAAATAACAGATAATGACATGTGAAGAGCTGTGGGAGGCCTGAACTGTAAACACAAAGACAAGAACACATTGGCGTCTATCTAAATCAATCTTTGCATTATAGGGTACAATGACAGGTTACCTAAGTGGGAGGTTTCATTTATTTATGTGCTTGGTGCTGTTTAGTATAATTGTTTAGGCTTTTTCATTTCACTGTGACAACTAAATAGATAGTGCTAGTTGTTTTTCAAGTTCTTTTACCTGGACATCTTGTTAACATGAATCTGCAGACGCTCAATTATGAAAGGCCGAAACAACCAGTATTGCTTAGACTTCATTTCATTAAGATATGACAATAACAGTGAAAAGAACAGTAGGGCAGAATCTTTCCCGCACATAAACAAGTCTATTTTAACAATAGTTTACACTGGTTTGCAATCATAAGCCGGGAACATGTTAGTGCTTGCCTTAGGCAAAGCAAACCCATTCCCTAGAGTCTCTGCTGCCAACATCTCTCATCAACAAATCTATTCAGAAACCTTTTCAAATATGACGCATGAAAGCAGTCAAGCATTTCTGTCAGTAATATTTTCACAGCAGGAGGACTGGAATTATAAAAAAACATGAAAATATTGACTTAAAATGCTAGTAGGCTCAGTTTGTTACCAATGCACTAAAAAGCATTCTTGCAACAGGGTATTGGATGTTGACCACCGTTAGCTGTTTAATGTAAGGCTGTACTCTTGGTTCTGTAAAAACCAAGTGGCAGTTTATTAACGAAATCAAGAGTCACAATAGGCTTATATCAATTTACTGATGACAGACATTTACTCATTGCTTATTATTACTAATTATCATTAGCTGACTTTCTTTTTTTGCAGCCATTGCATTGCCACTGTGGTGATGGTTTATAGATTATTATTTGTGGGGATTGAACCTCTAACCTTTCGGTTACCATACCAGATCTTTAACCACAATGCCACTCACTTGAAATTCCCAACTGTTTATCCCTGACCACTTTGGTTTTCAGCTTTAGGCGATTACACAGAAAAGCTCCGCAATACAAATTCCTTGCCACTAGATGCCAGTAAAACACAAATTCATTACTAATTATTTTACCTCTGCTTCTTTGAATCTGCTACCTGTGCTATTTTTAAAATAGAGGTGAAACAGTAAAGTGAGGCCAATAAACATAAGGTCAGTGAAACCTGAAATCACCTACATTGTGGGGATCAGCAGTCCCTATGAGGAAAATGCTTTAATAAAATCTTGAAAATCTAAAAATTCAAAAAGGTTTGTGTGAAGGTTAGGGTATGAGTAAGTGACAGAAATATGATTAGTTCAGTATAAAAACAATACATTTTAATGGAAAGTCCCCAACATGATAGAATAAGAAACCTCTGTTTATTCATGTTTTATTTTTGATTTAGATCACACTCTTTCATCATCAAACAATTTGCTTTTAATATATATATATATTTTTAAATATTATTTGTAATGTTCCCTTTTTAATATGACATTTTACAGCTGGTTTTAATAGTCAGTCTTACATAATTAATAAATAATAACAAAGGAGAAAAAAGAAATACAAGAGGAAAAACTGGACTTTTATTTTCCACCTTCTTAATGAATTATATAATTCCTATGCAATTACCTTTACTGATATTTGCATAAACGCAATCATTTAGTCGTAGGGTAAAATATTAGACCTACAGCTAATCTGTGTTCAAAGTTCATATCCTGATTTCTCTTTCAGGCTTTTATATGCTCTCTGAACTTTATTCCATGTCTTTATCTACTTCTAATTCCTTTTCCTAATTAATAAACACTTATTCATATGAAAATAGGCCTATACTTTACAAATTATAGCAAAATGGTGCCATAGCCTAATTCACAAGCAAAGGGTGAACCTTGTATTTCCACAGGTTTGTTCCCCCCCCCCCCCCATTATTTCCTCATTAGATTCTCAAAAAAAACAAAAAAAACAACTAACGGCATATAGTGATTATTTCCATGGCAAAACAAAACTGAACCTTAACAGTTAAAAAAAAACCTGATTCAACATGCAAATAAACCCCTTAAAAGTAGTTCACAAGGAACATGCTGTCTATCAGTACATCTCTCCTCATTTTTCCTCCATCTGTCACTCCTTCATCCACCCCTTCCCTCCCTCCATTGCCTTGCCAAACAGGATCGGTAGGATCACTCAAAGCAATTTTCTCAGAAGCGAGGAATGTCTGCGTGTGTATTTGTGCATATGTTGTGTGTGTGACCTAAAAGGCTTGCTGTGGCCTGTATGGTACGCTTTCAAACCCCCCAAAAAAATCCTTGACTACAGCCTCAGCTTGTGCCGCCCTGACTTCAGTGCTTTTAGGGAAGAAAAGGCGAAGAGTGATATGAAAAAAGAAAACAGCAAAATGACTAGTCCACAAACATTTTCCTAAAGTGAATTAATCACACATATGTTGCCTGGCCTCCCTGGTAACGCAGCCAAGCCTGAGGAGCAGGGAGAAGAGAAGAAGTGCAGACAGTTGATGTGTCACAGACTGTGCTGGTGCTGACTTACCTGTCTGTCAGACCTGTGAAGGTGGGAATGTCAAGGTTTGGTTGAATGTTTTTTTGAACTGTAATCCTACGGAAATGACTCAGAAGCATGAACACTTAATTACTGGAATAATGCAGGGAGTGCTGCACAACACATAAAGGTCGAGTCTGCATCAATCAGAAGGCTTTGACTATCAAATTTCTCTCCAAAGTCCAAACAATAAATAAAATTAACCGAGGACTTGCTTTTAAGCAAAGTGAATTTGGACACACAAGTTTAAATATCACTTGTAAGTTTTGGTGTGATTATTAAATATATCTAAATGTCTACATAACTGAAATAAGAATGTCAATATCACACGAGCAAAAGTGTAATTGTCGAGTCTGTATGTAAACATAGGATAAATCACATGCGAGTGTGATTTTGTTGTATACAGCAGTTCAAAATAAACAAGAAGTTAATATTGTGTAACTGACATTTAGACACAATACTGACAATCCGCCATCTAAAACTGTTTCAATCGAAGCCACAACAGAATTGTTGAGTGAGCAACACAACATATCTACTGGTGTTCCTGAGTGAATCGGTGTGCTTGAATAAATGATTCATTGACTCGGTCATAAAGAGAGTCACTTGTAGCCAGCTGATGTATCCAGGACCAGGTAACCTGCAGAAAGATACCAATACTATTCCACAGAAATAAACAAGTAAGTAAGTAAGTAAGTAAACAAATAAATAAATAAATAAATAAATCAATTCAAGTTCCAGGATACGACTTTAAAAATATCAAATATTTTGTAGAGCTAACAAACTTTTAAAATCTTTTTTATTCAAATAATCTCTAAAACTGTCTATGTAAAGCATTACTTTAGTCAACACGCCATGCATTTATAATTGCATTTATGAAATTTATGAATGTGATATATATTAATTTTAAAAAGCATATTTATTAACATTGTAAATCTAGCAATGTCTCACACACACACACACACACACACACTTTACTTGATTTACTATATATATATATTGAATTAATGTACATTTACAGCACTATATTACTTTTACTTTTAATATTAGCTTGTCATTAAATAAATAAACAATAAACAACAGTAAACACTGTTGTGAGGTTGCTTCTAATATAATGGCTGGGATCGATTTAACATTTGACACAACCATATTCTCTCTGTTTTTCCTCTTTTGGAAAATTTCTTTTTTCTTTTGCAATTGGAGCAAATTGGAAGCTCGGAAATGTGAAAAAGGTCCATCAGATGTACAATTGTGTACAATTAATTTTCACATTGCACTGGAAAATGTGAGTTAGTTTTTTGCTATTTTAGTACACTTCTTTAGGGTACCACCCTAGTCCTGAAATGAATATAAAATGTAAGGCAATGACTGATGTCAGAAGGGATCTGTTTCAACACATGCTTTGACATGGATAGGAGGGTGCGGCCTTTTAAAAACCTGCTTCTCCTCTGAAAACCTCATGAAAACTTTTGATCCATTTTAAATGCTGATTCAAACCATGATTATTGTTGAAGGATGATATTCAGAATTCAGAGCGGCCCACGCAGACCCCCACCCTTCTCCCTTTGACTTGAAGAATTATAAGAACACCCCACGACAAGCCACAGTATGTGTAGCCTGAGGGACGGGGCTCAATTACAGCAGAGCTAACATGCACGAGAACAGAGTGAAAATGACAGCATAAATGCATGTTTAGACCTTCAATTGCAGAAAGGGCATAATGATGCTACCTACAGTAACAAATACGAACTTCTACACTTATTTTATAATTAAGAGATGAATCTTCCATTGGAGTCAATGAGTTATGCACAATAAGAGTGAATGGTTCATCATGGGGCACAAAACAGAGGATTAATTCTCATTCAAAACTAATTTATACCATGACTCATGGCACACTTCATATATTAAAGGAGAAAGGAGAATGTTCCTCCAAAACTGCAATGAGATTAAATGGAGCATTTTGTTAAGGTTTTTCCTGAATTTTCTCCAGAGAAAAAGACTCTAGTAATCTGACATGTGTCTCCTCTAGAGTTTTAGCAGACATGTCAACAATATCTCACATTGTGCTCAGAAGTCTGCAATCAAAAATCAAAGATTTCAAAATGAACTCAAACAGTTTTCATCAACCTGTCCAAGACCAAATCTTTCTGAAATATCTGCATTAATTGTAATAATGTTCAGTATCATCTTACTGTCTGTCAACAGTTGTCTCCCTGTCAGGTTTTTCAGGTTTCTATTTTTATTTCTCCTGATGGATTGTAGAAGAGACACCTGAGACAACGTGGATGCTAAAAGGAAACATAAACATAAACATAGTTTATATATATATATATATATATATATATATATATATATATATATATATATATATATATATATATACACACACACACACACACACACACACACACACACAGTATATATATATATATATATATATATACACACACACACACACAGTATATATATATATATATATATATATATATATATATATATATATATAATTTAACATTTACCAATACATTTTTAAAATGAAAAGTTGTATGTTAATATTATATTAACCTGTGGTAATATTTAACTTTTCCTACTACTTGTTTCACTTCTGTTTCAGTTTTTATAACCATTCTTACTATGTAAGAAGGAAGTTGTTGTTTTTTTAGCATGTGTTTGCTTGGTTCAGTGTTATTTTTTTAAGATTACTGATAAACTAATGTAGTTTGATTTTTTTTTGTCTATTTTAATTTTAGTTAAAGTTGGAGTAATGTTTGTCATTTTATTAGTTTTTTTATGATGTCTGTATAGGTTTTTTATTAAGTTTTAGTTTTATTTAATTTGAGTTATTTTAGTACTTCAACAAACTACATGGAAATGAAAGAATATCGAATTTATAAATGTATACATATGTATATATATGTATGCGTGTGTGGTTGTACATACACATATATGTAGTTGTTTTTTTTGGTGTTTGGCTTAGTGTTATGTTAGAATCATTATTATATTCTTATACCTTTTGTTCTTTAATATATTGTTTTTAGCTTTATTTTCTGTTTTCATTTAAATGTTAAGTTTTGAAATTTTGTTGTATGCATTTGTCATTTTTATTTAATTTCTTTCTTTTTTTTAAAAAATGTGTATATATAGTATTTATAAAGTTTTAGCTTTTAGTTTTGGATCTGTTTTAGTTGTTTTAATACTACAATTGATTGCTTCTGTTGTCCTCATTTGTAAGTCGCTTTGGATAAAGCGTCTGCTAAATGACAATGAACAGTTACTAACTAATGTTTAATAAATACTGCATCACATGTCCTGCTCCTTGTTAGGTACAGTTAGGTACATGCATGTTAATGGGACCTTATTATAATTTTTTACTCATATTCTAAATGTAACAGCTGTTATGTGCGCATAGATCGCATAAAAGTATGCAAATACAATAAAAACAAAGTAACATAATGTTAATAGTATTGTTAATCTTGCTAGTTATATTTTGTATGGATCTGCTCTGCTAGTCAATGATGTCATCTATACTAACCTTTCATGTGACTTAAAGCTGCCTTGAGGTGTCCACATTCCACAAGGACATCATGTTACTGCAGCACCTTGAGATCTAAGCCACTGAGCATGAGTAACATTTTGTTCTCTGAGAAACACTAGACTCTCCCCTGTATGAGGCCAGTCAAGCCTGCAGCAGAGTATAGAAGGCAGGGCTTTTGGCAACAACAAGACTTCTTTGAACTCCGTTCAGTGGCTTTTACTGTGCTTTTGTGCCAGCAAATCTTCATTCAAACCTGTTTCTCAGCTTCTTGAACTTGATCTTGTGATTGACAAGTTTTGCATCTGATCTAACTGGCAGTTAATATTTTTTTTTTTTTTAGCAGGCATGGAAGTTGTTTTCCAACTGTTTCCTATTTATCATAAACAATCTAAGAAGGTCAAATCTATTTGCGATTTTGCTGCTGGCAAGGTAAGCTTACATACAAGTGCTCGAATCTGGCCTCTGAAATGATGACACGGGTGTTCTGACTAATTTTACCCTCCCATAACGATCATTTACATAAACATACAACATCTCGTCTATTGATTTCTGATGAAGAAGAAAATCAACTACTGTATGACCCTTACAAGTCTAATGCCATTTAGCCTGAAAGGTGATGTTAGCTCTGTGCTTAAAGAAATGTTGATTATTCAGAAAATAGTTTGACCCATAAAGTTGTTCGCTTGCTGACAGAATTCAGTTGGAAGGACATAACTGTGTATTTTTTTTGTTTGCTTTTAACATATCTGAAGAATTCAAATTATTTTCTGTGGAGTAATGAAACAGCAGTTTAACCATCATGAATTCGTTTGATTATTAAAAGTGGCAGAGCAAGTTATTACAACAAGTTTGATGAGAGATTAGAAAGACAAATATATAACGTACGTTGGCTTACTGTTAAAATTTACGCTACTGTTAATGTTTTTGAAAGAAGACTGCATTTATTTGATCAAAAATACAGTAAAAACAGTAATATTGTGAATAGTTATAATAAAAAATATATTTTAAAATACTCTGAAAAAGAAATTTATTCCTGTGACACAAAGCTGAATTTTCAACAGCCATTACTCCACTCTTCAGTGCTGCATGATCCTTCAGAAATCATTCTAATATACTGATTTGGTGCTAAATGATGTAAATAACTGAACAAATATATTTTATATTTTTAGTGTTTCTTTAAAAAAATACAACTTATTCATTTAAAAAATGTGTTTATTACAAATATGTACAATAGTATAAAAGCTTGAAATTTACAGAGGGATTGAAATGAACAGCAGTAGCCCATACAGAGATGCCAAACAGTTACCCACCTCTTTTTTTCAAGCATTTGTTTTCAATTAAAACATGAAACATTCTGACCTAGTAATTTTTGGTCTGTTTTGCTCAGTGCTCCTTTTAGGCTACAAGATCCTGGTACACTGCCTAATATAAATATGCACGTATTATCAGAAGAAAGCTTACAACAGACGATGAAATGTTACTAGTAATAATCAGTGCAATCACAGTCAACACATAAAAACCAGTGGCACCCACAAAACCAATGACAAAAGCCACCTCCAACAATGCTTAGCTACCATGAAATGATCCAAAAAAGGTCAGACTTTGAAAATCTCCCTTTTAAAGATGATTTAACAATTTCTCATCTGCTCATGACAACTTTTACAACACATCTATTGATCGCACAGTCTCCCTTTGGCTTTTTACAGCAGAAACGCATGGGCCTACACATACATCTTGAGTCCATTTGGTCATATCTACATCTAATTCCACTTTCTTCTTCATTTATCAGACCATAGGTTTGGTGTGGTCGTGGAAGGACTGACTGAATCTTTGCGAGCTCTTTTGGGACTCTGGCTGTAGCCGGGTGAGTGGATGAAGGTCGGACTACTGGGTGGAGATGAAGAAGACGAGGAAGAGGATGAATGGCAGGAGGAGGATGAAGCTTTGAGCTGGAGCCATTTATCTCCCAGCGCTTTGGCAAAGTGGTCATCTACAGACACGCTGATGGAGGTGGCTCTGTGGTAGTTCATCCCGAGGCTCCTCTGGAAATGCTCTTCAACGTGGTCATAACTGTGCTGGGTAACAACTGTAGTGAGACAGAATCAGATGATGATGTTCAAAAACTATTCATTCTGATGAAAAGATCTGCACGGACATGTTAAAGGAGGAGCGTCAAGCAGCTTTTTACTTACTAGTGGAGTGATTGCAGCAGTCTTTTTTTGTTGACCTCGTTGCAGAGGAAACACAGGTAATGACAGATGGCCGTATCTGAAAAAGACAATAAAGGTCAGCAAATCTTTGTCGCAATACTTTTTTCCCCCATCCATCCATCTGTAATGCAGCTTTCGGAATGGCTAATGAATAAAACTGATGGAAAATGGGAAACTAAATGGACAAGACGCACAGTTATGTTTGCGGTTGGAGGTTCTAGACTATTTCTCCTTCAGCCCTGATGCCACTAGCAGGTCAACAACAGCACTGGTGTGTTGAGACTTGTTGACAACATTCCTCCACCCATTGCACACATTTTCTCCCTGAATCCGGCTGGATTGCATATCTGAGACAGGCAGAGGCCTGTCTGCACTCTAAAGAGCCACTCTCTCAGGAACACAAAAGTGCCTTCCTGCATTCTGTTGTCTCATATAGATAGTGAGTGAGGATGAACAGACTGCAGTGGCCTCAGGATAGACTCTAAGAAGAGGATGGTATAATACACCAAACGTGTTCAGTCAGCATGTATTGCTGAGGATGGAACAGCCACAAATTGGTCTTTTAATTATGGATTATCATCCAGCTTTGAACATTGCAGCAAGAACACTGGCTAATGTCTGGAAATATTTACAGACTTTGGTACAATATTACTCCATAAATAATGCATAGAAGATCTACACATATTTCTATCTTATATATAAAATTTTTAATATTTTAAAACCATATTATATTTATTATATATAATATTTTGTCAATTGTATATGTTTTAGTGAATATTACAGGTATTTATTACTATTATTTTTAATCAATCATGTTAATTAATAGTTGGATTCAATTGGTACAATATTATTCCAAACAAGTTGATGCCATATTAAGATACCGCATATAATATAATTTTACATATAATATTTATTTATTATATATAATAGTTGCTTATTATTTATATATATTTAATGAATATTAACAATTTGTATTTCTATTATTTTAATCAATTATGTTTATTAATAAGTATATTTAAATAGTACAATTATATTACACAGATAATGTTGATTCTTATTTAAAAAAACCTGATATACAGTATTTACACATATATGTAAATAATAGTTAAATATATGCAAAAATATATGTTTAAAAATAATATATTTAATATAATATATGGTTATTTTTTATATGTTAACATATACTTATCATATAATTAAATATTATTTAAATATATGATGTTATTTAAAAACATCAAAAAATCAGATATTACATTTACAGGTGCATCTCAATAAATTAGAATGTCGTGGAAAAGTTCATTTATTTCAGTAATTCAACTCAAATTGTGAAACTCGTGTATTAAATAAATTCAGTGCACACAGACTGAAGTAGTTTAAGTTTTTGGTTCTTTTAATTGTGATGATTTTGGCTCATATTTAACAAAAACCCACCAATTCACTATCTCAACAAATTAGAATACTTCATAAGACCAATAAAAAAAATAAAAAAAAACCTTTTTAGTGAATTGTTGGCCTTCTGGAAAGTATGTTCATTTAATGTATATGTACTCAATACTTGGTAGGGGCTCCTTTTGCTTTAATTACTGCCTCAATTCGGCATGGCATGGAGGTGATCAGTTTGTGGCACTGAGGTGGTATGGAAGCCCAGGTTTCTTTGACTGTGGCCTTCAGCTCATCTGCATTTTCCTCTTGACAATACCCCATAGATTCTCTATGGGGTTCAGGTCTGGTGAGTTTGCTGGTCAGTCAAGCACACCAACACCATGGTCATTTAACCAACTTTTGGTGCTTTTGGCAGTGTGGGCAGGTGCCAAATCCTGCTGGAAAATGAAATCAGCATCTTTAAAAAGCTGGTCAGCAGAAGGAAGCATGAAGTGCTCCAAAATTTCTTGGTAAACGGGTGCAGTGATTTTGGTTTTCAAAAAACACAATGGACCAACACCAGCAGATGACATTGCACCCCAAATCATCACAGACTGTGGAAATTTAACACTGGACTTCAAGCAACTTGGGCTATGAGCTTCTCCACCCTTCCTCCAGACTCTAGGACCTTGGATTCCAAATGAAATACAAAACTTGCTCTCAGCTGAAAAGAGGACTTTGGATCACTGGGCAACAGTCCAGTTCTTCTTCTCCTTAGCCCAGGTAAGACGCCTCTGACGTTGTCTGTGGTTCAGGAGTGGCTTAACAAGAGGAATACGACAACTGTAGCCAAATTCCTTGACACGTCTGTATGTGGTGGCTCTTGATGCCTTGACCCCAGTCTCAGTCCATTCCTTGTGAAGTTCACCCAAATTCTTGAATCGATTTTGCTTGACAATCCTCATAAGGCTGCGGTTCTCTCGGTTGGTTGTGCATCTTTTTCTTCCACACTTTTTCCTTCCACTCAACTTTCTGTTAACATGCTTGGATACAGCACTCTGTGAACAGCCAGCTTCTTTGGCAATGAATGTTTGTGGCTTACCCTCCTTGTGAAGGGTGTCAATGATTGTCTTCTGGACAACTGTCAGATCAGCAGTCTTCCCCATGATTGTGTAGCCTAGTGAACCAAACTGAGAGACCATTTTGAAGGCTCAGGAAACCTTTGCAGCTGTTTTGAGTTGATCAGCTGATTGGCATGTCACCATATTCTAATTTGTTGAGATGAATTGGTGGGTTTTTGTTAAATGTGAGCCAAAATCATCACAATTAAAAGAACCAAAGACTTAAACTACTTCAGTCTGTGTGCATTGAATTTATTTAATACACAAGTTTCACAATTTGAGTTGAATTACTGTAATAAATGAACTTTTCCACGACATTCTAATTTATTGAGATGCACCTGTATATATTTTTTACATGATTCCTGTGTTTTTCAGTCATTCATGTTACTTAATTTTTATGTAAATAGTTTAATTACACAAAACAACAACAACTACTACTACTACTGCAACTAAATATCGTTAATAAAAATTACATTTTAATTTAAAGGATGCCATAAGCTCAGTTGATTTAACAGTATAGTAATCACCTGTATTTGTCTGACTGTTGTGGCTTTGCTTTGGCTCTCTGTTTTCTCTGGTTCTGGGTGCGGTTTCTTGATTAGGGCCAGAGGCTCGTCCATGACTGGGGTGGAGTACACTGGGCTGGGGATCAGGTGAGTGGGGCTGGCCGTTGGGCTCCATGTGGATGTGGGGCTTTCAGGAATACTGAACCCAGATGATCTGCGGGCACTGTTGGCCAGGCTCTTGCTGAGGGCCCTCTCTCTTCTGAAACAGAAAGTTAAAAAAAATAAATAAATGAGCAAACTAAATTCTCCTCGGTCCGTATTATTCTACTGGGTATTGGTTCCATGTCAGATGGTACATGGTCCATTACCTCTCTTCAAGTGTCCGTCCTCTCTCTGAACTGTGTTTGCGCTTCATGGGATGTACAGGGCGCATTCGGACCCTGTCACTGGTCATGTGGCGAAATCTGTCTTCACTCCTCAGACTGGGCTGTCCTGTGAAAAGATGAACACATGCCCGTGTGACTTCAGATATGATAAACGACATCGCTGCAGGGTGCTCACACGGTCATTGCCAGTCATCGATTCCCTTACTTGTGAAAAGGTGTGGCAAACAAGTAAACAACTGACTCTTAATCCTTGGAATTGCATCACCGCGTGTGTATTTTAATTGTGGGAAAAAACGTTGTTGGGCCACCGTTAAATGTAAACTCCGTTAAGTGGCAGAGCAAGATCAACTGGCTCTGTGAGTATTACTGTAGAACTACCCAGTTGATTCACCGCTAACGGTAAATGTCATTCAAATTTGGAAAACATGTGATCCAAAAAAACGACATCAGTGAACAAATGAGAATATCACTTGTTGTTCATACTGCTTTGAGGGGCAAAACAGGCTTTGTGGGTTAAGGCATGTGGCTCACAGCATGTTTACCCAACATAACAATAGTAACAGACTAATCCAAACTGAAATACACATCAACATTCACATGCTAATATCACAAACAGTGTCATGATATATATATATATATATATATATATATATACACACACACACATATACATATACATGCAGGCCTATATGTACAATCCTGAATCCTCCAGACAAATGTTAGTTAAAAAATTTTAGTTAAATAAATATCCATATTAAAAATATCCCTCTCTTTTTTACATTTGACATTTTAATTTACATGGTTTTGAATCAGAATTAGTTTACATGTCCATTGCATTTTGTGAAACACTAACATTGCCTAAAAACTACCCTTTACTCCTAATATTGACCGTTATGAAGTGAGAGATTTCACAACATCCTTTTGATTCACTCTTGAAAAAGGTTAGAGATTTGCAACTGATAGTGACCTACAGTAACTTCACAGTAACTATATGCACCTTCACAGTAAGTCACCTCTAATTAGGCATATACCACAATCAATGTAAGATTTTATAATTGCACATCTGCTACACCAATTATTTGACTGTTAACTTTTAGAAAGTAGTATAAACGAGATCATGGGCTGTGGATATCAAATCAACAGCATATTAGACCAGTCAGGACCCGTGTTGATTTGAACGGTGATTAACATCTGAGGTATTTTACCACTGCATGAATGAAGTGTAGCGTTAGGCGCTATCAGACTTCAAGCAGATAACGTTTACTAAATGCTCAAATGGCTTGGGCGATGAGGGGGGATTGTTGGTAGAAGCCTCTTTCACTTACACACACTCACAGATCTCCTAAGCAGTGGACTGTGACAAGTCAGGTTGACTGCATGACAGAGGATGGGGGATTGGGTGTAAACCACACCTTAAACCTTGACTGATGACTGATTTTTAGTGCCTCAGGGAGGGATATTTTTCAAGGGGAGATTAAAGACAAAAAACACACCCACATCCCTTTTCTTATCTCTTTCATTTGCAGTCTAAAACACACATCAAGCACATCTTCATCTAAACTTTACTCAACTAACCTTCAAAATAAGAGCATCCTAATTATGCCAGCAGTTAAAGGGGTTTCTCAGCCTCTTTTCGTATTTTAAATCCTTTCAAATATTTATAGATCAATTTTTGAATTGTTTATACTTACATATTTAAATAAAAATATGCAAAACTAATAAATAAACATGTATAACATCACCAAAAACACATTTTAAAAAGACTAGACAGTATAAATTCCAGTTGTATGGTGCATTTTCATGTTACATTGTGCATTAATTTTAATAATAATGATTATTGTTTTAAAATATGCAATGCAGATAACATACATAATGTAATTCTTAATTTAAACTGGTATTAAAATAAACAATGCAGATAACATGCACACATAATGTCACTCTTAGTTTAAACTGGTATTAAGATATAAAATGTAATAATTACCTTCTAAGATGTACACTTTGAAGCCACTGCTCATCCGGGTAATGTAGTGTAAATTAGTGACCGCCATTCCTAATCTTCTGGATTTTCTAAGCAGTGCAATGCTCCTAAACAAGTTGAGTTGTGAGCGGCAGAATCGATCCTCACTCAGCTTTGAATTGTCACTGAGCTCAAGTGCTCTGTGCTTTCCATGATCATGCCTCTCTGGCTTCTTATTGGCAGTTTGAAGGCCAGCCCCCTCCCTCTGCTTTTGTCTGCATGAGGTGACCTACCACCACAGGTGCCTGATGGGTAGTAGACAAACGAGAAGCTGTGAATTGCCTGCTGTCTATCACCCCCATCCCACCATAACATCCCCAACATGGGCTAAAAGTGACAGTTAAAATCAAATTGCAAATAAAATAAGCAAAATAAAAAAGGTATATTATACTAGTTTAAAAATTAAAATGAAACAGATCATCACATATATAAATCCAATCATGTATGAGATGTTCAAATTTAGAAAGGTGTGTATTACAGCGACTGTACATGTGGTCTAACTGAATTACTTCGGGAGACGGACAGCTCAAAATAAAACAATCAGGTGGTAATGTGGATCTACACTCCTCTCCAAGTACCAACATGCCAGGGCAGCCGGGCAGAGACATGAATGGTTTCCTTGTTATATTATCACTGCTCTTGAGAAACACATTTCCCGGCATTACAAACTTAAAATTTGTAACTACTACTTCTTTATTTTACAAACGGATAGACTATAAGAACAACTGTACACAAATATTAAATTTATACATACGTTTTAAAAAATATAATATAAAATAATATAACATAGGATGCAATTAAATCTTATTAAAAATTCAATCATTTTATACATACGCTACTGTTCAAAGGACTAGGGTTGGTATTTTTTTTTTATTGTGTAATGTATTTTGTATAAAATACAAAATTTTGTATAATGTATTTTGTATAATTGTATTTTTATTTTTTATTGTTTTTGGATAAAGTCTCTATAATGCTCATGAAGGCTGCATTTATTTGATCAAAAATACAGTAAAATCAGTAAATTTTATTAAAATGTAAAATAAACACTTTATATTTTAAAATGTAATTTATTACTGTGATGGCAAAGCTATTTTTTAGCAGCCATTACTCCAGGCTTTAGTGTCAAATGATCCTTCAGAAATCAGTATAATATGCTGATTTTCAGCACAAGAAATATTTCTTCTTATTAACAATGTTTAAAACAGTTGTGAGTCCACAAATATTTTTGAGGAAACTTATCATTTTTTTTTTTTTTTTCAGGATTCTGAAGGATCCTTTCCTTGAATGTTACTGTATATTTTGATATGGGATTTAAAACTAAACAGAACATTTTAGTATTTTGAAAATATTTTAAATGATACAATTCAAGAGAAATCAAAATATTTAAGATTAACTAATGAATTGAAAATGAAATCAAATTTGTGACATTGATCTGGTGAACTTTTTTCCCACTGAAGTTCAAAATGGTCTTTAGATCACCTTTAATCATACTGGAGAACAGCTTCATCCAACTTAAGTGCTTCTGTCATTAAAGCAAAAACAAACCAAACACTAGGATACTTTGAAATATTATTCATATTACTTCTTTTTCAATTACACTTTTTACTCAAACTATTATGCTGGTCATATGTTTTGTAATGAAGAATAAAAAAGGTATTATAAAAACACTAAATACTAGATTTAAAGCCAATAGAACTGTAAATCCTTTTCAAACTTCACTATCCCACTTTTCCTTCCCTGGATGCTTTTAGAATCCACAAACAAGTCTTGCTCTGTCTTTTGTTTCCTCTCTAGGAGTCAGCACCTGTCGACAGCCCCTCCCCTAGTCCTAATCTAAAATCTCACCCGACTGCATTTTTCAGAGTGTTTAGCCCACCTGAGCTGCAGTCATTCCACCATCTTGCCCATACATGCAGTTATGTTGTCAGTTCCCAACCTTTATGCATTGGGCCCTTTCTTTCCACAGATCTGTTTCTCCTATTTCTTTTTTGGCAGAAAGACAAAGACTTCAGAGTGCTGAAGAGAGCTTTGTACAGCGTGATCCTGCCTGAGCATGCTAAAGCCACAAATGCTTACATACATGACTGAAACACACTCCCTCTGGACACACAGTTAACCCCATTTGCATTACAGGGAAGCCATCATAGTGTTACAAGTGAGTGTTACTGCTCTACATAAGGCTAACCTTTCAATATAACCGTTTCTTTAATAGAAGAGGTAACACAAGTACACTTAATACAGGTAATTTACTTCCCGAAAGAAAACCGTTGCAAGCACTTTCTCAAAACTCTTACTCATGCGCCGTTTATTTTGTAACATTCTCTGACTGTCCTGTGATTGATTGCCTCTCACTGTACCTGCGAATTAACACTGTAATCAACTACTGTAAATATTTACTGTACTTACTCCCTATCATTATTGGATTGTCAACTATTTTATAATCACATTTCCCAGGATGCCACACACAGTGCAGATGTGTCTCTATAAACCGGTGAGAAAAGTTTCTCACAATCATTCAAGCGCTGAAACTTCCACTTTGGTTAAACAAGACATCGTTGAACTGCTTATGGAAGGTTATGTATATATTTGAGCATATAGTGACAGGCCAAAATGAGATGTTTGGCTATATTTGTGTTGACTGAATGAAGTACAGAGCTTTGCACACAGCAAAGCAATTTCGCAGTTGTTTGGAGGTGCATCACGTGGGAAGCGAAAGAGCGACCTCTTGCGGTAGAAATCTGGAATGGCGATAATTCCTGCAGTACATCACCTTGTGAATTCATCCTGTAATGCAGAAATATGCATAATAATATTTCAGTTTTGGTATCTGTGCTTCTTTGGAGATACTAAAGAGTGTGTTTACTGCAGAGAAGAAGAAATGCCCGCAGAACAGGTAGAGCACTTAACGTTTTTTGGCTTGAGGTTGTCGCGATTAATCGCATCCAAAATAAAAGTTTTTGTGTACATAATAATATGTGTGTGTACTGTATATATTTATTATGTATATATAAATACACTCACATGTATGTATGTATTTAAGAAAAATATGTTATGTGTATACATTAAATATATTTATATATAAGATAAATTATATGAATACTAAATATATACATGTAAATATATATAAATATTTTCAAAATATATAGGCCTACTGTATGTGTGTGTCTTTATATATACATAATAAATATACACAGCACACACACATATATTATATAAACAAAAACGTTTATTTTGGATGCGATTAATCGCGATTAATCATTGCCCAGCACTAAATTATTGTTTACTAGTTCATTTAATCTATAGCTAATTTTTACTATGATCACTTAGGTTATTTTTATTTATGTAATTACATAAACTCAGAAAGCCTTTGCCGAAAAAAAACAGTATTTTAACAAATAGTCAAACATTTGCAACTTGATGCCTGTTTTCCATATGTATGTTAGGTGTATAGGTGTAAATGGTGTGTGTTGTTTTGAATGGCATCTACTGTCTGAACCATTCACATGTTTGTTTATGAATACTTTTGCTCATTCACTAATGGAACAGCTTTGTGAAGGAGGGTATTAGCTCCCTTTGTTAATGTAATGGCTCAGAATTAGGGTCAACACCAGAAGTGGCAATTCACTTCAATTCATGTCACACATTCTGTGCACTGTATGGAGAGACTTGAGCAACTGGTTCCTGCTGGAGAATAACAACTGTTTTCTCAAGGGAAAGGGACCCCTGTAAAACAACTCCCTGAGAATCCACTAACAAGGGAAGGAGGATGTGGTGCACCATAATTGAGTTTTATATCACTGCAGAGTGTGAGCTCATTTTTGTGTGTGTAATAAAACCTAGAAACTAGCCTGAGAAAAGCAACAATAAAAAATCTGTATACCATGTACATAGCCAAATACAGCCAGCATAACAAGCTGCAACAACATTAAAATGGTAACTGGATTTGATGTACACTAGCATTAAAAAGTTTGGGGTCTGTACGATTTTTATTTTTAAAAGAAATGAATAATTTTATTCAGAAAGGATGCATTAAATTGACCAAAAGTGACAGTAAAAACATGGTTACAAAAGATTTCTATTTCAAATAAATGTTGTTCTTTTAAACTTTCTGTTCATCAAAGAATCCTGAAAAAAATGTATCAGTTTCCATAAAAACATTCAGCAGCACAACTGTTTTCAATATTGATAATAAGAAATGTTTCTTGAGCATATTAGAATCATTTCAGAAGGATCATGAAACTGAAGACTGGAGTATTACTAATTAATAAGAAAAAAATTAAACATTAAAATGAAAAAAAGTTATTTTAAAAACAGTTATTTCAAATTGTAATAATATTCCAAACTTTACTGTTTTACAGTATTTGATTAAATAAATAGCATAAGCATAATATAATTCTTTCAAAAACATGAAAAAAATTTACCAACTCCAAACTTTTGAATGGTGGTATATGTGAGACACACACACACACACACACACACACAGACACATATATTTGTTAATTAAAATAATTTAGTTATTTATATAAACAACATTTTATATAAAGCAATTTTGCTTACTGTCAAATTAAGCCTGAAAAAAAAAACAACAATAAAAAATAAATAAAACTATACTTCAGTGTGAGAACCTTATAGTATGATAGTACGTTTTGATGCATTAAAAGGAAATTGTGGTCTATCATATTTCCAAACAGAAAATAAGAATTTATAGTGTGCTTTCCCCTCTATTAATTCTTTTTAGTTTTCATTAGGCCATTAATGAATTAAAAAACTGTATTTTTTCCCCTCATTGCAGAGCTTGATCAGAAGGGAGGGGGAAAGACCTAAGAATTATAGACTGCAGTCCCACTGTAAAGCTCTGGTGTAAAATAGCTCTCTTAAAGTCACATCTCAGATTGCATTGTGTGCCTGAAGGTGTCTGCTGCTGCCCACGCCTCCATTTTGTGCTAATGTGGGTGTAACTGATTCACTACTCAAGTAAAGCATGTGAGCAATGCTTTCTTTATTGATTGGGTCTTTCTGTCTATGTGAGGTCCAATTTCATTATCAAACAGAAATGGCCATAGCAATTATGCTTAAGAGCCTGTACAAGTGACAAAAGCAATAAATATGAAATAGTTGAAAATTAAAATGTATATATGTCTTACAGTCATACAAACAAAGGCTGTGAATGTGTTGTTAATGTATTGTGTTGCATTGGGTGGAGCCTGTAAACATTATGTTCCTCCTTTTGAATATCAGTCCATTTTCTGATTGATTACTTCAGGGGCTTCTTGTCACACAGACTTATTTCAGTACCTGTCGAGTCAAATGGCCAATTATTTACACAAATAAATGTTTTTGCTTATTGATATCAAATGCTTAGTTCAAAATGGTGTAAAATATTTTTTTATGAATTCTATTTCATTATGTTTCATAATAGCTCTAAATACAATAAAACACACTGACATACAAGAGTTAAGTATATAAGAAGTATATGAAAATAAATTTGATTGAACTGTGTGCTCAGGACAAGGATATTTTTCATAAATGTCAGCTCACATATTTTGTAATTTCATTATAAGTTGCAACTTTTTGTATATTAGAGTGTTGCTGTTTAGTTAAATGTTTAGTTCATAACTGAAACTGAAACAGAAGTAGCAACAGATCTTTTCTAATGTATTATGATGTAACCTGTGTGGCAGATAATCAAAAAAGTAAAAAAAAAAAAAAAAAAAAGTATGGCTGAGACTAGTTAGTTCCGTCCGTCAGATTGAATGGAGGCAGATCTGAATGCCAGCCTGCAGTTAATTGTAAGAAAGGGGCGGGGTTTAAGCAGACTAAATGATTGGAGAAATCCAGCATATGTCACCAGAGAGAGGTCTGTCATTTCACCATGGGAGATTAAGTTTATGTTATGACATTTATGCTATGACTTGACATTATAAGTTTTTTATTAAGATTTATAATATGCATTTTATAAAAGGGTGAATTTTCATTTCATGCAGACTTTAAGGTATGTGACTATACAGAAAAAGGGTATATGTCAAGTGTCACCTGACCAAACTGGAAAACAGGTCCCATCGCATCCGCTTGTCAGAGAAAGTGTTAACAGAATTTTATTGCTGCCCTTTTATTAAATTTTAATATCCGAATGTTAGTGAGAAAAAAAAAAAAATTAGATATAAATTTGCATATGTAATGGACATCAGTTATGATCATCTTAGGTATCTCCTTTGAGTAAAAAAAGCTCCATATTTAACAAAGCACATACAAAAGGCCTGAACTGGAAGCGACATGACCTGTTTTACAGAATAAAAAAGTTTGGTGTGCATAATCCCTATTGACTTTCAAAGAGACATTTATTTTCACTGAAGCAAAAAGTGTGACGACCAGTGACGGTCCTCCTATTAACAGCAACATCAAGAACATATAGATTCCCTGTCCAGGGTGCTGAAAACACAGACAGGAAGGAGTATTTCCACAGTCACTGTCCAGAGTACTGAAAACCCATCCTCACTTTTCACACATGATGTACTGTATTTCAATACATTATATTCTATTACCAAGTGTCTCTTAAAATAAATTTCAAGGTGCAAAAGTGCCCGTTAATTATTAAATAACCATTCATTTCTAACAAACATTACTTTGGCTATTAACTAAATTATTTTGCATAAGTTATTATTTCTAATATAATACACTCCTATAATTAATTGCCATTTATCTGAGACTTTTCTTTAAAGCCCCTTACAGCATCCCTAAAATGTACAAAGATAGTCTCGAAGGAACAACCTGGGTTTAGGTGTGTTGCTCAAGGGCACCATGGTGACAGTTCAAGGATCGCCACCTGCAGAGTCTGAACCTGCAACCTTTTAGTTACAAGCTCTTTAATCACAAGGCAGCACCACCCACTGTCAGTGATGTTCAATCGAAGTCTCTCGCTTCCTTAAAATGAACACAAGCACATGTCAAATTCGTCTCTCCTCTCCATTCATCATTTTACGCATCTAAACAACACATCCCGAACCTGTCCCGTGCGTAAAGAACGTGCGCAACGGGAAAAACTGATGATGGGTCAGAAAAAATGCCGAGGGAAAACACTGGGCGGATTACTAGGATTGGATGGCACGAGTGATGCAATCCCTGCATCCTCCGAAGCCCCAACTGGATCGTGGAGCATCTGACCGGAGATTTTGCCTCACCGAGTTTCATTTATGACAATTACTACCTTTACCGAGTGAGCACACTTTTAACTAGTGCCTCTGCGTTACGAGTGTTTTTCTCCACGCCCGTGGAATAGGACCTAAACATCTTCAACATCAATGGAAGGAGCATGCAATCTTAATGCCAATTGTTGAACGAGTGATGTAAGTCAATCAATCACGCTATTTACGAGCATTTATTTATGCATATTTAATAGTGATTTTATTAAAGCGTTGATTTGGTTTCTTTCATTTGTTGCAGTGCAGCTTTGCATGTTGTGAAGCACGACCTTTGCTTCGAGGTGCACCCTGGAGAATTGCGTATCGACTCGTTTTCGCCTCTCGTTTTAAACTGAAACGCTCGGTTGCATCCTAGATATCAGATACTTGATCGGTTTTCCATTCGTCTTGGAATTTTTTTTATTTTTTTTATTGTTTTTGCCGTGCAGAGCCTACAGGGAAATAATTTACCGTCGCATCCCTTTTCATCTTCACTATGAATTACCTGCGACGTCGACTATCGGACAGTAATTTCATGTCCAACTTGCCCAATGGCTACATGAGCGATTTACAGCGGCCCGATCCGCCGCAGCAGCAGAGCCCAGCCCCGGTGCTCTCGCCGGGCTCTCAAGAGAGGCGTCAACCCCCCAGCCAGTCTACCGGCGCCGGCTTCTTTTCCTCCCTTTCCAACGCCGTCAAACAGACCACCGCCGCCGCCGCCGCTACCTTTAACGAGGCCACCGAGAGAGGAATCGGCTCGAGCAACGCCAAGATCCTCCTGGTCATTGATGAGCAGCAGACAGACTGGTAAGACGCATGATCCTATGGATTTTGAATGTATGACTTGGACGTTATGAACAGATTATTCGAGTGTTTGTTTCACGTTTCAGGCTCGCACCTGATGTGTAGCTCGTGCTAATACAGGCCAAAAGGAGACACTATCCAAATGTCGTGACTCATTAGTCTATGGGCCTTTCTGGCACGCGCGCCCGTGTATTTGTGGGTGTGCCTGCGCGTGTGTTTGTGCGCATTTCACAATTCAGTCTGGGCCAGTTAATGGAGAAGACCATATACAAAGTATATTACATTAGCTTTTCAGTTCAGATTAAAAGGTTCTGCGTTGATTGATTTAAGACTAGACCGGCTGTGCGTGGGGGGAAAAAAAAGTTTTAACACAAAGTCTTTGAAAATGACAAGGTAATTGAGGCACTTTTTGAGTTTTCACAGGTGAATCTCTCTGGAGAACTTATAGGAACCGTTTTCAGGATGGCTCAGATGTCCTATTGTATACTCAAGGAATTATACGTTTTTCTGAGAAATATATTTCAAGAGCAAGCCTTTCCTTTATAAATGGGGTTAATGGACTGACAGTGTAGAGTTCCTGACAGTGTAGAGTACCTATGGGTTCCTCAGATGACTGTCCTTTTTGCAAGGATGTCTGGAGGTTCTCCAGTGGTTTCCTCTGGTACAGTGATCTGAGGAACCCCACATGGTGCCTCAAGTATCTTTACAATTTTAAAGTGTGTGATGTTGCTCTCACTGTTTCCCATGAGGGCTTGTGACACATTTACTGGAATATTAAAACCAAAACAACACCAACAAAGTTAATTTTATATGCATTTTATAAACTTTTCAGTGGAGGCAACATTCCATCCATCTAATTATTTTATTTAGTGACTGAAAACATGACATTGCATTCTGAGATGAAAAGTCTCGGTGTAAAAACAATGGATTTACAGTTAAGTAGCATATAAATATTTAAATTTTATTATTAAGTTTGCTGCATGAAATCACATTAAAGACACTGAAACAAAACTCCTCAGCGTCCCTTACACAAACAATTCATGCTTGATGAATACTTGAAATACATGATTTTCACACCATTTCACTGTTGCATAATCTAGTTTGGACACAGTTTAAGTGTTTTTGTTAACTATGACTCACAAGTGCAAAAATGTTCTCTCTCTTTCATCTTTATGTTTTCAGGGCAAAGGTGTTCAAAGGCAAGAAGGTTCATGGTGAATTTGACATCAAAGTAGAACAGGTGAGACTTTTTTTTTTTTAATTCTTCCAAACTAACAGAGCAGTACAACTCAACGATGTGCCAGTGTAATGAATTAGATGTTAGACTTATCAAAACACATCAACTGGAAAGAGATTATTGTTATCACTCTGAGTTGCAATTGCAATATTGAGCCTGTCATTTCTTCAGTGGCATTTGTTTGTGTTTGTGAAAAGGGATGGGGCAATATATCAAAGCAGTCCCAAGTAATTAAATTCAAGATCTAATCTATTATAGACAGGGATAAAAGAAAATTAATCTGTTGTGTCAATGAATAATATCCTTTAAAATAATAAGTCATGGACGAGACAGATTTGGTAGCAGCTTTACAATAAGCCAAAAGTAATTTCAACCAGAAGAAACATTTTGTTTTTGAACAACTGCTTGATTTTTTGTT
Source organism: Spinibarbus caldwelli (assembly GCA_039654775.1). NCBI lineage: Eukaryota > Metazoa > Chordata > Actinopteri > Cypriniformes > Cyprinidae > Spinibarbus > Spinibarbus caldwelli. Next base: position 16,229,691 of record CM077248.1, on the reverse strand, counting down.
TGGTTAGAGTTTTATATGTAATACTGGTAATTAGTACACAATAATCTAGAGATTTATGCAAGACTTTGGCAACATTCTGGAATACCAGACACAAGGATTCAATACGCCTTTTGACAATTCCACTTTTGTGTTTTGAACTTTTTAATGACGTCAGTCAAAAACCATGTCTTAAAGGGAAATATGGATGGTATGCTTTAAAAAGCAGTTTTTATAGTTTTAACAACCACATTGGCAACCCATCACAGGCCTCAGGTGCTGTTTTAGTATAAATGCTTTGACAATGCCACTTTACTGAACACATGCATTTATCCTTTCATTCCATCTGGTGATTTTCATTGATTTTCAAGGCTGACTTCTCTGAGGTTAATCTGGTGGCTCATGCAACGGGAAGCTACAGCGTGGACATTGAGGCCATCCGCAATGGCAACAAAATCACAAAGTAGGTTTCACATCTATTTTAGAAATCTTCAAGAATGTTTTTCTTTTGCACAGAGAAAACGTAATTCAGTGGGTTTACTTTGTTGATTCAGCAAACAATTAATGTATGTTAGGAATATTTAGAGCAGCAATCAAGATGATTTATTTGAAAAACTTATATGCACTGTATATACTTCTGTGTATCTGTACTGTATAAATATAGATTTGCTTGATTAATCACAGTATAATTACTTATAACGATTACTAACATTTCTGTGCTCATTTAGGTGTTTTAAGCCAGATTTTGTGCTGGTGCGACAGCATGCTTTTAGTATGGCCAAGAATGGCGACCACAGAAACATTGTGATTGGACTTCAGTATGCTGGTCTGCCCAGTGTCAATTCCCTTCACTCGGTCTACAACTTCTGTGACAAACCATGGATGGTGAGCACTGCATACATCAATCCATACCAATCAGCTAATTAGGGATGCTCTTATTGTATCCAATTGTATTTAATAATGTATTTTAAATATGTTTCCATTCAATAAAAAAAAATACACATTTTTGTATTTCCACAGTAAAGGAAAGTAATGTTTTCCAAATCATGGAAATGAATCAAATTGGTAACACTTTACTTAAAGCCTTAAAGCATTATAAAGGTATTCATTATATATGTTGTAATTAAATATTTCATAAATAATTGTAACCAAAGTTAAAATGCATTATAATATTTGAAGGTTTGTTTGTCTTTTGTTTTAATGCATTATGTTTTCTAAAAGGGTAACAATGAATAGATAAGTATTATGATGTATTATAACTGTGGTTACAATTTTTCATGAGATCATGCAATTATAAATATATCATAAGGTGCATTACAAGGCATAATTAATGCATTAAAGCTACTTTTTATAATGCATTATATATAAAGGATTTAAGTGTTACCATAAAATCTTATAAAATGTCTGTATTTCTATATTCAATTTACAAGCTGTAGTCTAAAAAAAGGTTAAAGCTTTATGTTGCTCTTGTATAGTGAGAAATAAAAACAATTTTAGTCAGTTCTTTTCAATGAATTAGGTCAAGCTGCTTCACAAATCAGACAAAATAATTAATTTGTTAAACATCAAAATGATTTTTAACAACTGAAAATGTCATGAAAAAAAAAGACTGGTCGAAAGTGTAGGAACCCTGTTTCCATGTTTCCAGTTAGAAAGATAAGAGCATTATCAAAAGGGCTTTCATACAATTTTACCATAAAATGTCTGTAACTATTGCTGCATAAAAGATGTCTCTATGTTTATGTATATATGTATGTCTGTGTGTGTCGCCACGCATCTATCAGTTCGCTCAGTTGTCCAGATTGTACAAGCAGTTGGGTCCAGAGGAGTTCCCACTGATCGACCAGGTTTATTACCCCAACCACAAGGAGATGGTGAGTGTTTAACCATCTGTCCCTGTCCCTCTCCTGGCCCTCCTCACCAGTAAACCCTGAGCTATAGGGCTCTAGATGGTCCCACTGGACCCCGCACAAAGTTCCCATCTGTGGCAGGGACAGCGGTGCTTGGATGCAGTAAACACTAAAACATAAAAGACTCATGTATATTCAGTGCCCCAGTTTAGCACTGCTCCACTCAACTTAGCATAGTTATGGCCCTGTCTAGACTGGAAATTAGTATAACTGTGTGGTACATTACAGTTCTTATAGACATAGTTCAGGTTTTAATAGGAGAGGGGAGGCTTGCTGCAGTGCCACCACCTCCTCCTATTCCTCCACTGCAGACATCTTCACACATAAATGATCCCAGACACACTCTTTGCCAGAACGTTTTCCTCTCTCACTGGCCTTTTTCTAAGATAAAGCACAGCAGACTCAGGCGTAATTCTGTGGGCTTATTTTGTCCCTGAGCAGAAAGATTTTGCTCTCTAAAGATTACTGCAGCAATATAAAGAAGATGCCCATCAAGCACCACTGAGACTGCAAATACAACACGTTCTCCTATTAATAACCAATTCAAAGTAAAGCAACTTGTTGTTGGTGTCATTTTCTATGAAATAATTCATTCAGATAAGAAAAATATCATGCCAATATTGCATTAACATCTGCAATAAAAACATGGTTGAGTAATGGCATGTATAGAATTCTATATTTATATGTACACACACACACACACGCTAACGTTCAGACGTTTGGGTTTGGTTTGAAGGAATTAATTTATTTGATTAAAAATACAGTAAAAATAGTACAATTTTATTACAATTTAAAATAACTGTTTTCTCTTTTAATATATTTTAAAATGTAATTTATTCTTGTGACGCAAAGCTAAATTTTCAGCAGCCATTGCTCTAGTCTTTAGTGTCACATGATCCTTCAGAAATCATTGTAATATGCTGAGAAACATTTCTTAATATGAAAACAGTTGTGTGGCTTAATATTTTTGTGAAAACTGAAACTTTCAGGATTCTTTGATGAATAGAACATTCAAAAGAACAGCATTTATTTGAAATAGAAATATAACATTATATGTGTTATATTATTTTCTTTAAAAAAAATCTTAATATATCTCTTTTGTCATTAGATCACCACACCTGGCTTTCCTGTGGTAGTGAAGATGGGTCATGCTCACTCTGGCATGGGAAAGGTATGAGTGAAACCCTTTATTAGACATTCCTGTCAATTGCTATTTTTAAAATATATGATAAAATGGCATTCATTAAACTAAGTAAAAAGCCCAAACTAGCCTATATATATTATTGTATGAATTGTTTGGTCTTTTTGTGATTACATCTATATCAGTGCAATTCAAATTCTCTGTACAGGTCAAAGTGGACAATCAATATGATTTCCAAGACATTGCTAGTGTTGTAGCTTTGACAAAGACGTATGCCACATCTGAGCCTTTTATTGATGCTAAGTATGACATCCGAATCCAGAAAATCGGTGACAATTACAAGGCCTACATGTAAGAGACTAAAACCATAGCATTGTTTTCATGTCAGTATAACATGATGGAATCTATTCCTTTAACAATATCACTGAAACGGATTGTAAAACACTGTGTCATACCTGCTGTTGTATTATTGGACAGGAGGACATCTATATCAGGCAACTGGAAGACCAACACAGGATCAGCCATGTTAGAGCAGGTGGCCATGTCTGACAGGTACACACATCTTACAGGATGTTCCTTCTTCCACGACACAAGGCATATTATACAGTTCCTATAACATTTAAATTTAGTCATTTAGCAGACACTTTTATCCAAAGCGACTTCCAAATGAGGACAATGGAAGCAATCAAAATCAACAAAAGAGCAATGACACGCAAGTGCTATAACAAGTCTCAGTTTGCTTAACAGTACACGTAGCAAGTTTTTTTTTTTAAATTATATAATAAATAAAAAGAAAACAGATAGAATAGAAAAATAATAGAGCAAGCTAGTCTTAGAGGACTTTTTTTTTTTTGCTTTTGTTAATTGTATAATAAATAAAAAGAAAGACGGAATACAAAAAGATTAGAAAAGCGTCTCGGTTACGTATGTAACCCTCGTTCCCTGAAGGAGGGAACGGAGACGTCACGTCGGATGACCGACGAAATTGGGATCTCGCCAGAGAGACCAATCCACTTCGAGTGTAACTAAACGAGCCAATGGACATTGGCATGCGATTATTGCATCCAGCTGCCGCTGATCACAGCGTGAGCATAAGAGGCAGCTGATGCACCGCATCAATTATGTTTTCGCTGAGGAGCCGAGCCGGCGACCCGGCAGCTCAGCGGTGGTACAGCGACTGTGGCGACGGGACGTGACGTCTCCGTTCCCTCCTTCAGGGAACGAGGGTTACATACGTAACCGAGACGTTCCCCTTTCAGTCGGTCACTCCGAGTCACGTCGGATGACCGACGAAATTGGGATCCCTACCAAAGCGCCACAGGAGCTGCCCCTTCCAGTGCCCTGTGTAGGGCTCCTGACCCTTCCTATAAGGCAGACGATAGGACCGGGCTCTACACAGAGGAGGTCAACTACTGGTGTTCCTTGAGCAACCCAAACAGTAGGACTAGGATAACACTGGGAAGCGTGCCCTTCCACTTGGAAGAGGCACACTGCGGAGTCACCTCCTCCCAAAGGGGGTTTAAGTGACATTCAAACATGTGAAGTAACCCAGAGGGCCCTTTTGCACATGGAAGTCTCTGAGATGGCTCAGGCTGCATCTTTAGAGATGGCAGAACGTGGTCCGCCAGGGGAAACACGGCTCCAATAAGAATACCGTGGAATACACATATGGGATCCCGACAGGGTCTCTCATATGGGCACTAGCCTCGCACCAGATTTCAAGAATTCATTGGCTGAAGGCCTGGCGCCGGACGCTCCGCCGTGTCCGGACGCCGGAGTGCTGGAGGACTCAACAGGGTTTGCCTGGTTAAGGAACTCTCTGGAGAATTTAGGCGTAAGGACGCCGCAAGCCGACTCTGAGCCGGCCCTCTCAGTGCCACTACCCGTTTGAGGTGAGAACACAGGAGGAAACCGGTTCGACACGTAGGCTATAAAACCTAGCGAACGTGTTGGGAGTCGCCCAACCCGCAGCTCTACAGATGTCTGCTAGCGAGGCACCACGAGCCAGCGCCCAGGACGATGCGACACCCCTAGTGGAGTGAGCACGCAACCTGAGCGGGCAGGGCACACCTTGTGCTTCATAGGCCAAGGTGATGGCATCCACTATCCAGTGGGCCATCCTCTGCTTGGAGACAGCCTTCCCCTTCTGCTGTCCTCCGAAACAGACAAAGAGCTGTTCTGAGGTCCTGAAGCTCTGAGTTCTATCCACGTACTGACGCAGTGCGCGTACAGGACAGAGCAAAGCTAGGGCTGGGTCTGCCTCCTCCAAGGGCAGCGCTTGCAGGCTCACTACCTGGTCCCTGAAGGGCGTGGTAGGAACCTTGGGCACATAGCCGGGCCGGGGCCTCAGTGTTGCACTGGAGTCAGCCGGCCCAAACTCAAGGCACGACTCGTCGACCGAAAATGCCTGCAGGTCCCCCACCCTCTTGATTGAGGCCAATGCAGTCAGGAGTAGGGTTTTCATAGAAAGAAACTTCAACTCGACTGACTGTAATGGCTCAAAGGGGGCAGTTTGTAGGGCTCTTAGCACCAAAGCCAAATCCCAAGAGGGAAGGGAGGGAGGCCTCGGAGGATTTAACCTCCTGGCCCCCCTAAGAAACCTGACGACCAGATCGTGCTTCCCCACCGACCTCCCCTCTATGGGGTCGTGGTGGGCAGAAATAGCAGCAACATATACCTTAAGGGTGGAGGGGGACAGCCTACGCTCCAACCCTTGTTGCAAAAAGGAAAGCACGGCTCTGATCGAACATCTCCGGGGGTCCTCCTGGTAAGAGGAACACCATTCGACGAACAGGTTCCACTTCAGCGCATAGGCCCGTCTTGTGGACGGTGCTCGTGCTGAAGCGATAGTGAGCGCTACCTCCTGGGGCAGGTCACCTAGAACCTCCGCGTCCCGTCCAGGGACCACACATGAAGTTTCCACAAGTCTGGACGCGGGTGCCAGAGGGTGCCCCGTCTCTGAGAAAGCAGATCCTTCCTCAGAGGAATCGGCCAGGGAGGGGCTGTCGCGAGGAGCATGAGTTCCGGGAACCAGGTCCTGTTGGGCCAATATGGAGCCACTAACAGGACCTGCTCCTCGTCCTCCCTGATCTTGCACAATGTCTGTGCTAGCAGGCTCACTGGGGGAAACGCATACTTGCGCAAGCCCTGGGGCCAGCTGTGTGCCAGTGCATCCGTGCCGAGCGTTGCCTCGGACAGGGAGTAGAACCACTGGCAGTGGGTGGTTTCTGGAGATGCAAACAGGTCAAGTCAAGTCAAGTCACCTTTATTTATATAGCGCTTTTAACAATACAGATTGTGTCAAAGCACTTAACAGTATCAAATTGGAGGATAGAGTGTCAGTAATGTATAATAATAAGATTAAACACTCAATTTTCAGTTAAAGGCATTTCATTATTGAATTCAGAGATGTCATTGTCTAGCTCAGTTTAGTTTAAATAGTATCTATGAAATAAAATTGACGTTAATCGTAAAAAATTAAGTGTCCCCAACTGAGCAAGCCAGAGGCGACAGCGGCAAGGAACCAAAACTCCCTCTGTGACAGAATGGAGAAAAAAACCTTGGGAGAAACCAGGCTCAGTCGGGGGGCCAGTTCTCCTCTGGCCAGGATATTATTATTTATTTTTTTACTTATTGTTTTAATTAAATGTTAAATGTATAAATGTATTATATTTCTATTTTTATATTGTTGCAATTTCTAACAATAATAATATTATGTAGTTAGGTATTTTATTATATTTATAGTTATTTTGTTTAATTTTAAGTTCTATTGTATTTAAGTCGAGGTCTTCACTGGGGATATGTCCCCGGGGCTCATCCAGGTGTCCGGCCTCCGCTGACGATCAGGGTCGCAGACATCATCTCCCGGCGCCGATCCACCATCTGATCCGGACACGGACTGAGAAACAGAATAATAAAGAAACAGACAAATATTACCGTAGATGCCATTCTTCTTACGATGTAACGAGTACATCGTGTGTTATGAGGAGTGTTCCCGGTTCCGGTTGATCTAATTAATGCAGCCTAACAATCCTTTAAGGGATTTGAATAATAGAAGTGTATTAGTGTGTTATGTGTAAGCCAGGTTAAAGAAATGTGTCTTTAATCTAGATTTAAACTGACAGAGTGTGTCTGCCTCCCGAACAGTGTTAGGTAGATTGTTCCAGAGTTTAGGTGCTAAATAGGAAAAGGATCTGCCGCCCGCAGTCGATTTTGATATTCTAGGTATTATCAAATGGCCAGAGTTTTGAGAACGCAGCAGACGTGGAGGACTATAATGTGATAAGAGCTCGCTCAAGTACTGAGGAGCTAAGCCATTCAGGGCTTTATAAGTAATTAACAAGATTTTAAAATCTATCCGATGTTTGATAGGGAGCCAGTGCAGTGTTGACAGAACCGGGCTAATATGGTCATACTTCCTGGTTCTAGTAAGGACTCTAGCTGCTGCATTTTGGACCAACTGTAGTTTATTGATCAAGCGTGCAGAACAACCACCCAGTAAAGCATTACAATAGTCTAACCTTGAGGTCATAAACGCATGAATTAGCATTTCTGCATTTGACGTTGAGAGCATAGGTCGCAATTTAGATATGTTTTTGAGATGGAAAAACGCAGTTTTACAGATACTAGAAACAGGTCTACCTGAGCAACTCCGAACCGACTCCAAATCAGCTGGACCGCCTGGGGATGGAGTCTCCACTCCCCAGGAAGTGCCGCTCGAGACAGCTCGTCGGCCACCTGATTGAACACTCCTGGGATGTGGATGGCACGAAGGGACCTCAGATGCTTCTGACTCCAGAGGAGGAGGTGGCGGGCGAGTTGCGACATGCGACGGGAGCGCAAACCGCCTTGCCGGTTGATATAGGCAACGGTCGCAGTGTTGTCCGTACGGACCAGAACGTCCCTGCCCCGAAGGCGCCCTCTGAGGCGGCACAGGGCAAGGCGTACTGCCAGCAACTCGAGGCAATTGATATGCCAACGCAGAAGGGGGCCCGTCCAAACCCCTGATACTGCGTGCCCGTTGTACGTGGCACCCCAGCCGGTGGCCGAGGCATCCGTGAATACCACAGCATGCCTGGATACCTGCTCCAGGGGCACTCCTGCCCGAAGGAACGAAGGATCTGACCACGGGCTGAAGGTCTTGCAGCAGGCCGGTGTAATCTGAACCCGGTGAGTACCGCGTTTCCACGCCCACCTCGGGATTCGGCCATGGAGCCAGTGCTGAAGCGGTCTCATATGGAGCAGACCGAGCGGAACTATGGCCGCAGCTGCAGCCATATGCCCCAGGAGCCTCTGAAAGAGTTTCAGTGGGACCGCTGTCCTGCCTGATAAAGTCTTGAGGCAGTTCAGCACCGACTGAGCACGTTCCTGGGTGAGGCGTGCTGTCTGGTTGACCGAATCCAACTCCATGCCGAGAAAAGAGATCCTCTGCGTTGGCACGAGTTTGCTCTTTTCCCAATTGACCCGAAGGCCCAACTGGCTGAGGTGCCTGAGCACCAGGTTCCTGTGTGCGCACAACAGCTCTCGAGACTGTGCAAGTATGAGCCAGTCGTAGAGGTAGTTGAGAATGCGCACACCCCGTTCTCTCAGGGGAACAAGGGGCCGCCTCTGCGACTTTGGTGAAGACACGAGGCGAAAAGGGACAGCCCGAAGGGCAGGACCTTGTACTGATATGCCCGACCGTCGAACGCGAATAGCAGGAATGGCCTGTGTCGTGGGAGAATCGAAACATGAAAGTACGCGTCCTTCAGGTCGATTGCTGCAAACCAATCTAGGGGACGGACGCATCCAAAATGCGTTTCTGCGTCAACATCTTGAACGGCATCTTGTGAAGTGCACGGTTCAAAACTCGCAGATCCAAGATCGGTCGTAACCCACCGCTTTTCTTGGGCACAATGAAGTAAGGGCTGTAAAACCCCGACCTCATATCGGCTGGAGGGACCGGTTCTATTGCATCCTTCGCCAGTAGGACTGCAATCTCCGCGAGCAAGACAGGGGCATCGACGGCTTTGACTGAAGTGAACCGGATGCCCCTGAACTTGGGGGGACGCCGGGCGAACTGAATCGCATAGCCGAGTCTGATGGTCCGCAGGAGCCACCGGGACGGGCTGGGGAGCGCTAACCAGGCTCTGAGAGACCGCACCAGCGGGGCCAACGGGCCCACCGACATGCCCGCGGTGGGGCAGCAAGGTGGAACACAGGGACCGGCCCCAGGGCCTGTGACGGCCTGGCCTGTGACGGCAGGGGGCGGGGTCTGGGTGTGTAGTGTAGCACTCACCTGATTTCTCCTCGCGTGGGAGGAGACACAGGAACCCGGCTTGAGGCTTGTGACAGCCCTGCGTTTGACGACTTGAAGCGGGGACTGGAGTGCTACTGCCCTTACCTGGTTCCACGAATGGGCAGGAGGGGTGCTCTTGGGCAACCACCCGCTGCCTGCTGGCGAGAGAGGAGGAGGGAAGCGATCCTGTGATGCACGGATCACCACTCTCCTCCTCTTGAGACCCGGAGATTGAGGAGACCGCTCTTTACTGATGTTTTGGGTACCGCTGGCTGCTGGGCCAGCGGCGGAACAAAATGAACAAAAGATACTCCACCCGGCCCTCCTCCGGGGGAGGGAGTGGTGCAGTCACCATCTCCCGATGAGCAGTCTCCTCCATCTCTGGGTCGACCGTCCCAGGGCCTCTTGCACTTGCGCTTGCCGCCAGGTTTGGCGGGGGCCTGGACGGGCTGGGCGTCCTGCCTGCGACCGGCTCCACGACGCTGCCTGGTGAAAGGCTGCTGCGGCTGCGCGGGAGTGGGGGCGGCCGCAGGGGGGCGCCCACGGCGACGAGCAGGCTGAGTGGCTGCAGCCGGAGTGAAAGCAGCAGGTTTCCTCCGGCGCATGATGTGTTTGCCTCAGTCTGCTTCTGGGCTGCCGAGAACTGCTGGGCAAAGCTCTCGACAGCGTCGCCGAAAGGGCCGGTCTGTGACACAGGAGCATTCAGGAACTGTACCTTCTCCTGCTCCTTCATGTCAGCGAGACACAGCCAGAGATGGCGCTCCTGGACATCGCACGACCCAGAGACTGTGCGGTCACCTTCGTCGCTCGTAGCGCGAGGTCCGTCGCAGCACGCAGCTCATGTAGAACCGCCAGGTCGTGACCACCCTCGTGCAGGTCTTTCAGTGCTTTGGCCTGGTGGACCTGCAGCAACGCCATAGCGTGGAGGGCGGAAGCCGCCTCCCCACAGGCTCTATAAGCACTGCCAGTTAGACCTGACGAATACTTAGAGGCCCGTGAGGGGAGACACGGATCACCCCGCAGGGTGGAAGCGGCTGTTGGACACAGTTGCATGGCCACAGACCGTTCCACCGAGGGGATGCCCGCATACCCCAAAGCGGCTCCACCATCGAGGGTGGTGAGAGCGGAAGAACTACAAGATGTGTTTCGGGCAGTGAAAGGTGCCCTCCACGATCTTGTCAGCTCCTCATGCACTTCCGGAAAGAATGGCACCGGAGGGGGGCGCTGAGAACCAGCGCCACCCCCACCGAGGAACCACTCGCCCAGCCTCGAAGGATCGGGACACGGTGGCTTTTTAGGATTCCACACGAGCCCGACATTCTCGGCGGCCCGGGAAAGCATAGCCGTCATCTCTGGGTCTGGCACGGACAACGCTACCACACCCGAAGGGGGCAACGCAGCCGGGTCGTCATCCCCGGAGAGAGAGGGCCCGCCCTCCGATGCAGTGATCGACATCTGGTCGTCAGAGGGGGCACCGAAGGAAACACGTGGCCAGCGCGCTCCTTCGGCAGCTCCACCGGCTGCGGAGTGCTTGAGGGGTGAGGAGCTCCACTTGGGGAAGCCCTCACCGTAATCCTCAAATCACCTCTGACTCCACCGGATCCAGTGTGCACGCCGGATCACGGCAGGCAGAGGGACTCTGCCATGTTTGACATAGCAGAGTCGCACTCCGAGATGGTCATGTCCCCGTAAGAAGAACATGAACCATCCACGAAAGCCACCCCAGCGTGCTGAATGCCCAGACACGTGAGGAAGCGATCGTGACCGTCCTGAGGCGCCAGGAAACGACCACACCCAGAAACGCACGGGTGAAAAGACATCTTTAAAAAGACGCGATCACCCGTGTTGCTCTTTTAGAGAAATTGCTCTTTCAGAGAAATGCTCTTTTAGTGCTGAAGCACGCAGGGGAGCTGGCCACCGCACACTCCTAGTGTGGCTGTCAGCAGGAAGACGATCTTTCTCTCCCGGACACCGTGACCACCGCTGCCGCGCCGTAACGCCCGCACTCGCTCGCAGAACACTCTCTTGGAAGGGAGAGCAGTAGCTTTAACCACTACCGCTCGGCTCCGAAGCGAAAGGATAATTGATGCGGTGCATCAGCTGCCTCTTATGCTCACGCTGTGATCAGCGGCAGCTGGATGCAATAATCGCATGCCAATGTCCATTGGCTCGTTTAGTTACACTCGAAGTGGATTGGTCTCTCTGGCGAGATCCCAATTTCGTCGGTCATCCGACGTGACTCGGAGTGACCGACTGAAAGGGGAACTAGTGTTAGTTTTTTTTAAAGAATAGAATTAGATATATTACATATTATATTTTGCATAATTTAACATTTTATGTATTATGCATATCACATGCTAATAGCTCTTTTCTAAAACCTCATGAGCTGCCTTAGTAGACAGCACTAGCACCGCCACTCTTACTTGTAAAATACCTAATTTAAGGCAAATTCTTAGACAACATCGCTTTTTTTATTCAAGATGTTGGATGAAGCAAGAGAAATGTTGAATATAATAATAATATACTTATTTATTAATGCTTGTGCTGAAAATTGCATTGTATTTACTGAAATAAATTGTATGTTGAGGTTTCCGGTGCATTTTACATGATTTGCTGCCTATGTAAAGCATGTCAGATTAGCTATTTATGATGTTCAAATTTAGTTAGGATGCAGAAAAAAATTAAAAAAGCTTCTTGTTTGCTCCTTGCTACATAACTTGGCCAAAACATTTGTGATTTTAAATATGACTATTTTATTATTAAATATGACTTAATTAAATACATTTAATTAATTAAGCCATATCACAATTTTGGTTTTATTTCAATAAATTGAGCAGCCCTAATTATCCTAATAATGTAAAAGTCATTTACAGATAAAAAAAAAAATATATATATTATTGATGATGGAATTGTTTTTCAGGAAAAGCCTACACCGAACAAGTATCACATATTTTTCTTGAAACTGATTTATTTTGAAACAAAAAATAGTTTAGTTTGCTAGAGGATTTTCAATCAAAGCAGTCGTTGATACTAAGCCAAATATTAAGTCTTGCTCTACAGTAATCCTGATTCCCTTGTTTACTCTGGGCAACAGTGTGGGTGGATGCTTTTAGTGGAATGCACAAGGTCATCATTTGCGATTTTCCCTGCAGGTATCGTATGTGGGTGGACGTATGCTCTGAGGTTTTCGGAGGTCTTGATATATGCGCTGTAGAGGCATTGCATGGTAAAGATGGTCGCGATTACATCATAGAGGTAACAACATCTGCAAAAACAATCAGTTTTTAAAATAGCTCTATGAAATATCCTTAAAGCCCTGGGCAAACACTCTGTGTGTGTGTGTCTATTAGGTCGTGGGCTGCTCAATGCCTCTCATAGGAGACCAGCAGGATGAGGACCGGGCTCTAATAGCTGATCTTGTTGTGGCTAAAATGAACCAGACTGTGCCAAACACTTCATCTCCCACTCCAGTCCGTTCTCAGGTTAACACACTCGATTCAAAACATCCTCATATACAGTATTCTCAACCTAGGCTCAATGTAAAACATGCATGTGGTGATATTTCTGCAAAATGATATTGCGTTGCTTCTTGAACGCTTTGTTTCAGAGTGAAATGTGAGTGGCTCTAAAAGCATGTCCAGTATTTTCTGCAACAGATGAACGTGAATCAGATAACATTTTGTTACAATGTTGTTGTACGTAATGCAGCATTTTAGAAATGAAATGTCAGATAACAAAATAACTAAACAAACGTGAGATAATGCATTTGCTGAAGCAACCATGCAATTTTAGCTTGCTTCTACAAGTCTTTGAGCTCTTTTATTGTAACTCGTGTGTCAAAATTTGTATTTATGAATCAATAATCTGCCCCTCTAATCATCATTTGTGTGAAAAGGAATAAAAGTTGTATATTCTCGTGAGATGTTAAAAAAGCTTTGCTCCATGCGAAATCAAAGATCAAATTTTAATGAGCAGTTCGGTTGGCCACTCAAAATATCGATACTGTTTGATAGCATATCTGACCTAAAAGCATGCATATAAAAATTGTAATTTCTGCTTACGCAACATTAAACAGTGCAATGCAGCTGAATAATACAGTAAAATGGTGTAGTTTCCTCCTACCAGTCAGTATTTATTGTCAATTTGTTCAGCAGAAATATGCAAAACTTGTAGTCACAGCATGAGTCTGAGATCCTTTTTTATTGCAGTGCCGAGACTGCTATTCTCCATTATTCCCAAAGCTGTGATTGTAATGATTCATAGCCACACAGATGGGAGAGAATGAGAGTGAGAAATGCCTTTAACGCATAAGCTAAAAACTCAGACATCATCTCTCATCACCTCGGCATCAAATCGCTTGGTTTAATTCCCTCCACATTTGTGCTACACTGATTGCCTGAAGATTAATGACTGCACTTTTGTTGGCATCAGCCATTTATTTATGTTTCTATAGTGATGCTCAGCACTTTTTGAGGTTACAGCTGTTTGGAAGGTTTTTTTTTAATGAAAGTGACCCAAAAAAGTGACAAGTGTTTCTAAAAATACTAAAGCTTGCACTGAAATTTGTATGTGCCAGCATTCTGTTTCTGTGTGGTTTGGTTTCTGATAAACTTCACCCTCCTATGTTTGTTGTGTATTTTAGGGCCCAGCTGTTTCACCTCAACCCATCTCTCAGTCTGGAGTCCCCCAGGCACAACAGCGCCCTCCTCCACAGGGTAAGGGATTACACTGCAATAATGAGCCAACCTTTTAGGCATAGTTCAATAATTCAAATTCATCATTAACTCACCTTCACATTTTGTATGACTTTCTTGCTTGTGTTGAACACATAATGAGATATTCTGAAGAATGCTTAAGCTGTGATTTTACATACTATGAAAGTAAACTGATTTTTACTGCCAAACTCCTAAATGGTCATTTTGTACCATAAAAGGGCACCATGAAGATAGTACACACAATTTATTAGAAATCTTATGAAACCATACAATAGTTTTATGGGGGAATAAGCTACATAAATAAACATCATTATTACTCAAAATCTTTCTCCACCCCATAGCTTTCAAATATGCCATATGAAGATACACTGCAACAGGTTTGACATAATTGATGCCAGACATTATTGGTTGCTAATCTGAAAGGGAAACATTTTTAGTGAATAACATGTTAAGTTTTAGTCTGTTTATCACACAAGCCTTGAACAGTATCTTGAAATATAGCTTCTGGATGGCTTAAAGTACTTTTTAAAATGATTTAGGGCCTGTTCAACTGACATCAAAGAAGGAATGGCATTCCAGAATTTTTTGATTTTGAGATTAAGATTACGAAAACAAACTTTCACAGGTTAATTGCTCATCACAAGACTAGTAATGTGCTCTAACAAAGTAAATATTTTCTTTGTTCATTCAGACTTTAGTCAATCCTATTTTTGTATTACATGCCAACACCAAAAGACTTCAGCTGCTCAATATCCATCTTCACTGCCGATTCCAGACTCTTCCTCTGTTATTCATGGTTGCTTAGCAACATACTCTGTTTGTGAGCACCACAAAGTCATTTTACAGCAACATCTCTAGGCATGACCAATAGCACAAATCTTACTGTTTGGCCAATTTTCTTTGTGGTGCGATGGAAAAGAGAGTCGAATACTTCTCTGTAATAAAAAATAAATAAATAAAAAATTGTCATGACGGCACACAAGTGTTTGTGTTGCTCTGAACTGTTCTCGCAGCAAATTTTTGTGACAAGCTTCCTTCTTCATGTGAATGGGCCTTTATGGTAAAAATTACAAATTACTTTTACTGTATGCAAAAAAGAGACTTTAGACATTCAGCAAACAGAAAAAGGAAGTCATACAAGTTTGGAATGACATGAGCGTGAGTAAATTAAGACAGATACTTCTAAAAACAAATAGATCTCTGGATAACTGTATAAAAGGGTTAATAGTTTTTGTTTAATAATTTGTGCTTACATTACACCTTGTTTACAAAGTAAAAATGAGATCTGTTTTTAGGAGGTCCACAACAAGCAGCTGCTAGTACTACTGCTGCCCGTCAAGGAGCCCCACCACAACAGCGTCCCTCTCCCCAGGGCCAGCCCCCTGCCCAAACCCAGTCTGTGACCAGTCCTAATGCCCAGAACCCCCCTGCCCAACAAACCCGGCCCAATCAACCCCCACAGCGACAAGCCAGTCAAGGGGCCGCAGGTCAGCAGAGGCCCCCCACAGCACAGGGTCCCGCCCAGCGTGGCCCGGGTGGCTCTCCTCAGTCACCGAGGCCCCAGCAAGGTGGTCCGCAACAGCAGCCACAGAGGCCTCAAACTGGCGGCCAGGGTCCCAAACCAGCTGGCCAGCCTCAGCAGAGGCCTCAACAGCCAAGACAAGGCCAGCCAACCAGGCAGCCCACCCAGGGTGGGTCACAGCCGACCCAGGACGCCCCTCAACCAGCTCCGCAACAGCAGGGCAGTCCCCGCCCTCCTACCACTCAGCAACCACGGCCTACTGCACAGGGCCAAGGAGGTCCAGGAGGTGCACGACCTCCCCTGCAGCAGAAACCCACACCACCACAGAAACCAAGTCCTGATCACCCGGCTCTGAGTGGATCGCCGCAGCTTAAGTAAGATGTTTTTTGTCCTCTGTCATTTTTGTACGTTCAACTGACTGGATGTGAAGGTTTTTATGATTCATAAGCATCTGGACATGTTTTTCCATTTATTGATGATGTTTCATCACCCACGCAAATGACTACATCAGATAGACGGTGGCCATTTCTCCTCTGCTACATCGTAAAATTCTAAAATCGCATGACAAGTTGATGGTACTGATTGACAGTGACTGTGTGAATTAGGGTAAACCTATTGGGGTAAACGTTTTTGAACCGATTTTATTTTGATTCACATGCTCTGAATTTGATTCTATTCTATACTCAGATATTGTGGGTATAAGTTGTGTGTTAGTTTGTGTATAATTTGTCTATTTACTTACACTGCTGTTAAAAAAATTGGGGTCAGTTTTTAACAAGGATTTTGTAATTTTTTGGGGAGAAAATGTATTTTAAAATGTTAATTTTGAAAATGAACAGCCCAAGCTATGCAGTTTAATGTCTTAGTTAGAACAAAATGACAACTGCAGGATGGGAAGCGCTGTATGAGTAGATTTCAGCGTGGTATTGGGATAGTTCAAATGAAGAGTGTCATTAATCAGAAAACCTATGTTTTACACAGTGATGTCATGGTAATGCTATTTTTCATATAAGAGACTGGATGGTGACCAGCTAATTACTGGTCATTTCTTGACTTACCAGCCAATTACAATGCCAATATACCCTGTACTGTTCAAACTAATTCACACAGCCATCACAATTTCTTCCTATTTCAAAATAGGAATTGTGCAAGCTCAAAAAAATGGATAAAGCCTAATGGAAAATTGCTTGAAATCATATATATTTAACTTTATTTAGCTAAAGCACCCCCCAAAAAAAAACAAACAAAAAAAAAAAAACTAAAATCTAATACTTTTTTAGTATATAATCCATATTTTGGCCATGGGTGTACTGGCTACTATCAAGTATGCAACCGATGAGCATGAAATGAATGGATAAACAGGTCCAAAAGCTCCTGAACAGATTCTGCAAAGCATACTATGATGAGTTCAATGACTTTAAATATTCATAAACAGATTTTGATAATGGTGATGATAATAATGACATTTGACAATAGTGGTGATAATGATAAATGTGGCTTACATATATAGGCAGACGCCTAATTAAAACAAAGGAGATACAGAAGTATGCACACTAGATGATCTGGTATTTTGCATGCCAAAGATGGCTTCCTTCAGTCTTACACCCAAACCATTCATGCACTTGATTGTGGAAATTGCATTTTTTGAATGGAATGTGCATTTGATCTATTTTCACTGTCAAGCGATTGTCAGCAAGTATGAATGTGATCATCTTATTCCCACTGTTCCTCAATTAAGTTCTAAGGTGATTAATACAATATCATACTAATAATAATATAATATAATACAATATAAAACTGATTCTTCCAAAAAAACAAAAAACAAACATACAAGAAAACATAGTATTTATGTTCCAGAGATGTGCCTTTGCACTTGGTTCTTTATTTAGGAATAGTGGCCCAGAATAAACAATGACGCAGAGTAAAGTGCATGTCTCTACATCCAGAGATGCCATTTCTCATAAGTCCAAAGGCTGGTGTAAACATTGCACTTGAGTCATGATTGCTTAAAAGAATGACACAAAAGAAAGCATTTGAATTTCATTCTCTCTCTCTCACGCACATCTTATTTATTTTTCTTTGCCATACCTTTATAAAGCCATCTCCATGGGTTTGCTGCATGACTTTAATAGCCTCTTCCTCTCCTTTATTGCCACTTCTTCTCTTTGTAGCAAATCCCAGTCTCTTACCAATACATTCAACATTCCAGAAACGCCGGCCGCCCAGCACCAAAGTCCTAGTCAGGACGAAGCCAAGGCTGAGACCATCCGCAACCTTCGGAAATCCTTTGCAAGCCTCTTCTCCGTGGAATAAACACACACACACACAGACACACAAACACATACACAGACAGAGAGGTTATGGAGTCTTTCTAAAAAAAAAAACATGCAAACACAGACACTCGTCAATTATATACAGAAAGGACCAATTATATCACACATTGCAGTGCACATCAGATCTGTGCATGTCAATTTGCAATTAATAATATTAATAAAACACTGCCTGCACTGATAAAGACTGCAATATGAAGTGAGAAATCACAGCATTACTGCAGTTAAATCTTTTAACACAACTGAATTCTTTAGACACATTCCCAGTTTTTTGAGTCCAACTGATGGAGGGAGGTGTGAAAATAAAATTCCACACACAGAAACACTCGCACACACCCTTTTACACTACCTACACAGTGACTGAACCCGCATACACTTAGCACACGTGCTAACTCTTGCCTATTCATTCCAGTCTGCTATTATTAACTTATAATCCTAGATTCTTTTTGAAAATGAAAAGTTTTGGTGGAAATTTTGTTGTAAAACCATCCACCGCCACGCTCTCTCAGATATATGATATCTGAAGTATGTCTGCTAATTGTCTGATGCATGTTCTGTTACAATAAGGGGCACCATCTAATGATTTTAATCGTGCGCCACATTGTACTGTAACCGAATGGTTTATCGTTCCGTATTTTACATGCTTGAGCAGGATTTTGGATTTTGCAATGATGACCCATTGTGACGTTATTAAAATTTTGCACAAGCTTCCATCGTCGAAACTAACCCCCGCGGCTGTTATCACTAACCACTTGCGATACTTGCATGTCACTTAAGGAGAACGTAGTCGCACAATGTGGGTGTTCTTGCTTTGTGTCGTGTCGTTGCACCTAGATAAGGTAGTTGTAGTTGAAAACGTTGTTTCATTTTTGTGAGCAAGCTGTCGCTGCTTCCCTGACGTCCCTTTTCCTGACAAAACACACACAATGGTACACCCTCCAACGTGTTGAATATGCCTTAGCCAGACAGGTATACAAAAAGAGATTGGTTTTGTGCAATCACATATGTCTCAGGGATGTCCTGAAGAGAAAGACGCAATGACCTAGCGTCACTGATCAGGTCTTCCAGCCCATTACTGTAGAGAGTTACTGATTGCGAAGGCCAGTAAAGGGAGGAATCCGTTGAATGTTTTCGATTGCTACATAAAAATGTTTGCACACTAATACTGTAACACTTGAGAACATATGAGATGGGTGAAAGCTCAGGAAGGTTTGTTGCATTAAGAGAAGGTATGTTTTGCATGCCTGGATGAGCATGTAGGTGTTTGGAGCTGCTTGTTCATTATACTTGGGCCCTATGAAAACGCAAAGCCAAAATACAAAGCCAAGGATGCCATCAGCAGCAAACGTCTTCACAAAAAGATCATCTTTAGAGGAGATGCTCATCACATGTTGGGTTTTAGACTAAACCGCATTTAGTATGTCCCAGTGTGATCCCAGTTACACAATGTGGATCCTTAAACCAACTACTCCTGAAACTTCTCGCCATACCCAAGGAGTTTAGAGCTGAACCGGCAGAGTCTTCCACAAGTGAGGATTAAACATACCAATACTGGTGTGTTTTAGGCAATATATTTAGTCAAAGAGTTCTGACCCAATCCCGAAACCTCCCCTGCTTTCCCGCTCACCAGCCTGTTGTGTATTCACAGTGATCCTTTTGTGACAAATGGTGCGTTAATGTGTATATATATGTATAATGTAATGTTGTACCGTAAACTGTCTAAACCAAATAGTAGTGTTGTACAGATCTTTACTCAACAAACGATGCAAACGTCCTGTATTTGATTTGATCCTCAAAAGGTGATCGTTGTGGGTCTTGTGTAAGACAGGATTTTACTTCAATCAGATGTGATATAGGTTGTGCAATATCTCCACTATAAACTAAATCTAACAGGTCTGTGTTCTTTATTTGACCCGTTTTGTGACAAATGCAGTTGTTAAAACTCATCTTCAGTGTGTCCATTGATATGATTGTAAGTAGCTTGACTGGTTCACATATGTGATTATCTAGATGGTCCTCCATGATATTGTTGTGGCTCAGGCAAACTTTCAGTGCTCTTCTATGTGGTTCATGTTTATAACAGTTAGGATAGATATGTATGTTAAATGATGGCTTTAATGAATGTCTAATGAATAACTGTATCACTGATGCAATCAAGATTTGGAGGCAAATGAAATTTCAGTAATTTATTTGAATGTTGCAGTACTTATGGAACCCATGCCTGAGGTTTGTACTTCATGATTTGGTTTAAGTTTTTTGGCATAGTTACATTTGTGTACTTTCTTTTTTTATATAGCCTATTCAGAGGAATTATCTCCTTTTAAAGAAAATGTATTCAAATGGGTCATAATGTCTAAATAGGTTTGATTCTCAGTGAATTTTATTGTCTGTTCATGCCTGCCAATTGTATAAAGAAAGGAAGATATAAAATTGAATCACAAATATATAGAATTATAGTCTTAAATTCTATTAAAATGAGAAATATTGTTAAACATTGTGTAGTATTACACAAACAGATGCAACTTTGATGTGATCTTCAATGTAGCTTAATAATGGTGTCAAATTACTATGCTAAAATGTGCACATAATCAATAAAGTCTATAATACAGACATGCATCTCTTTTCTCTTATGTTAACAGCCTCTGTTTGGAATATTAATCATAAAGCAAGTCAATGCCGGCAGTGCATTACAGTGAACTGAGAGTCATTGTGAGAGTCCCATTACAGCAAAATAAAAAAAAAAAGACTCCAATGAGCAGCCCTATCTGATAATATTAATGACAATATCAACTTAATAATTATGCCAATCAATACCAATCTTGAGATGCACCAAAAAAAAAAAAAAATCGGAGAAATATATAGGCCAAAATGCATGTTAACATTTTTCATTTTCAGTCTATATTATTGTCAAATAGCCTAATGTCTATATTGAAGTAAGCTAAAGATGTTTCAAGAATTCGCATGCCCATCCAGAACTTCATACTGACATGGAATTAATTCAGTGAGTTGATTCAGTAGCTTGTCTCAGTGGTTCCCAACCACGTTCCTGGAGGCCCCCCAACACTGCACATCTCTCCTTTGTCTGACACACCCATTTCAGGTCTTGGAATCTCTACTAATGAGCTGATGATCTGAATCAAGTGTGTTTGATTAAGGTGACATGGAAAACATGCAGTGTTGGGGGGCCTCCAGGAACATGGTTGGGAATCACTGGCTTGTCTGAATTATTAAGTGAGTTGAAAACCTGCGTTTTTTGTTTTCATATTTCTGACACGGCATGAACACACCACAATTCTCACACTTTGCAACAACATCATTTCCCTTCGTATCCCTTGTGAACAGCTGCATTTTGCTAGTCTACCTGTAAGCTGTTCATGGTTGTCAAGCTACATAAAAACATTTGGCACAACTAATAGTTCACACCCACAAATTAAAATTATGTCAACATATCCTCACCCTCATTGTTTCTTTCATGACTTTCTGATTTCTAAATACAATTTTTAGAGAATTTCCTGGTTGCTCTTTTCCATGTAATGAAAGACCAAAAGGAACCCCCAAAATTATCCTAGGCCTTCAAAACACTTTAGTGCATGAGTTACATGCCCGTGATGTCTGTCATATTATTTGCGCATTGGACGCTTTGCAGTTGATATAAATTTTGCTGTCACGCAGCAAGCGTTCACAGCTGATTCAGAAGCAGCAGCATCGGTGTTAAGGTTTTATATAAAATATGCTGTTTGTCACAAGTTTTTATCGGAATTTTGTGACAACTTCGAACGTGATTCATGATTAGCTCTATCTCGCCAGGAAAATACGTTAATGAAATTAGAACAAAATTACAAATCCAAAGATTTTAGGTTAAAGCTGTCGAAGTCACTGAACTTTTTATCGGCTCCAAAACTCCACTTCCATCTTGATCCATGTAGATTTAGGTCGCCATGATTTTGCCAAGTGACACATGCTCCTGGATCAATATCTTTCGTTTGTGCTGGATCAGCATTACTGTCCAAAAACCCAATTCCTACCCTGGTCTAAATCTAACCCTACCCATAATTTATTCCTAAAATAAATGGGAAATGATAGCTGATTAACAAGTGTGTAGAAGCACCTAACCCTGATCATAAGTCTAAAAAAGATATTTCCTGAAAAGTTATTTCTCAATTCTGATTGGCTGCTTGGAATGTTGTTCCAGGATCAACAATGATGTTGATCCAGGAACATGTACTTGGTGAAATCACGTTCACTGTAGATTTAAGTTATAATCGCATTGTAATGTACAAAATGCAAGTGCAAGAGAAGCTGTAACTCAGTATGACCACAGCGTGGCGCAAGTCGACAATATTTTTTGAGCACCATTTATGATCTGTTCTAGGGCAATGAGATCTGCTGTGTAATAGGCTACATTACTGCATGACTCGGCTCATGCTGTATTAATAAACAACAGATGATTAATTTGCATTCTTAACTTCATATTTTATCATGAATGTAAGCCAATAGAATTAATTCACAGGCTGTTTTAATGAAGAACATGCGATTCATGTGCTTGAAGGAGGTTCAGTTCAGTTTGGTAGTTCTTGGCTATTTATATAATTTATTGTGTCATAAACGTCAGACTCCACAAAGAAGGGGGAGCTCTGCTTTTTTTGGTGAATAGAGTACAACAGAGTAGCTGTTAGTACATCACTGCTGTCAAAGGCATGATATAGCTACATTTATTAAAAGGCATTCTTGCTTTCAAAGCCATTTTTATCATCCCCCCACCCTGCCCACCCCATTTTTTTTAACAAAGATTCTACTCAGCAACTGCAAATCATTTGTTTACTTTTATACAATCTACTCATAATCAAAGCATTGATTGGGCTGTGGCGTATAATTATTTTTTGTGGTCCGTGACATTTGTTCATTGATATTGAACTAAAGCTGTCTCTTTTTTGCTGAAAGGCACTTTATATGTCTAAGCACAAATCATGTAATGCAATCAAGCAGAGACATCTCTTCCATTCAGTGTCTGGACTACTCTGCTACCGAGTGCCATTATGCACACAACTGTCATACTGTTCATGCAATCAGAATAAGCCTCTGGCAAGGGAGATACTATGATGTTATGCATAACTTTGAGTGGTAAATAGAAGCTAAGAATGTATGACACTGTGTTTTACATCGGCATGCAAGGCTTTATTAGACCCTGATGTGAAAACAATGCTGGTAGCACATAGGCCCCATCTGTGGTGTTGTCTCACAGGTGCTGTCTCCTTTGAAATTAGGAAACTGAGCACCATAAGAGGACTGTCACTCACTGCAGTAAGCTGTGAGCTCATAATTACATTGCTCAAAGGTCACAACCTTTGTTGACTGCTGTAAACATCACAAAACCATTTGAGGGTCTTTGGTTTCTCATCAGTGGTATATTTCTCATGCATTTCTTTTAAACAAATGACCATCTCTCAATTTCCAATTAAAATAAACTGTTGTTTTAACCTCATAACAGCAAGTCTGAAAGCAGCCCAGCAATTATTGCAAATCCCTAATAGTCAATAGTCTTGCTCAATTCTGAGCCTCATAAATGACAAGAAAACTAACAGTGTGCTCCAGGAAGAGGGAGGTGGATGAGGTCGATTTTAATTAGAAGGCAGATCAATTTTTGTTTCTGTTTACCCTTTCCATTCATCTGGACTATGAATTAAACCTTTTAAAAGTCGTATTGCAGACTTGGTCTTTAAACCCAACCTCCTTTAAAGCAATGTTAATGTTATACTAGGACCTACAGATCCTCCGCTTAACATATAGAGATAAGGCCATTGCATGTAGAGCAGTTGTCCTCAACCTTATTAACTTGAAAGCTAACCATTGTTCAACACAATTTTCAAAGACCCCACCTTTTAGAGCTACTTGCTTTAATTTTTTTTAACAAACAGAAACTGGGAAACAAACAAAAACAATAGTTAGTAAAGGGGAAAAATAACTTTAATTTCTTAATTTTATGTATTTTTGGCATTTTAAGTTTATTTTAATTTCTAGGTTCGGCAGGCCATTTTGATGGTATAATTTTCTGTTTTGTGGGAAGAAATCAAGGGTGTAGCAACCATTGGTGAATGTGATTTCACCAAGTACAACATGTTCCTGGATCAACATCCTTGTTGATCCTGGAACAACATTCCAATCAACCAATCAGAATTGAGGGATAACTTTTCAGGAAATAAATGTTTTAAGCTTACGATCAGGGTTAGGTGCTTCTACACCCTTGTTAATCAGCTATCATTTCCCACTGATTTTAGGAATAAATTATGGGTAGGGTTAGATTAAGGGGTAGGGATTGGGTTAAGTCTATATGTTTGGACAGTAATGTTGATCCAGGATCAACAAAATATGTTGATCCAGGAACATGTCTTACTTGGAAAACTCACGGCGACCACTTTAGGTTTACAAACATTTTATTAAACAATAAAACACAACTAAATGCAATGCATCATTCTAAATAGGAGTAAAACACTCCTGAAAATCAATACAGAAAATTCCTGTCCATTGGGATCTATTTTTACAGACCTTTCTTAGATGTGTGTGCAGTGCATTGATAAATGTTTATATGTGAATAAAAGCCTAAATGAAATCTGTTTATCATTAAAAAAAAAAAAATGTTTTCAGAAAACTTGGATTAAATTGCTCGACTCATATAGATTACATTTGAAGATGTATTTTTGAACTTTTTGAAGCATCAGAGTTTGGGTGGAATAGACAGAAATCTCTCAGGTTTCATTAAAACCAATTTTCCTAATTATACTTCGGGATACAAGATATGACTTCTTAAAAAAGGGGGTTTGGGCTGTATAGTGACAATTAGGGGTAAGCCGTGTTATGTCACATTGATTCACTGAGCAATTCCCCAGTGAACATTTTAAATGCAAATTTGAACACATAAGCCAGACACTTTTTGATGTGCTGTTTGAAAACACACTTTTAAACGTCAGTGGAGGAATTCTGCTACAGGCATAACTAAAGGTCATTTTGGACTCAAGACTTCTCTAATGTGGCATTAGTACAACCAGTCAAATTAAATTTATTTTGGTGTGTTCTTCAAGTCATTGTTATTTAGCACCATTACAGTGCAGTATTTATCATGATGGAGAGTGTGACCCATGGTAATAAGGTGAATATGAGTGAATAGCTGAATTTTACTCTTTAATAAAGCAGTCCATTTCTGCTTCAACACTGCAATTTAGACTTGGGTGACATCAACACTGATGTACATGGAAGCAACGGTCCTATTTAATTACAGGAGCAACAGAAAGACATCCTATATGCAGGATAAACAGAAAATGTATTAAAATATCACATAGGTCTTTGCACATAGCTTTGCATAATGCACCATATGCTTGAACTTCTCTTCCTACAGAAACTAAATTCATGCTCTGCAAGGATAGAGAAATGATGGTAAACAGAGAAGGAGAGAGAGATAGCTTCTGCAACCATTTCATTATGCCCTCTCAAGCTGCAAAGGATATGTCAATTAGCATCCACAGCATGGTCACCATATGAGGAAGTGAGTGTACAAATGTGTCTTTTGCCTGCAGGGCCACCACTTTTGCAGTTCTTTTAAGGATGATTCGTACATTTATCAGCAGATGTGCACATGAAGCCTTTTTATCTGAAATGTGGGGGACATATGATAAAAAAATCAGTCTCGCCCCTGAATATTAATTACACAATATAACATTTGCTCAGTAGTTCTGAATAACAAGTACACTCTTAAAAAAAGGTTCTTAAATGGTTCTTTGGCAGGGTGTATGGTTCCATGAAGAACCTTGAATATCCAAAGAACCTTTCCATTGCACAAAAGGTTCTTTGTAGCACAGAAAGGTTCTTTATAGCAAAGAAAGGTTCCAGAGGCTATTTAATGGTTCTTCACAATCATCATGTTGTAAATTTTTTTGTTTCTGGAAAGTGAGATCAAGTGAGCTAAATTGTCCTGTCTGGTCCAGAACTCATTCCAGACTCATTTTCTATTAATTGCATTCAATTATAGTGTAATAAAAAGTATTAATTTTGAGTTATATAAATAGTGTTGTGGTGTTTATTAATTAAAAAAGACCAGTAGATCCTTTTATTTCTATTATCTATTTTAATGCTGCTTTGCATGACTCAAAAAAAATTATTAGGCTAGTTAAAGT
This sequence comes from Spinibarbus caldwelli, assembly GCA_039654775.1. Lineage (NCBI taxonomy): Eukaryota > Metazoa > Chordata > Actinopteri > Cypriniformes > Cyprinidae > Spinibarbus > Spinibarbus caldwelli. The sequence goes on along the minus strand of CM077248.1, from coordinate 16,203,655 downwards.
TTAGTATAAAAATACTGCAATCATATTTTAAAATGAAATAAAAAGAGTGATACAAAATCTTAAAATATAAAAGTGCCACTTTGTTCCACTATCCATTTTGCACCTATGAATTGGTCGTAGAAGTACAAAATGAGTTTCAAATTCGCGATTTAATAAAGATTTAATGTGATTTTAATTCCTTTATGTAGTGTTCTAATTCTAGAGGTTTATTTATGCAAATGGGGCGTGACTTTGACGTGTTTTAATGGGCGTGCACGCTGAATACTGCAGTCTCATTCAAACACTGGAGTGGAGGGAGTTACCATGGAAACGGGGCGACAACACCAACTGACAAACTGTAAATCTCCATCTCTCGCTGCTGTTTTCACTGCTTTCAGGTGAGTTTAGTCCCTAAAATCAGACAAATATCACATACAACTGTTCCAGACACTTTCTTACATGTAACTGACACGTTTCTGTTGAATATTTACTTCACGGAAAACTTCGAAAAAGTCCATAAGCATCTCAACTGTTTTCAGGCGAGGTAAGCTAACTCTATAGCTTGAGCTCTTGTTTATGAGAGTTTGGGCTTTTAATCACATCTTTATGTGTAGATGAGAGGTTTTGATAGCTTTGTAAAGGGTTTGCTGTCAGCTTGTCAATGGTTTATTGAAAGTTAATGGTTTATCTTTCATGGTAAACAAATATTGATAAAAATTGTTCTGTGGTTTCAGGAGTGATAATATAATCTCTCTACAACAGAAGAGAAGCTCCCAAATTTCAAAGTTTCTGAAGGGAGCTGCTGACAGAAATGCAGGAAACACAGGTGAGCTGAGAAAGCTCTTTAAATACATTCATATGGATTTTCTCACAACATATTTTCTTATATCACCATGCGTCTTTTATTTTACAGTTATTTTAGGAAGGTTTTGACATCCAAACCTGAGTGACACAAACCTAAAAACATTAACGTTAATTCTGTTATTTTAACAAACTGGTTTGTTTGTGTGTGTGTTTTATATATATATATATATATATATATATATATATATATATATATATATATATATATATATATATATATATATATAATATAACTATTTTATTTTATTTTCTGCATTTCACTTCTGCTCTAGCTTGCTTCCTTTAAATAAACCTGCCTGTATACTAAATATTGTTGGCTCTGTGATAAATGGCATGTTATGTTTCTAGATTCTTCTATGATGATGGCTGTGCAGCAGAGTTGGAGCAGACCTCCTGTCGGACAACATCTCTAAGGCGCTATGAACCATATGACTTGTAAGTAAATCCTCAAAAAAACACTGTTCAAAAGTTAGAGATTAGTATGATTTTTTTAAATGTTTTTTTTGAACATGTTTTTTTTTAGATGTTATTACAGATATTATTACAATTTAAAATACCTCTTTTCTATGTGAATATATTTTAAATTGTAATTGATTGCTGTGATACAAAGCTGAATTTTCAGCATCATTACTCCAGTCTTCAGTGTCACATGATCCTTCAGAAATCATTCTAATATGCTGATTTTATAGCTCAAGAAACATTTCTGATTATTACCAATGTTGAAAACAGTTTTTGTTGCTTAAAATTTTTATGGAAACAATACTATTCAAACATTTGTGGTAAGAAAAGAGAGAAATTAATACATTTGTGGTAAAAAAGAGAGAAATTAATACTTTTATTAATCAAGGGTGCATTGCATTTATCAGAAGTAACAGTGCAGACATTTATAATGTTGGAAAAGATTTCTATTTACTAAATTGTTTAATAAATTTAATAAATGCTGTTCATTGTTATTTCTATTCATCAATGAATCCTGAAAAAGGTATCACCATTTCCACAAAAAAGTTAAAAAGCAAAAACTGTTTTCAACTGTTTTAAGAATAAGAAATGTAAAATTCTTTTAAAAGAAAAAAAAAAACAGCAAATCAGCATATTAAAATGATTTCTGAAGGATCATGTGACACTGAAGACTGAAGTAATGATGCTGAAAATTCAGCTTTTTATCACAGGAATAAATTACAATTTACAGTATATTAAAATAGACAACAGTTCTTTTAATTTGTAATGATATTTTACAATATTACTATTTTCTCTGTATTCTTGATTAAATAAATGCAGACTTAGTGAGCAGAAGAGATTTTTATTAGTTTGTTTGTTTTTTTCAAAAACATTGTAATGTTTCCAAAATTTTGACAGGTACTGTATAACATTGTTACCTAGTGCTTATATTGCTTAAATACCATTTATTGGATGCATTTGTGGCCCAAGATGCTGGGATAGGCTTCAGCCCCCACGACCCTAGAGAGGATAAGTGGTTTGGAGAGTGAATAGATGGATGGATGAACTTCCATAATTCTTTGACTTGCTTTGATTTTGTTTCTGTTCTTACTGCTGTTCAGCTTAAAAATACCTTTCCATTATCTTGTTTGTCATTTTGCATCATTATACCTGTGCTAAACCTATGAAAATTAAGAAACTAAAGAATGTTTTTTTTTTTTTTTTGTTACAGGATCCTATGTACCCAGCTTCAACCATTCATCAAAAGTACTGTGAAAGCTGGAACTCTTCCAGTGGCAGTTTCCACGGGATGAAAAAGGGCATACTAGTGGATGATGGGGGTACTGACATTAACCTGCCGTATTCACTGTATTACATACTAGGGATGGGCATTTTTGTAAATTTTTCATTTCAAGTACTGGTGGTTTTGATTTTGTCTGGATGGCATGCTGTCCTTACACTAACTAGTCAGAGCTCAGGTACTACCCAAAATGCTGCCATAACCAATCAGAAAAAGAGAAATATATAAAGTCAGGTGATCATTGAGTACTCAGACTTGACAGCGATGATTGATCATGAAAACGATGATTGCAGTAACTTTAAAAAATGATCAATCATTGTTAAGTCTGAGTACTCTAGTACTTGTGCACGTCCCTATTAAACACATATACACAGTATTGAGGTATGATGTATACTGCATTGATGTATACTGTAAATGCAATAAACATTTTAATCATACATCTATGATTAAATCTACGTCAAGTCTTGTTAATTCTGGATTTTCTTCTTTTTTTTTTCAAAATTATTTTATGAACAATCCTATTAAAGAAAATTTATAGTATGATAAATGTAAGGATATTGATCTGGAAGAAATGGGGCCATAAAGAACCTATTCATCAGTGGTTCTTTGAAGAACCTTTAAAAGGGTTCTTTGTAGTACCAGAAAAGGTGCTTTATGGCACCAAGAAAAACACTGGTTCTTTAGAGAACCTTTCACAAATTGGTTCTTCAGGGAACCAAAAATGGTTCCTCTATGGCATCGCCGCGAAACCCCCCTTTTGGTTTTTTCCTGGCACCGTTTTTTTAAAGAGTGTAAGTAAGGATATAAGGATTATTTATAAGGGTAAACGATTAGCAATTAGACATTTGAACAAATACCAATGCAACTGATTTCCAAAGACTTCTGATTTGTCTTAAATCTGTACTTACATTTACATTTAATCATTTAGCACAGGGGTTCTCAGTTCCTGGAGGGCCAGAGCCCTGCAAAGTTTAGTTCCAACCCTGCTCCAACACACATACTATGCAGTTTTCAATTAAGCCTGAAGGACTTGACTAGTTGGATCAGGTGTGTTTAATTAAGGTTGCATCTAAACTCTGCAGGGCTCTGGCCCTCCAGGAATTGAGTTTGACACCCCTGATTTAACACACGCTTTTATCCAAAATGACTTACAAATGATGGCAATACAAGCAGTAAAAACAAAAAATGAGCATATAAGAGAATATATAAATAAGTGTTGTGACGAGTCCCGTTTAGTCTTATGCAGTATGTAGCATTTAGTATGTAGTATGTAGTTAAATAATAAATAAAAAGAATAAAAATTAGATAGAAAAGACATATAGATAGAGCTAGTGTTAGAGAGTCACGTTATTATTATTTTTATAATAATTAAAAAGAAAACAAGTAGATACAATAAAAAAAGAATAGAGAGTTGTTGTGATAGAGGGTCAAGTTTATATGGAAGAGATGTGTCTTTAGACATTTCTCGAAGATGGCTCAGCTGCTTGGATCAAGTTGGGCAGGTCATTTCACCTGAAGGGAACAGTTAAGGTAAAAGTCAGTGAAAGTGTTTTTGTGCCTCTTTGGGATGGCACTACAAAGTGCTGTTCACTTGCAGAACACAAGCTTCTGGAGGGCACATAAGTCTGAAGTATTGATTTTAGGTAAAGGGGTGCACAGCCAGAGGTTGTTTTGTAGGCAAACATCAATCCTTTGAATTCTTTGAACAGCTATTGGTAGCTAGTGCAAGTTGATGAACAGAGGTGTGACATACAGTCTTTTTGGCTCGTTAAAGACTACTCTTGCAGCCGCATTCTGGATTAATTGCAGATGTTTGATAGAATTGGCTGAAAGACCTGCCAAGAGAGCATTGCAATGGTCCAGCCTGGACAGAACAAGAGCTTTAACAAGGATTTGTGTAGCATGTTTCGAAAGAAAGGGCCTGATCTTCTTGATGTTGTATAAGGCAAATCTTCCGGACCGAGCAGTTTTAGCAGTGTGGTCTGTGAAATTCAGCTGATCGTCAATCACAATCACTCAGAACCTAGTGATGCCATGTAGACAAACAAGTGGTACAAGAGCCATGTACAGTAGATAGAGAAGAGAAGTGGTCCAAGAACTGAGCCCTGAGGCACCCCAGTAGCTAGATGTTGTGACTTGGACTTCTTACCCCTTCAGGATACCTTGAAAGACCTATCTGAGAGGTGAGACTTGAACTATAAAACTTTAGATAGATAGATAGATAGATAGATAGATAGATAGATTAAACAGATTTCACTTAGGCTTTTATTCACATATAAACATTTATCAATGCACTGCACATACATCTAAGAAAGGTCTGTAAAAATAGATCCCAATGGACAGGAATTTTCTGTGTTGATTTTCACGGGTGTTTTATTCCTATTTAGAATGATGCATTGCATTTGTTGTGTTTTATTGTTTGATAAAATGTTTGTAAACCTAAAGTGGTCACCGTGATTTTGCCAAGTAAGACATGTTCCTGGATCAACATCTTTTATTGATCCTGGATCAACATCTTTTGTTGATCCTGGATCAACATTACTGTCCAAAAATATGGACTTAACCCAATCCCTACCCCTTAATCTAACCCTACCCATAATTTATGGGTATCAAGGATGTTGATCCAGGAACATGTTGTACTTGGTGAAATCACGTTCACCCTTTCGAGACTTGTGCATCAAGAAAGTCTTACTATGAGTCTGGAACGACAGGGTGAGTAATTGATAACAGATAACAGTTATTTTAGGGTGAACTTAACCTTCAAGTAAAAAGTGGTTAAGCTCACACCATTTTTCCGGTATATTATCTATAGTATGATACCAGTTTGGGAACACAAGCACTTCCTATTAATAAAAGATTAACTTTTTTATGGTGGAGCAACATCTTCCATCTATTATGGCAAGTTATCAGATCCAAAAGTACTAAACTAAGTCCAAAACAAAAATACAGCGGAAGCGAAATTGCATTTTATCCTGTCAAGATGCTAAGTTATTAAAATGCTTGAAAAAAGACAGTCGTGGCTTTTGTAAGACAGGGCATAAGAAATGTTAATGCCAAGGCTTAACACATGTAATGTGATTACTTGAGATTTGGATTATTAGGGGCTGATTTATAGTTGTGCTGCTTTGGTAGATCAGAACTGGATTACATCTGCACTGTAGTGAATTATTCCATACTGAGAGACAGTTGGTGTGTTCATAGATCATCTAAACACTGTGCAATAGCTACTTGTGACTGCTTTTATGTAACATGCAATTTATGACTGTCCTTTATTCAGACTAGACTAATGGTGCAGATTTAGACCTGCCAAGAAGAGGATGATGACGAGGAGGAAAAGAGAGTGGGATCTGTTTATTTAGCACATGCTCCTTCAAATCTACGTTAACAATACTGAATTCTTAAAATCTACAGAGTCACATATCTATTGTGAACATCATGCAAACTTTATGCCTGTTACACTGTATATGCACAGATTAGTTTTCTGATGTAGAGTAATTTGGTGAAGTTTGCATTGTGTGATTTTTAAACTCAACATATGTGAATAAAATAAGAACACTTTTAAATACATGTGGTCAACCTACAACCATTTCTTTAATGTAAATACTGTTCATATTAAATGTAATTAAAAAAACTATGTAAAGAAAAAAATTAATGAATAAAGTATTAAAACAATTTTATAATGAACAAAAATAATATTAAAATACAAAATAATTCATCATAAATGTAACTTTCCTGGGAACAACTCCAAAAAGAAAGGCTGAGTTAAAACCGGAAGTTAATTTGCTGAGTACAAATGAAATCGGGCCAGAGACTCAAGACATTAGCTGTACAGTACATTTTTTTGTGCAAAATGCTCGACCTTTTTAACTTTACCTTGGTCTAAATCAGTTTTGCAATCATTCTGGCTAAGATTATATTTCTCAAAAGGCATCCTTTATTTTTCAGATGTCAGATTTCTCAGTCTGCATAATCATAATAAAATCATGTCATCAGTGAGGCCTTAACAAACCTGAAAGCTTCAAAGTACGGTCAACATTCGGTATCAGTTTTTGCTCAAAGTCCCACATTCTTTTGTCCACAAACAGTTGCTCTTTAGTAAGATTCACCTGCACTGGTTCTCTCATATGCACAATCCTAGACACATGAAATGCTACACGGTGAATATATCCATAGTTTTGCAACGAGGTATGTACTGAGATTTGCTGCACCTTCCTTGGGTTGACAATCATCTTTGTGGGATTGTAAATGTTCTTTCGATTAGGTTCTCTGTGAATGTGCTCCATGATATTAACACCAGGAATATTATTCCATTCAGCTCGTTTGAACTTCCCACTCTCCTCAAACTGTGTTGTGGGAAAAACGTGGCTCTCAAAAAGGAATACACTTACTCTGGGATAAGCAGACTGGAGGTCCTCCATTAGAGATGGTAAATTGGCGTGTTTGTAAGGCATGATGATTTCATCAATGTCATTCAGGAGAACGTACTTGGACTGGTACATGTGCCTGTAAATGCACTCGTTGAGTGTTACTAACTGACCATAATAATGGACGTCACCTTTGTGCTCTTGGAAGTTCCAGCCTGAAGAAGGGTTTAGAAACTGGTCGATAGGCCATGGAACGATCTCCAGTATTCCCTCTGTTTCATAATGTTTTAAGAGCTTTTCCAAGTCTGGTTCACAACTAGTTTTATAGATGACCACATGCTGTACACCCAGAAGCTTGTACATCTCCATCGTTTGAACAAACTGCAGTACATTGTTGTAGTCACCAAAAAGGTTTGAGATGCAAACGGTAAAGTTATACTTAAAAGTGTTCATTCTGACATGATTTTGTATTCGCAAATACTCCGTTGCACTGTTATCTAAAACTTTAGTTGATATAAGGACATGTGTTGCATTTTGCATGTGTCTGCCTTTACAAATCACATCTGAGACGTGAAACGGGAAGCCAAAATGGTTGTCGTGTATCTGGACATCTGTGTGAACAGTTTTGCAGGCTTGTTCAGCGCTGCAGTAAACACAGTAAAGTGGCTGAAGACTGTTTCTGTTGATGATGCTGATGACTCGAATGACCCTATACAGTCTGTGGTCGATAAACGCAGACACCATGAAATGCTGTGAGTCTTTGATGGGTGTTATCGAATTTAAAGGGTCTGTGATTTTACATGTATTATTGAAGGCATGCTCTGAGTCTTTGATGGGCATTGTTGAATTTAAAGCGTCTGGGATTTTTTGTGTATTATAGGAAGCAGTCATATATTCGTAAATAGGATAACTACTCTTGTATGCCAAAATCAGTGTTGAAGTAATAGAGATACATGTTAGAGCAAGAAATATTTTAAATGTGCTGTTATCCATCTGTCCTTTAGTGCCTGTAAAGCAAAGATGAATGTCAGAAATGTGTAAACTGTTACATCTATAAATTCTGTCTGTCCATAAGGCCTATTAACTTTCAAACTGATGCTTTTTCAACTTTCTTTATGACCTTTTTCTAATACATCCTAAGGTTGTCTTGATAGTTTTCCTTTACTAGTGAAGATTACAGTTATCTGAATTTCAGTTCATTTTAATTAGACATCACATTTAAATTGAAATTCTGCATATTTTCTGCTCCCTCAAGTTCAGATTCTGCGACTGATACAGAATTTACAAAGTCTTTTAAATTTAGTTCTGAATGATGCACATATGCTGTTAATTCATCTTAAGATGAACTGAAATTACAATATTCCTTTAACCCATTCACTGACATCATCTTGGTCTTTATATATTTTATACATTTAAATGTAAACGATACATTTACACCCAAGAATACAGTTAGGTGTGCTGCTCTAATGAAGCATTTGTTATCGATTTAAGTATTTAGCAATAGTGACATACGGCATATGAAACTGTTGTCTATCGTAATTTAAATATGATTTCTGTTCAGCACCACCACAATAGAAAAAATACACTTGTGAAATCAGCATACCAAGCTCCTGATGATTTAGCAAATGTTAAAGAAACCCTGCACATGTTACAAAACAGCAAATTCAACAAAGAGCTAAAAATTATAGTTGCTTTAACCATTCCCGCCAAATAGAAAATATTAAAATAAAATGAAAAATAGACACAGTCCCTTTTGTCACAATATAGCATAATTGACTTACAGAACAGGTATAAATCTAAGGAGGAAACAGACAGAAAACAGTACCCGTGTTAACAATATAACAGGAACTCTGTATATCACGTACTTGAAGATAGCTGTCATAAATGTCTTTGCCTTGGAACAGCCCACTTCATTTGATTATCAGAAAACAGTGTATATGTGGACAATATTTTCCACAACATTATGTGATACTGAGCATCGTGTAACTGAGTCATTTTTAGAGACTGATTCCAATGCAAAATCAGATGTTGAGCTCATTTTTTTTAATATAAGTGTGTATGTATTAATAATTCTTTTTGTAAGCAAGTTGTGTGGTTGTCGGTGTAAAGGTGGTACCATCATGATTACAGACTTTGACCTCAAAGATAACGACACACTAATTATCATCTGTTTCACTGAGCAAGGATTGTAAATGGGAGCACTAAACAAAGGGACAGCACTAAATTAAACTTTAACCTGTTTTTAATGACCTGTTACTGAACCTATTTTATTAATAGTTGTTAATAGTTGTTTATTTTATTAATAATTGTTGAATATTGTGTTACTCAGAAATATTAATATTATAGAAGATATTATAATTTGAAATTACTTCAAACTACTTTTTCATGTTGCCAGTATATTGTGTTGTAACAAAATCAGTTTTTTAGAAGCAATTAGAAATCATGATCATATCTATAGCACCCACGTTCCTGAAGTGTACTGTAGCAAAATGTAAATTATTAACAGAAAAAAGAAAAATCAACACTTCACTTCTAATATGATAAAAAAAACAAAACATGTTTATCATAATAAATTCATGCACAAAATTTAAACGATTCAAAATTCCGATGTTCACAGAAGCCTCTGTATGGCATTTTTCATGTTTTAATATGTTTTAGTTACAATATATGTATTTCTGTTCATTCTCATCTTTCAGGGAACATTCTGCTTGTAAGGTTCTCTTTAAGTTATGAACAAATGTTATCTGGGGCAAGTTGCATGAGCTTAGCCTCTATTTTAAGACTGTGTCTTAAGAACTAGTCTGACCAACTAGCAGTCAAGGGGTAATAAGTCTTATTTTTCAGATTCAAATTAGACCAATTTACATTTTGATGTAACTGACTTTTAAAAATTAAGACCTAAAATACAAAAAAACAAAAAACAAAAAAAACAAAACAACAACAACAACAAAAAAATCGTTGACTGGTAAGACTAGTCTAACCATTTTATGCAATGGGCACTGGTCTTTAATAACACTATCAAAACATTAGCCAAAAAAAAAAAAAATTTTATATATATATATATATATATATATATATATATATATATATATATATATATATATATATATGTATATAATATAATTTATTGAAAGTTCTTCTGAAATATTTAGCATAATGTTACTATTTATAAATGTTACTATTTACTTGTTTCAGATGGCTCAGAGATCATTCAGTAATACTTTAGTATAATGACCAGTTCTCACTATTAACCAATTCTCAATATTAAGTAGTTGCTTATTAGCGTGCCTGTAATTAACATATGACATATTCCATATTCTACATCCCTAATCCTACCCAATACCCTAAACTTAAGAACTACCTCAAGAACTACCTTAATGTTCTCTCTAATGTTCACAAAACTAAGAAAAAAAACATTTTGAATGTTCTGAAAACATTCAGAAATAACATTTACATTCTTAGAACATATTTTTGTTAACAGGATTATTATGTATTGTTGCAATGGTGCATATATGAAAATTATAATATGCATTGAAAATATTGCTTATTTTTAGGTATTTTACTTACTTTAAACTTTTTGAACATGTATAGAATATATTGTCAGAAGACTGAGAAATATTGTAGTATAATGTTGTTTAACTAAATCATCCAGTCTAGGTCAGTGGATGGTTTACAGTGCAGAGGTTCACAGCGATTTATGCAACTCTCTATTACTTGCAGCATCATTACTTTAGTTCATAAATCCAGTTATTGCCAGCCAGCCTCATTGGCCCTTCATGATGTAAAGTGTGGGTGAGAGTGTGAGCGGAGGAAATAAATGGAGATTCTTCTCTCTCTGACGGGCAGAGGGGTCTGACAGCATTTCTGGATTTAAATGAACACAGAACTCTCTGTACTGTCAAGCTATCACCACCTTCCATTCATCTTAAGTCCATAATGTCGGTTTACTTGGTCTCCATGGAGAGTTGCCCTCAGCATGCCATTTCTCAGCCTTGGAAAAAACACTATCTACATTGCAATTTTTGGCTTTGAGGTAACCATGGATACTGCAGACATTCTTCATCAAGAGGTAGGAGATTGGTGTTTGATTGTGCATTGTCTGGATTACATTAATTTGAATGTTTTGACCCTTAAAGATCATTTAGACATGGCTGAAGAAAAAGCTTCATAGATTTTTAGCACCAGGATTTCTCGTTGCCATCTGCAGTTCAGTTGATATTACTTGAGTAAGAGCAAGATGCCAAAACACATAGCCAAACTCTGGTTGAACAAGAAAAGGACTTTCACCATCACTGACTTTTGGGCAAAAGGATAAGGGATAGGAAACACAATCCCACCCTCTGTCCATGTGCCAAATCACCCTGGCAAGATATTTCACCAGACATAACCAAGCATCACCATAGACAGAGGTCGCTTTCATTAAGGGCTGCAGATTCTAACTTTCAGGCTTCTATAAGCCTTTATGCTTTCAGCAAAGACTGAACCAAATTTCTGAAAACCACAAATATGAGAGTGATGGATCTAGCTAGCTATATAGCTATATAGATAGACATAGAGTTCCTACATATGATTAATTTCTGTGAATCAGTTCAAATCGTCTATTGCAATGAAATAATTTAAAACTCTCATTTGATTTTTGTGCATTATATACCACTCAAAAATCCCACAGGCATTTTACTGCCTTTGTTTTTATTTTGTACAGTTTTCTGAGGTCCACTTATACTGTTATCAAGATATTTACATCAAAATCATCATCATTTAGAAGTAATAGGCTATTTTCTGTCCTGTTTTGAGCCCCTCATTGGAACACACTGTTGGCAGATTGTAGACTCGGATGTAAATGCCCACTGGTAAATGCATAAATACTCAGTACATATCAAAATATTTGTAATAACAGATAAAGCAATAGTGACCACATAATAAAAACAGTTACTCACACTTGTGTATTATGACATCACTGTCGTATCCAACATAGTCAGCACAGCATCGTCTTTTAATTTCAATCTTTCTGAAAATCCTGCGTCGATTTGTGCCTTGTTTGTAAACGAATCCGTGGTAAAATGAGGTGAACAAAGGACCAAGATCTAACTGATGTGATATGAAACTCCGTTAAGAATAAAGTTCATCAAATATAGTTTATCGATGGATTTCTGCATAGACCTGCGTTTGCCGCTCTCGTTATTTACACTACATGCGTGAATCGGTGGGCGGGGCGAAGCAGGTGTTGATCTTCTATTGCGGAGGCGGGGTTTAGCCACACTATTACATCATAAAGTGGCATATTCCACAAGCTGTCATTTTGGCAGATTGGCTTCAATATAAGCTGTTTTTAGACAAATTATAGTACAATGACCTCTTATATGTCAAAAGATCAAGGGAATTTTGATTTCTAAGTTCATGACCCCTTTAATGTAATGTTTTAGTAAAAAAAAAAAAAAAAAAAAAAGTAAATTTCAGTAAATATTGCCGTTTATTATTATGTACTGTTATGTATAAATGGAAGTGATTAAATATGATTCTTCATTGTGTTCATTTAATGGTAAACTAAATGAGAATGTTTCTTCTTTGTGTTCAAACAGTGAAAAAAAATGCCTTAATCATTTTAAATTAAATTTTATGGTATGTTACTTGCTGTCCAAAAGTTGCCCAGAAAAAAGGAGTGTAAAAAACATGCTAATGAAATGCTGCACAACAAAGTCCCCAGTGAGTCCCTTCATTTTAGCGCAGTACCTAACCTTTACTGAAACACATTCTGCTTTCTGTTGTCCCACTCTAATGCACTTTCCCTGTTCCTTCTCTTCCATAATGGTGTTGCAGATGTGGAAGGAAAAAGTATAAAATTTAAATAAAACGTCATATATAGCATGCATAGTCAATTAGGTTATTATGTACAGATTTATAACATCATATGGTGTATAATATAATCTCATATTAGACATCATGCAGAAAACCATCAGCTGAGAAAAGGAGGAAACTTGTCAGTGGTATTCTTTTTTTACTACCTTCATGCACCTTGCTTTTACACAAGGTAGTCATTAACAAATGCCCTTGTGATGTCTGCACCCAGCAAGAGCTCCTCTTAAAGAAACAGCTTGTCTTTTACCAAAGTTGCAGCTAGGAATATACTGCATTATAATATATTATAGAGCACAAAAAGCAGAGAATCAAAAGCAAATACATTTTTAAAGTGTATATTGCGGCCATTAAAATAATGCATGTGAAATTTTGTTAAGTCACTTGAAAATGTTACTGGAACAGGTCAGTGACCTCAACAGGTGGGAATGTGGTTAAAAAGTGTTCTTCATAATCAGAGATAAACAGATCAACAGGCTTGAACATTATGACTCAGCATGAGGAGGATGAAAATTCAATATATGCAAAACCCCTCAAGGCATCACTGGCTGCTGTTCACTATAGCGTTACATTATAATTCCACATCATCTGGATCTTCCTAGCTGTGATTTTGCTTGTACAGCTGTTAGGTGATTAAGCGACTGCTTATGAAAGCAGTAAATGGCAGTAATTACTGTTCTTGTCAGAAGGACGGAGCTGCAGTCTGATTATTAGATCAAACTGTATGTGGACCCTGTATTCTTTGTTAATAAATCATGTTAAGGTTGCTCAAATGTGGGAGTAAATATGATTGAAGACTACTTGACTTACATACATATTTATTGTTATATAAAACAGCATTGCAATAGCATAGCAAAATAAAAGAAAATCAACAATATAGTGTATAGATTTACTGTTTATGTCTTTAGGATTATTTTCAAAAACGTTAAGGCAAATAATAACAATTCATGATTTTTTTTAATATTTAAAAATATCATTAAATGTTAATTCATAAATATCATTAGGTTGCATTTTACGACATGAACTCACCTTGCGTTGTCGTAAAAAGATCAAATTATCTGATTTTATAAGAAATTTATTGACTTGTGTTATAATTTTCTTAAATTATGTTTTTTTTCCCTGCATATTTCTGCATATTGGTCACACTGCACAATTCTGATTTGGCAGACATAAGTGTTTCAAATATTAATAAGCTGTATTTATTTATTATATTCCTTAAGGCATTTCTCTTCAAGAATTGAATTCCTTTTTTCATTATGGTATCATAAATATAGCAAAATAAAAAAAATAGCCAAATAAATTTTAAAGCAGAACTGTTTAACAGGCTCATCATAGAAGAGGTTGAAATCACTGAAGGCAGGAATAGCAGTAAAAAAAAATAATAATAAAAAAAAATTCACATTATTGACCTAACTATTAAATTGGTTTGCCTCAGTTGCTGTTCTGAAATGAATCATTCTACCATAAGATATCTTGTTTACTCATAAGGATTATGTATCAGTCAGTTAGAAGCTGTTCAAACAGCCGTCGACTTTGTTTCAAACACTCTAATGGTGTAAACCTGATTGATCCTCTGTAGTACAGGCCCCTTATCAACAAGACCAGGATTTGCAGCCAGGACATTGATCTTCCTCTTCCTCCTAAGAGTCTCTGGAGCAGCTGAGACACCTGCTAGCATGCGGCTGATGGACGGCCTCTAATGCCTGTGTGCTCCTTGGAAGGAGTTGCATCATTCATGCCTTGAAAGATCAAAGTCTGTAGCTGAGCTTCTCTTCATGGCTCTGTGGCAGGGCCCTGGGTCCTTGCACCTTGTGCATTATGGGAATGGCTCCTGTCATGCTGCATCATTTCAAACCCATATGGGAGCAGACAGATGGTGGGCAGGCTAAACCAACGGGAAGCTGGGTTGCCATGCCAATAACAGCGATGAGTTCTCGCTATAACAGAGAAGGACAGAGGCATAGTAGCCAACAGTATGAACAGTGTATTTTATTACCGCATGTGAAATGTATTGCGTTAGAGTTCAACAGTCACCGCCCACTTCCTCAGCAACCTTGCTTCCATAAATATTTTTCCTCTATTCATTTTCTCCATAGGGATTTAAAATACTCAGCAGGAGCCTTGAACCAAACCAACTATCTCCAAAATGAATCATACAAACTTGTATTTAAAGCAAAACAAAGTATTTGAAAAAGGACTATGAAGTACTCAAGCCATAATCATTTAATCAAAATATGATACAATATAAAACTAGTGATGTGTATTAATTTTTATAAGCATAAAACAATATACTACTTTTCATTACATGCATTTCGTTCCTGAATGAATCAGTGTGTTTGAATCGGTTGAATGATTCAAAGTCTCTAAAGGGCTGCGTTTCACTTCACTTTTAGACACACACTTGCAAACTTCCCTAGGCACTTCCCCTTGGGGGAATCCCAGCTGTCATTTTGAAGTGCGTTCCACTTATGTGATCGAGGGAAGTTTATATGGACAGACTCTGTACTCCTCGATTTTGACCAAGGGAGTTTACTGCATATGCACACTTCGGGATAGTCCATATAGGCTGCCACCACAGGTTGCATTTAATTGACCCCCACCCCAAACAACTCTATGATATATGAATATGATTTATTTATTTATTTTATTTTATTTTTATTTTTTTTACCTATATACATATAGAATGCTGCATCAATTTGTAAGCGGAAAAATTCAACAAAACTCCATTGTGGATTCCAAGTGATCAAGGACTTAGGACTTTCCAATTCAGCAATGAATTGGAATTGTACAATGATGTACATCTAAGTGAACGAGACAGAGGGAAGTGGGAGGGAAGGGCATAAATAACAAGTGGAATACAGCCCTGATCATCACTTGCTTATGTCCTGAATGAATCAATGTGTTTAAACAAGTCAGTTGAGTGTATCACAATGACTCACTCATAAAGACACTCACTTACCGCCACCATAGTGGCGCATGTTGTATATAATGTACATACTGAATGCACAAACACTGACAAGCTGACAAGTGGACAAGATTATGTCGTTCTTCTACAGAACCATGCCCATCTGATTTTGCAAAGCAGAAATAAGCTATTTTCTTAAAATGTGCAAGACTTCAGATTCAATAGCCACTATAGATAGATAAGCTAACTAGAAGAATAACAAACAACAGTTAATCTATTAAAGGTGTAGTTCACCAAAAATGAAAATTCTGTCATAATTAATTAATTACCCTCATGTCATTCCAAACCCGCAAGACCTTTGTCCATCTTCGGAACACAAGGACATCGTTAAAATAGTCCATGTGACATCAGTGGTTCAACCATAATGTTATGAAGCTACGAGAATATGTTTTGGGAGCAAAGAAAACAAAAATTAACAACTTTATTGAACAATTTATTCTCTTCCGTGTCAGTCTTTGAAGCAAATTCACGACAGTACCATGACGCATGCATGTGCATTCCTCTGCTTGTAAACAAGGCACAGCGCATACAGGTTCTATGAACACCGGCTCCTGCGTCAATCGTGAATGAACGTCAAAGACTGACATGGAAGAGAAGAAATTGTTGAATACAGTCATTTTTTTTGTTCTCTTTGTGCACAAAAGGTGGGTGAACTATCCCTTTAACACTATAAACCAGTGTATTTATGATAAGAAATTAAAACAATATGACAACAAATACCCGTTTGCAAATTAAAGCAGTATAACAGGCTGTTTTTGTATAGCTAAAATAACTGGAAGTGAATGACAACGGAAGCCTCGCACAATCAAGTTACAAATGGCCGCTGTGCTCGCTAACCTGGATTCTGCTTAGCACTGTGCTTAAAAACACCACTTACCAATAAGCCTGTAAAAACACTGGCTTGTTGCTTAAATCAAGTTTATATCCTGATAAACTCATCATAGTTGCCTTCAGACTACTAAAAGCCTTTATATCCTCCAAGCCCTTTCCAAACATCTTTCCGGCTATAAGATATGATGAACATGGTAGCCCTTAGCTCAGCAGTCTTGTCTCTGCCAATTCATTTCTCCTGTGCTTTCCAAAATGTACCTCTTCCACAGACATTCCATGTGATCTTACTGGCGACACTGTAATGAGTTTGCTATCAGTAGGACAGAACCATAAATTCAGCTCGGACAGAAAGAGAAGGCACAGAGAAAGAGTGCGAGAGAGAGAGAGAGGCTCAGGTGTAGTCGTGGCCTCGATTAGCCTCCGAACAGCTGAGGGGTCATAAGAGCTAAGAGAGTTATTATTCAGATGACTGAAGCACTGATATTATGAGTTATATATCTCACTCAGTGAGCCCTACAGTAGAAGAAATGAACATGCAAAACTGAAAAACACAAGGGCAAGCTTTTCTATGCGCTGCAGGACATGGAAAACAAGCACTGATACTAGGTCATATCTGTGTAATATCTAAGTGCCTCAAACAAAACTTTGAATATCTTTCAAATATGTGATGCCACTAATCCTGTAAATTCTGGAAATCTAGGGATTAGCTCATTGTATGACTTGTAAACATGGCTTTGTTTCCTGGCAGGACTGATAAGCAGAACCTGTGTGATCTTACTCACAGACAAATCAATATTTACAGACTGCAGGTTTGTTGTCAGCTCAAATATAGTTTTTAATTGCACCATCCTTCAAAAACATCCTTTTTGTAAAAGTCTCAATTACACTGTGGCAGATACAAACCAATTACAAAACACACTAAAATAATGCAATTAACACTTAACATAAAAACTTATTTAAAAAATTAATGTTATTAAAAACATCACAACTTAATAACACAAAAAAAAAACAAAACAAAACAAAACAAAACAACAAAACATTTCAGTTAAGCTTCACACAGGGAATTTTGGGAATGACCAGTCTTCATAAATTATATAAAAACAAAATTAAAAGTAAATGTATTACCTTGTTAAATCTATATAAATTCCTTATAAATGTTAAAATCAATTTTAATGTTTATCTCTGAAAAGCGTTCTACAATATTTTACAGTAAAATTACATACATCATCTTGAACAATATAATATTGTTTTTATATTGTATAAAGGTAGCATAAAATTAACCAATTGTCAGACTTTTATGTAACATTTTATATACCATTTTTAATGTACAAAATGACAGTGTATTTAATATAATTCTTATGTTACTACATAGTGTTCTCTCTGTTTCTCCTCTTTTATATATATATATATATATATATATATATATAAAATAGAATAATGATGAGGCTGTCTTTTCATAGTACGACAAAAGGCAAAAAAATAAAAAATAGAAGAAAGAAGCCTTGAGACAAAGAACAGAAGCTGAGTCACACCTCGGCACACAAATGCAATAGAGACCAGGGGGAAAATAGATAAGACACAAAACAATAACATGTCAGCTGTCAGCAGTGTTTTGCACTGTAATGGCAATGACAGTCTGGGAAAATAGTGCTTATCAAATACATTTTTCACTGCATTAGGAAGTAATGCAATTGCTCCAGTAGAACAGTTCACAATATTACAAGTCTGTCAGTCATTTTAAAGCTGTAGGATGTACACAAGCAAAATACAAAGCAATTTAAGTTTCACTCAGCGGGAGTCGAACAGCTGGATTTACTGCTACAATAATGCTATTTAATTGACCAACAAGCCTGGTCTTGTATGGCTTGCTCCCATGGCTCACAGCAAATGTGGATGTTACTCAGGATTCTAGTACACTGGTGTCCTCATTCAGTGTCCATGGTTCAGTATATGTTTTTTTTTTTTTTTTAGCTTTTTTTTGTTATAATTGATTAAACAGCACACAAAATCAGCTATTGATTAAACTAATGCGGACATCAATGCCATCTATGTCTCACTTGATCCCTTAAGCTGTATAGGCCTACTTTGTTATTGTGCACTTCTGTTTTAAGCCAACTGAATAAACAGGCAGGTTGACAGTGCAAGTAAAGTTCTATTCTTAGAAAGGAAGGAAATGCTGAGGTTAGTTTGCCCAATAAAATCATTATGGGATGGGTCATTCTCAAAAAAAAAAAAAAAAAAAAAAAAAAAAGGTGAATTCCGACTTACAGTTTTCTGTTCAGTTTTGTTTCTTAAAAATGATTTAATATTTTAAATATTAAAAAATTATTTAATATTATTTATTAGCATTTTTTAGTACATTGTTCTTTTATTTTATATCATAAATGAAGCAAGACTTACAACAGCAATGACAAATTCACATTAAACAAATTTCACATCAATATACAGTATATATAAACATAAACATTGAACAGTGCACAGTGCAACAACAGTGGGAAAATCAGGTGCAACTTTGACCTTGGAGGTACTTTGCCACAACATTAATGCAAAATAGTTTTATTTATTTATTTAAATAGAGGGTCATACAATAGAGACATTTTTTTTTTAAATATTCATATTAATAATTGTTTTATTTTTCAATCTCAACATGAGGGAAATGAATGAATGAATGAATGAATGAATGAATATAATAAAAAATAGTCTTCTTTAAATGAATAACTACTGGAGCCTACCAGCAAGACATGACACCTTCATAATTAAAATCACACATCTCAAAGCTGTGCCATCGCATATGCCCATCTAGCATGAGATTCGTGCTCATCACAAACACGCGCGCGACCGCGCAGGCAGGCAGGGTTCAAGCGCGCACCCAAAGTCGCACGCATGCGCAGTCACTGCGCATCTCACGCAAGAAACGCAACGCGTGAGGGATGCGGTCACACACCCCCTCGTCTTGTCTCAGTACGCCCCCGAGACCCGTGGGCGAACAACAATACTTAAGGAGTTTGATGCAGCCCACCTTACAGCATCTAATATGATATGGAGACCACATAATCTCTAAATGAACAGTCAGGTGATAGCATCTTGAGGATCTTAACTATGGATGAAGACGGTAAGATAAATGCGCACACTCCTAAAAGCTTGAAATACACTGGAAAAACAAAACTTTTGCCTTAGTAAGAATTAGTAAGACTGTAATTGTCTTAGTAAGACCGATACGGTCGCAGTAGCTTTGAGTCTAAATGATGTATTTTGCGCCGAAAGACATCAGGTCATTTTACGAGAGATGCGCGGTAGTGCGGGGCTCGTGCCGCAGCAATAAATGAGAACAAAGTGTGCTTTTCTGTTACATTTTGGTGCGATGGGCAGAGGTTTCATTTTCCTGCTGCACTTTCGCAGTAAAACCACGACATGTTCATCAAGGTTCGTCAGATTCATTAACCACCTTATCAGAGATCGAGGAGGATGTTAATACTACGCGTTACGCATTTTGGCGACCTTGTAAATCAGGTTGCTTTATAAGTCAGTAGTTGACTTTGTGGTTTTGCTTGGTATCCAGGCGACTGAGCATGTGGTATGTGTGCTTGTCCGGAGAAGGTTTAGGGAGGAGTAAGTTTACTACGCATGTAGCTATACATTTAACAGTAGGACTTACTTTTGGGAAGTTGACAAATCCTGTGCTTTAGCATGTTATATTTAATCTAAAACTGTTGTTAATGTTATAATTATTAGATCAGATATCGTTTTTATAGTGCCTTATTAATTGAGAGACTATATGGAATACTTTTCGTGCTATAAAAATGCCATAACACCATTTAAAGTGAGCAGTGAAGGCAGAAAGGTCAAAACATACATCGTGTACTGTTTAACCTAAAAATCTTAAAAACAGGATTATGAGCATATTCTGCATCAACTACCCAGTAGCACAGATGTTTCAGTGCATTATCAAACAAATCGGGAAATTAAAATTAAACTTTACTTGGAATCAAAGACATGGTTATAAACAGAGATAAATGCTTAACTTGTTTTTATTTATATTTATTTTAAAAGACCATAAATGTTGAAACCCACATAAGAGTCACTTTATACACTGCAGCAATAGGGTTGCACCTGTTGTTCTAAATGTAATGGCTTGGAGAAGAGAGAGGAAAAACAAGAGAAAATGCTTGTATTATATTACTGTACCACTTAGATTACTTTTCTGCAATCCAAACTGGAAACTGAAGTTAAAAATATGTTTTTCCATTATGTTTTAGATTGTATAATTGCTGACAACAGACATGCACGAGTGCCTTAATATTGAAATGTTAAGGACAATCACCCCCTCAAGGGCTGAGTGGATTGTGCTGTTGTTCTTATTGATTTAACTTAATAAGAAGTGTAATTGTTAGCAATGTGTTTCCAGAGTGTTTTTTTTAATCCATTATCTTTAGTACATTAACAATGTAAAACGGTCCCCAATGACCTAAAACAGTGGATATAAAATAATGGAGTGCCCCCAGGTGGTACACATCATGACTCTGGAAATTTACAATACTAAAAATATTAAAAACATACACTTAAATGGTCTGTATTTGGTGTTTTAACTATAATTTCATCTCATGTGCCTCTGAATTAGCCAGTGGCAAAAATGATTGCAATCTGGTTTAATTGTGCCTAAGAGGAAAATAAATGTGCAATTTAAAAGGACAATAAATGTGCTGAATATATTATGTTTGCAGTTGAAAAGAGAACTGGAGAAAATCCTTTAGTTTCCACTTAGTTTGTCTCATGACCTTATAAACTAGAGACTTTAAGACAGATATGATTTATAGGTCGGTATAATTGCTTGGACTTTCAGTTCCTCTAAAAATCCTTTGAGCTTTCTTGTTGGAAAAGAAAAGAAATTTCACCTCCAAATCTCCAAACTCTACAGAATCATCCAGCTGGGCTGCTTTCACTGAGATACTCAGATGCATCTTTCTCGTTATCCATTGTGTCCAAATATAGCCTCTTTGCCTCATATCCGGCCAGAAAAAAAACCCACTCTGCAAGCTTGTTTGAGGAATGGGTTGTGTATTTAAGGAGATAGGCATCATGTGAGATTAACTACTGCTGCTAACACTTTCTGCTGTCTTGGAGTCAGAATGTAGCTTGAAGGAATTTTTGCATTACTCATAATGTCTGTAACTGACCCATCATATCCAGTGAACACATATGATTCACTTCAGATGCGATTCTGTATTACTTTACAGTTCCAGGAAAAACACAAGAAGAGTTGTCCGGAGTTTTACGTCATCAATTCATGAATCAATTCATCAAAACTAGCAAGTAGTGGTTTGTTGTTGTTGCACTATTTGGGTCATTAGGTTCTGTTCTCCTTATGACTCTTGATTTGATGGTCGCTGTAAGAGAAGCCACACTGCAGAAAAATGACTCAAACTTCTGACAGTGGCAGAATTTTGAAGAATCATCGAAGTTAAAAATCGATCGCAGTGGTCATTAATCGATTGTCGGCAAATATGTCAAACTAGCTACAGATTTTGGCCTAGGATCAAAGGAATCTTATAGGATTCGCAAATGGTGCCAAAATTGTACAGTGTGCACCTGGCTTTAGTTGAAGGTCAGATCATATTTTATGATTCAGAAATCCCAGTGAACTCACATTATTACCTTCTCTTGCAAATGTATGTGCATACTTCGTACTTCCTACAAGTAATTGTTTTTGAGATTGAATGCTGATTAAGAAGTGAGAGGAAGCTAGTCTTGGCAGACTGTGGTGGAAGTGTCAGACAGGTGGTGATGGACTGTGCTAGAGCAGTCAGGTCTCAGTCACAGGTACTGGCTCTGCTGCTAGCTGTGAAAACGCCTGCTGATCAGCCACCTTGCATAAAGGAAGAAGGGAATTATTAACATCCACCTTGCCCAAGATGGACATGTTTTGCTTTGTAATGTTTTAATCTAAAGGAAAAATGACACTGTCCTCAAAACTCTCTCTCATGCTCTATTTTCTGTCCTCATTATATTTCTATTTGTGGAACTTTCCTTTTAAATAATTGTGCCCTTCTAAATCATTGCTAAATGCTGGTTAGATAGGCAAAAAGCATTTGCTGACCGAAGGAAAATATCTTTTTATTCTCTGTGATTCAGTGTAATCTAATACTGTACAGAGAGGTGGGTCAAATAGGAGTGATACAGTAATATTTTATTTCATTATATGTGAAGTGTTGACCTAATTTGCATAAACACCAAGCTTATCAGCACCAGCTTTTATGTTACTTCTCCTTTTGTGACCTACAGTGTTAAGAGCGAAGGAGACGGACTGTGAGAGATGGTGGGCAGATATTAGCTCACCAAGAGGACACCTTATACCCTTAGTCAGCTAGAAACAGAACCAGTGAAAATGGCAGCCCAAAGGAACCTGATTCGTAAGCATTTGCCATGAGTGACAGTGTTTTATAAATAGCTTTTAAAATGTGCGATTCATCTCTCTTTAACAATTGGTAAATGGAGCAGTCCTAATGGCATTTAAGATTTTGAGACACAAAGTAGTTATGGGTTATCAGCCAAACACATGGGGCTGTTCACCTCTGGCTGCAGAGACACTGGAGAAAATGCTTCTAAAAGTAGATGAAGTGCTTAGTGCACTTTAAAGTGCAATTTTTGTTTGTGCCCCGAAAATTGTTCCCAGCAGACATGTAATACAGTAGTCGCTGCATCAGTCACAGAGTCACAACAGATCTGATCTGAGCCCTGCTGGAGTTTTATTACCCTTTATGTCCAAGTGGTAATGTCTACCTGAGATCTTCTGAGATGAGGAGTTACCAATGTCTACAGGTATTGTGACTCAGTCCATTCCTTAGGATGCACAGAAATACTCATGTCAGTTTATGTTAATATTAGTGCTGTCAAATGATTAATCGCGATTAATTGCATCCAAAATAAAAGTTTTTGTTTACATAATGTGTGTGTATACTGTGTATATTTATTATGTATATATAAATAAAAACATGCATATATTTAAGAAATTATGTTGTTTATATATTAAATATATTTATATTTAATATAAAATATAAGAACATGAATTTATAAATGTATAAACGTAAATATTTTCAGAATATATACTGTATATGTGTATTTATATATACATAATAAATATACACAGTGCACACACATATATAAGGTAAACAAAAACTTATTTTGGATGCGATTAATCGTTTAACAGCACTAGCTAATATTTATTTTTGGATACAGTCAAGAAATTATTTGATGAAGGTTCAACATCAGAAATTAGGCCTAGGTTATAGTATGTCACTTGTCTTATAGGATTGCACATTAATGGTTAAACTGATAATCACAATTATTTTGCACAAAATTAATAGAAATTATTGATATTTTAGAAATTTCTTTTGACCTTATCTTTCTTATTAACCACAAATCAATAGAATGTATTTTTTAATTTTTATTTTTTTTATTTTACCTCATCTAGTTTCCTGATGTATTTATCATATAAATTAACTCTACCTTATGAAAACTGGTAGAACAAGAAGCTTCTCTCAAAAGCTAAACCTGTGAAATTCCTAATATTAAATTCAGCAATTCCAAATTATGTTAACATTTTTCTATAAAACAGCAACAAAAATGTACTGAGCAACCACAATCGCAAATAATATAGATGAGATTCATGTTTGGATTTATTACAGTCCATCCTTGAGGTTTGCATGCAGATTTAATTTGCCAGGTTGGGAATAGGCAGAAAATATATCTATTTAAGGAAAAAACTCTGATTGGGGATTTAGACTTAAAATTTGGCAACCGCAAGCATGAAAGCTTGAAGAGTCTTTTTACCAATGCAAATGTCAAATGAAAATGAAACCCTTTCATGATAAATAACCAGTGGGCAAATATCACAGACAATTACGTTTAATTAAGCGAGAGAAGCTGAAATCATGAACACGATTGAAATACGACTTATCGTGCAACCTCTGGCACTTGCACATGTTTTTACTGTGCTTTTACTTTGCCCTGCAATGTAAGACATATTTGGTTTAATATTGTTTGTGCAAAAAAACATTCACAGTGCAATAATATGTTCAAAAGCTAAGAATCTAGTTCTATTCTAAATGAATCCAGAAAAAAAGAGTGAAGGTGTGAGTGTGTGTGTGTGTGTTTAGACTGCTCGACGGTCCTCTCTCAGCAGGATGAACAGATGGTTTTCAGGGTTGGCTGAAAGGAGGTAGCCAGTAAGTGGGTCTCCGTAGCTCCTACTGTCATTTAAAAAATCCCTGAAAAGCCAAACATTTTACATAACCTAAAAATTAGCTCCTAACCCTTTGCAAATGTTGCACAGCTGTTTTACTGTATCTCAGGATAAATAAGCAACTGAATTCAATGGCATTTATATTATGTAAACACAATTTAATTTGTATAGCCATGATACAAAGCTTTGAGCCTAATACAGTCCACAGATAGACATGTGCAGATATTTTGCTGTCTGCTGGATAAATAAGTTATATAATTTGACCACTGGTAAACATTCAGTGAAAAAAACTGTGTAATTGAATAGTGTCGCACACAGAAGCAGGGTTTAGACAAACACAATCAGAATGATTCTTTGTTCTGAAATGCAAATATTTAATAGGACAAAGGAAGCTAGGCTCAAGGGAGCAAAGTACTGAGGAACAGTGAAAATCAGAGCAAGCATAAATATAGAATGTGCACAGATGCATTACTTGCACGGTTCTTATGTGTTTCTAAGCAGTCTTAGGCACAGCTGAATTCTGGGATCAGAACAGATTTTCTTCATTCTAAATGAGCAATGTGCAATGAATCTACTGTCTATGGTAAAACTACAATATGATATTTACTAGTTTATATGCTCCCCTTTTTAACCTTATTTCCAGTCTATTCATTTTATTTCCCCATAAACCAGAGTGGCACTATTATTAATGGGCAGGAGTAAGGCTGTTGCAGTACGATGCGGTAAAACTCTATATATATATATATATATATATATATATATATATATATATATATATATATATATATATATATATATTTTTTTTTTTTTTTTTTTTTTTGTCGCAAGAAAGAATCTGCGTTGATAGAAATAAATGATTACATTTGTAAGACTTTTTTTTTTAAAATTCTTGAATACTTTTTATTTCTTAATTCATATAATATATTTTATAATCACATTTTAAAAATAGATTATTATGTGCAAAAACAGAGAGATCCCAAATATATAAAATGGCATTAGCCTATATCATGTGTTTGAGAACTTTAATAACATTAGTAAAATTCTAATTGGTATGTGAATCTGAAATCTTTTTTTATTATTATTTTCAGAGCTCAAACAGAGAGAAAGAGGGGAAATTTAAATTTATGTTCTGTCCTTCACTAAGAAAGGAGTTTTCTTATACACTAATTTATTCTTCTGAGATCCTACAAGGCCTCCATCTTCATAATTTATTCAGATTTTTCCATTCATTGTTGTTTTATTTGTTTAGCATTCTGCTATTTCTCTGCACAGACTGATGTTTATGCATGATATGACATTTAACAGAAGGATAACATTTACATTGATTCTGATTGTGAGGATATTCTAATATTTTTCACTGAACTTTAGAAATGACCATATTACACAAAATAAGTTCTATTGTAGCTATATAAATATACATTTTTAGACATATATGGTACATGCAGGTTTAAGTTTCTGCTATCCTTACCGGGTATATAAATGATGAATTGATAGAATATTTAGATAATACAGATACAGATATCCTTCAAACTTTGCCATGTTCTTCATCTACTTTCTCCAACATGTCGTAGTGCTATGGCATTATTCTTTTTTACTTTGGAAGATATGTAAATGATTGTATTACATAATAGGGGCCCAATTAATGCCTTGTAAATCAAGATCATTTGTGAAGCATCTTGATTGAAGTTGTAAAATTCCATTTCATCTTCTCTTTAATATATTTTCTAAGCATAAGTCGGTCATTTTCTGACTTTAAATAGGATTCTTTACCCTTAATATTCACCTATTTAAATACTTTTATTAAAGAAAATGTGTAACTAATAATGCCTTTTTTATTCTCTCTAGGAGACACCAACTGAGGGGGGAAATAACAGGGGTCCATTTAAGATGACACGGACGGATCCCCCTGACATATTAACATCAACTTTTTATCAAGACATAAAAATTGGCCCTAACTGCGGGCTCAAGTATTCTGGATCTTCTAAGCAATGTGATTCCCAAATGGTTGGCCCACTGGATCAAAACTTTGAAACCATTAACAAAAGACATTGCCGTAGCTTTGACTTCATTGAGTCACTGGATGACCCAAAGGACTTTTCCTTGTCCATGGAGTATCCTTACAGGTCTGATCAGCAAACAGTAAGTAAGGATGCAGTCTGGAATGGCATTGGACAGCAGGGACACTTACGTTTTTCCTCACCCGATCTGTTCAACTCAAGACTCTCCCATCAACAAATCAGCACAGACAAGAGCAACGAGGCAGCAAGGACTAGTGTTCATGGCAAGCCTCGCTCAAAAAGTGCTCCAAGGGTTCGAGCCACCCTGACCCCAGTACCCATCACAGTCTCTCCAACTGCAACCATGAGGCGTCGATCTCCATTGGACCCCCAGAAGAGGTCTGAAAGTCTGCCAAATCGAGAAGCCTCCCATTCAACCAGGGCTTTAGTTAATGAGGTTCATCCAATCAAGTTACAACCCCACACACCCCTCTATGTTTCCGATTGTTTTGAGGAGAGCAGACAGGAGAAACAAGCTAACACTCCCCACGTCAGGTGCCGTGTTGATATAAAGCCAGATGCCTCAGTTCTCCAGCACACTGCACGGAAGATGCCTACTCACAGAAGTAATGTTCCCTGGCAGCTTTCCTCGACATCAGGGACCAGGAACGTCTCATTTCCAAGTCAGATATCCACCTCTAGAACGCCTACTCCCAGTGAGTGTTACAACATGGACTACAGGCAAGCATATCAATATCCCAACAGCTTGTCCGGTAGTTACATTCAATCTGGAGAGATCCCTTTTGGAAGGACTTCTCCTAGAGACTCAAGGGAGTACAGAACCTTGTCTAATCCCAACATCCCAACCAAGTTCTTCTACACGGACGATCCCTGCAGGTATCCAGTTCATCCACCCAGTAGGACATATTATCAAGATGACCAGTCCAGTATTAACAGCAGCAACAGCCAAAATCCATCCATTAGTAGTCAGTATGTACTCGACCCAAGAACTCGCTGGGTTCATACCTTGCCTGTACGTTCATACTATGCAGATTCCCATCGTGAACCCTTGGATCCGTTCTACAGTAGACCGTATTCAGTGAGTGAGCCAGGACCATACTTCATATCCACCCCTCAGAGTGAAACATACTTTCAGGAGGATCCAAGAGCTTATGCTTTTCCCTCTGAGCCCTCAAAGATGTTTTATACACGGCCTTGCCAGTACCCAGCAGACTTACACATTCCTATGAGAGCATATCATACCGAGGGACGGCGGCGGCCACGTATGTCCCAGGTCTTTTCAGATGACTGGAACCGGTCAAGCATTGCTACATATTCCAGTCAGTACGCATCCTCACAGGCCACTCCTCAGCGAGTGCCATCGATAAGCCCGTGGTATCCCAATGACTTTACCGAGCCAAGTCGTTTAGGAGCAGATGTCCGGAACTACTCAAAATCCTGGGACAATATTATTATCCCTCGTATGGACAGAGAACATGGCGTTTCACGAGGCAGGAGTTACGAGAATCTTCTCAATCACGGAAGGCCAGGAGTTCCTTCGAATAACAATCAACAACCGGTTATTGTGAACCTTTCTAGTTCGCCGAGACGGTACGCTGCCTTGTCCCTCTCTGAAAACTGTCTAGAAAAGTGTGCTGGTGACAGACAAAACAGTGCGAAGGGGCAATGGTTTGTAACCCCGGAGATTACAATTACTGACAATGACATTCGTGCAGCAAATAGCAACAAGAGAGATGGGGGAAGTAGCAGCTGGAATACGCAAAATACAGGGCGATGTCAAACTGCAAACTTGCACAACTTGCAGAGACCAGCAAACCCACCAGAATCCACAGAGAGAAAGAACACTAATTACTCCCTGCAGCAAAGCCTCGAACAGCTTGATGAGCTGCTAGCCGACCTAGTCATTGATTACAAGCCTCAAAATAGCAGGAGACCAAGTAAGGATCTGATAGACCAGCTCAAACAATTGATTCAAGATGACGAGACCAAAGAAGGGAAGCGGGACGTAGATCAAGAGGATTCAGGACTCTTGAACACACAAACAGACTCTTCAAAGACCAGCCCAGACACATTTAAAGACCCAGACAGTGGTTGTGAAGGTTTTCAGAGGAGTGTTGAGGATGTCTCTTTGAACCATATTGCAGACGAGGATGACACTATGGTGTGCTCCAACAAGAAATGCTTACGCAAAGACACTACATTCAATGCTTGCTTGTACTTCAAGTCCTGCCATAGCTGTTACACCTACTACTGCTCCAGAAACTGCAGGCGAGAAGACTGGGACACTCATAAAGAGACCTGTCTTTATGGCCGCATTAGTAGTGTTTGCAGGCACATTCTGAAACATTGTCGGGAGAACTCTGACGTTCATAAAGCTTTTTCACGCACTGCTAGGGTAGGATATCTGTCCCGTGGGAGAGGAGTTCTTTTCTTGGGTTTTCCAAACCCTGGGTGTGCAGATAACTTCATTCAGGTTGGCCTTGACAGCCTTACCATCTCTCCAACATATCTGTCCCTTCGAGAGTTAGACAGTTTCAAAGACAACCTTGGGCAATACGGCAAAGAGTTGCAGAATGCAGGCAAGGAATATGACCCCACTGAATGTTTCCTCCTGAATGTATCCATTGCTGTTGGAGACCTAGTGCCTAAAATTCCTTCACCCAAATTACAAATGCCAACAGTTCGCAAGTATGCCAAGGTCTCATTGGCCTCCTCAAGCCCAGATAAGAAAATCTTTAAGAAAGAATGTGAAATGGAGACTTTGATTCTCACTCCACCCCCTGGGACCTCTGACATTGACAAGGAGGGCCAAGATGGCAGGAAAGCAAGAGAGATTTGCTTCATTAATATTCAAAGAGAGCTTCGTACCCGGGGTGTATTCCTTCGCCATGAGTTTCCACAAATATACAACCAGCTTTGTGAGTTTGTTGAGAGCAACAAAAGGTTCACCCCCACCACCATCTATCCCATTGACAAGAGAACCGGAAAGCAGTTCATGTGTATGATCATGGCAGCGTCTGAACCAAGGATGCTTGATTGGGTTGGTGCACCACACCTTCTAGATGACATTATATAATCCTATGCATCCAGTATTATCCAGCTTTTGCTATACAAAATAAAATTTAAATGACTAATGTTTTTAGATAAGTATTTTAATAGTGAGACTATATTTATTGTTTTTCCGTCTGGCACTAAAAACTAGAATTAATACAAGTTGCTTATGGAATAAAAAGCTATGTACAGTACTTATTAGAAGATATGAGCACATATGCTTTGTCTTAAAATCTGTTTCCTCAGAATCAGAAGCTTTTTTTTTAAATTTGGGACACAATCTTTCTGCAGTATGGATTTAAATATGGTAAAATGTGTTAAATGGAGCAGAGAGTAATGCACACTTATAGGCATAGCTCAAAATAATCAAAGTATTTAATAAACACAGGGAGTGGAGGATGTGTAAAACTTTGTGAATGACAGATGTTCCAATTCTGTGGAAGTTGCTGAACTTTCTGTGAATTATGTGTGGGCCTACTTATAACTATATTTCTTGTGCTAGTGTGTTGCAGTGAGGATATAACAACTAGGAACCATTTGGAGAACCTCTGGAGAAAGTCTCATTTTCTCTTGCAATACAATATTGTCTAAAAGTTATTGTGTTTAGCCCCTTGAGAGGATAAAAATGCACTTGCATGGAGAATGCATGCTGGCAAGGAAAATGCAAATTCACTTTAAATTTTGCAATGGTTTGTCAGTTCTTTACAATAAATTATAGTCACAGATGATGATCAGTATGGCAGACAAAAGCATATGTCAGGTACATTTTTATAGACAAAGTCAAATAAACTGCTTGGAAGATTTAACTGTATTGTACTTGGCAACTGCTTTCTGTATTGTATTCATGGAGTACTATATCTATTCACATGGTTAAAACGGCTGAAAATGTAACTTCTAACTTTACATGACAAGAAAACATTTGTCTTTGAGTTATGCACATTTTCATTACATACAAATAAGATTACTTACTAATTTATTCATCTGACATGAAAGATTATCTGTATTATTTGAGTGTTTTTATTTTTTCATGGTATTGTAAAGTTCTGATGATTTCATGTTATTTCAATTGAAACAGTTATTGAAATATTGTGTTAAAAATGATAAACGTATATAAATTAAGCTATTCTTATTTTAATCATTTATAATGACTGACAAAACTTAGATGCCTATATTTGAAATATAATATTTCAATAGAAAAATATAAAATTTGAAAAAGATATAAGCAATGGTGTATAACACCATTGTATGCAAGATTGTGTTAGATATAGCACTTTAATAAATTGCTGAGGGGAAACATATTTATAAACATACCATTTAGATAATGACAGCATGCACACAACAAATCTTACAGCGATTAAAAGATAGTCAGTGTTATTGTGTTTATTTCTGTTGTCACTTTTATTTATGCCATTATTTATTTATTTACACTGTTCATTACCTGTTGTGTTCTGTTGACAAGTGTTGCTTTATTTCTGTACTATGGTCAATAAATGAAACACCCAAAAGTTCTTATTGGCTCATGCATTTTACTGATAATTCTACATAACAATAATAATAGCAACAGAAAACTCAAACTCTTTCACTGCATCTTCTAAGAGGTGAATATGTTTTATAAATACAGAGACTAAGAACTGTTCTTTTTTCATTGATAAACATTTTTTTATGGCTGACTGCAGCCTTTACCAAGTATAAAGAGTGCGTCAAGGTAAGCTATAAGCATGCTAAAGATAATTACAGTTTTGTTTGTTTTTTACCCTTTGTTGACAGTCATTGATATAATAAGGTCAGGATTTAAGTACATATAGGCTAAATGACAAGGTGAATGAACACATAGCCTATACAAGACCATAACTATGAATCCTGGCTGCTTGGATCCTACATTTTTCTGGACCTCTGGGCCTGCAAAATCATCCAACCTATAACATCACTATCTTCAAAGGCCTATAATGTAGCCTTTTAAAGATCTTTAAGTGAAACAGATGTGTCTAAACGATTTATCTACAGTGCAACATCAAACCTATTAAGATCTAACAGCTGGACAATTGGCGTGGAATATAGCCTGTCTCTAATAAAATTATTTACTGGAGTGAAAATTATAGCCTAACAAATATTACTGCAGCGACATCTGCTGGTTAATATAACTAAGCACATGATATTAAGGCGTTCACTATCATCAGCCGTAATTTTTTAGTTATTGACGCATGTATGTCATATTGCTGTCAGGTTTCCAGTCACGTGATCGTTGAAAAATAACGTTTGCACAACCAGCATACGTTTTTATTACTGAACAATATACATATGTGCAGATATTTATTGATCGCCAGAAATGTACCAACATTTAAACTGGCAAATGCAGTTGAATTCATTAAGTGCTCAGTAACAGACTATCGAATGTGTCTTTTCTCAAAACACAGGTGACCTCCTCCTTACAGCAATTAAAAGCGACATATTGCACCTATAGCCTACCCTGATAGCACACGTACATCTCGGAGACGTCTATTTGATGTCTGCATTTACATCTGCAAGATGTATTTTTTAGAGTGTTTGCTCATCTGCAATACGTCTATAGGACGTTTCCTTTTAGATGTCAAATAGACGTC
The DNA here is from genome assembly GCA_039654775.1 of Spinibarbus caldwelli. NCBI lineage: Eukaryota > Metazoa > Chordata > Actinopteri > Cypriniformes > Cyprinidae > Spinibarbus > Spinibarbus caldwelli. The sequence continues at coordinate 16,171,153 of CM077248.1, read as the reverse complement.
TATTAGATGTCTTTAAGATGTTTATGATTTACAATGTATGTAAAACTGACATCTGAAAGAGGTCTTTCAGACGTTTGTAGACAGCAGATGCTTTCCAGATCAAGAGATCTTTAACAGACATCTTGCAGACGTATGTGTGCTATCTGGGTATTTCCATTTAGCTACATTTTTTATTGTTTTCATGTGAATGCAAGCAAAAACGTTTCTTTTAGCCTATGGGATATTCTGAAGCTGAACCCTTTCTAGACTTTGTAGGCCTCATACATATTATGCAGGGCATCAAATATTCACCCCTATGCATTTTGCATTGGTAGGACAGGATTGTTGAGGGATTTTTATTTTTATATATTTTTTTTCTCAGTTCTCTCCATAGTTTTGGATTGTTCAATTGTCCATTTGTCTCTTTTACATAGTGCTTGATGTCTGGATCAATGTCTTAAACTACTGACATGATCCATTAAAAGTCCTGATAGTAAGGCAAGTAGCAATGCAATTACATTTTGGTAATAAAATTGTTTTGTAAAACTAAAAAGGATACATTTTTAAATTAGTAAATACATGCATATCAGCATTGTTTATTATGCAACATGTCCAGTGTTGGAGAAGAAGAAAAAAAAATTCCTGGAGGCAGAAAGGTGGAGGCTCAGAACTGAGATGCTTGTTGCCGGGAAACAGGAAGCTGAGCGAACATCCAGGCACTTCAGACTGTGGGCAGGGTGATAAATGGGGGCTGCTGAGAAAGCATGTGGATGGCAAACTGATACACCACCCTTCAGGAAGAACACCACATAAACGGGAAGGCTTCATCTTCATCTGTACAGTAACTGCCTTCCAGTGAAATTATTCGGCACAGCTGAAACCCCTAATGTCCTTGAAAACCTGCTCATCTCTAAACCACTTTCATGCATAATTCAAATGCATACATATAAATCATGTCCCACTTTTTGGTTGCACATGTCAGGTTTTTCACTAGATGGCACCACATTCCCATGCTTCATGCAGTGAATAGACAATGCATTCACCTGGCAAGATAATACTGTATTTTAAGTTCATGATAGAGAGGCTGAGCCATAACAGCATCACATGCTGATGATAAGAGACAAAAACACTTTCAAATATTTGCTTCTTTTGTTATCAACCCATATGCTGCTTCTCTCTACCCCCAGTAGAGGGTGGTAGACAGACACTCTCTTTATGAGTCAGAATGAGTCATAAATGATTCATCTGCTGTAAGGGGGAGATGAGCTGCTGTTGTCTTTGTAAGCACCACATGCCCAAACACATCCCAGCCCACATGATCACCAGGTGCTGTAAGCATGGCTAAAGCACAAGTCGTCCCACAACTTTGGTGACAAGAGTCATATCAGTGCTACAGTGCTTATGATGTTCTGGTTTTTACACTGCTGTATAAAATCTTTTACTTCCAATGCAAGATTTTATCTTTTGTTAGTCTTCGAGTGAGGAAAAAATGTAATGCAAATTATGCAGATGCAGTGCAAAATCTTATACTGAAAAAAAAAATCATGCAAGTAGAAACATTTCTCTTACCCCACTGGATGTTCTAAAGCAGAACCCTTTTTAGACTTTGTTGTAGGCCTATAATGCATAATAATAATTTTGTAAAAAAAAAAAAAAAAAAAAAACATTTTTTTTATTTGAAGGAAGAAAATAATTTAAATGGATTTAAGGTAATAATTTGAGGGAATAAAGAAACCAAAATAGTAAAATAATTAGAATTTATTGTAAAGTAATGCATTTGTACTATTTGCAAATATATTTTCAATTCCAGACAGCAAAATCTGACAAAAGCTTAACTGAAAAATGCTTTTGACTTTTTCTTGTGAAAGTGCAATAAAAAGTTTTCTTTTCTTTTTTTTTTAATAAAAGGCACACTTTGTGCATCTCAAATTGTCATTTCACAAGGCCAATATCATTTCCAGCAATTCACATGCTTCCTCTTAACGTCTAAGTCGATAACTTCCCTTCTCTCTGTGCCACAGACAACTTACATAAATTGTTGAAAATGCTGGGCAGTGCTGCTATAAAGCAGCTCCTCTGGGACAGCTTGTGGGAAGGCTGGGCTGATGTGGGCCAGTAATGCACAAATACACCAGTACAATAGTTTAAGTATGCTTCTAAATATATATACAAATGTATTTCCTTTGTGAGAGTCCCATGCTATGACATTTAATACTTTAAGTACAAAAGGAATTCAGTGGGGGTTTGTGGGAGGTTTGAAACTCCTGTCACTGGAACTGTGCACTTTCAAAAGGTACCAATATGCGCACTTTAGGTAGTATGTAAATTTAGGGTACTAAAATCCATCCTTAGATGTACCTTTTAAAAGGGCACCATCCCAGTGACAGCTTTTGTAACTTTTTTTTCTGAGTTTATACTTAAACTTGCATCTTTATGTGATTTCATTAGCAATGTTTCAGTCAAACAACTTTGCTCAGGCTTGAAAGATGTTGCTAATAAAATTTCATGAAAGTTTGAGTAGAGTGTGGGATTTATAATGAATTTTTTGAGTTTATATTGGACTTTTATCTGACAAATGATGTGTGTGCGCGAGGCAGTATATAGTTTTATTTGGTCTTACTTGCATTAAGTAAAATTACTCAATAATGTACATCAATAATTATTTTAATGACTTTTCAATGCAAGCATCATAAATTCTGCAAACATGACATTAAAATGGTTCTTTACACATTAGATGCTTCAAATGCAACACTAAATTTTACACAGTATTTAATGGAGGCCCTGTTCCGTCTCTATATCCACCAAGGGCCTAAAAAGCCCCCTGCTTTATTTAGATTTAGTTCTGCATGAGTAAATCAAAAGATGTCAACTTGATCCCTGCTTGGTCAACAGGTTATAGACATTTGAATCCCCTAAGATGGGTACTTTCCCCACCCTCTATCCTGTGTAGGAGCAAGGATGACTCAGAGTCAACTACCACGCTGTCCTTTGTTTACTGAATTCTGTTTAGGAGAAAACAGCAGTGTCTCTAGATATCTTATGCATTGACTTTATCACCACAACCATAGCAATGCATATAAACAAATTGTGATGCATATGACAACTGCATGTTGCAACATTTTTGCTTCTAAAAAAATATGAATAGTCTGCTGACTGTCTGTTGAGTCATCATGAAAGGGACAAAAAGAGCGCAGTGTGACTTTGCTCTCCAAAAAACATGGTTACTTAATGCACATGGTCATTTGAGAAAGAGTTCGTCTGAGGAACCCTTGTGCCAGTGTTGGGTTTTGTCACTATGGAGCCGTTTTGTATTGTCTATAAGGAAACCCCATGATCTGATTCAGTGGTAAACATCATTACATTAGCATCAGTAATCCTTTATATTTACCACAGATAATGACGCAATGTATGACCTAAAGTAAGTATAATGTCATTTTTGACCATAACAGTCCAGTTCTGTACATGCAAACAACCTGCAAAACACATATAGAATAAAAACAGAAAGTAAAAGCACATCAGGTCCTTTCCATTGTGCATACACCCAATTTCAATAAGCGTAAAAATAAAAATAGCATGCTTTGTTTCTGAGAGAAGCATTGAAGGACAAATCTTCTGAAAGCACACAGAGAACACCATCTTTTTAATGATCATAATTATTGTCTACTTACCACCATTTTCATTGATTTTGTGAGAAAATTGTCTGCCTTTTGTCGCTTGTTCCCATTTAGCTTGGACTATAAATTTGAACAGTGATAAAAATAGATTTTGCTAATAACCAAAAGACATTTTAAGCCTGTTTTATGATATTTTTATGATTGTTCCCATATTCATGTCTGCTAAGATCATCAGACCGGATCATGTGAATACATTTATTTGCATTCTGAAAATTTAAAAAATATCAAATGATAATGACTGCATTAATCTTGTCCTTGTATTAGGATCTCAAAACATGGCCTACAGCCGTTTACTGTTACAAGCAAATGGGATGATAATGTCTGTACTTCTCCATTCCCTAATAGATATTGATCGCTGCATGGTTTCCCAGGCCGTAGTGGATTCATTTCTCAGCTCAGGGCCATTTCTGATCACAGTGAGAAACGAGAATTTAACAGGTTTGCATTTTACTGGAAAATGTGGTAGAGAAATCTGCTCATTTACACACAGGAAACCATGATGTTAAGGGGAACCCTGTCACTGAAAAGACCCCTTCCTTCCTCAACATATACACGCTCACACCTCTCATTAACATACAGGTTTAGCGTCTCTTGAGTCATTCTGTCATGTTCTTCAGAACCACAGCGCATTTTCAAGGAAACGCTTGAGTTTTTCTAAAGCAGTCAAAACAATCTTATTCTTTGATCATTGCAAAAATGTCTTTTTTCTCCAAATACGTCTTCAGGCTTTTTTTAAGACATCTACATCTACAAGGTCAGGTCAAATAACCCCTCTGGCTAAGGGTTAATAGATGCATTAGCTCTTTATGGCATGAGGTGTTCAAGGGGCAGATTGACCAAATCCTTAGATCAACCCTAAACTTAACCTCAACCTACACATTAACCCTCCACTGACTTTGACCACTGATCTGTCAGCTCTCAGGGCAGGTCAAGCCTGCCAACATGTGCCATGTCATGAAGGGCCTATTAGCTGCTCTGTGAAAACGTCCATTGTGTTACTCAAAAGTACAGGTCAATAACTGGATGATCAGTTATATGTGCAACAAACAACTGATTATTTCACAGGTTTTCTGTGAAACAATTACTGTGTGTGTCTAGTACCCCTAGTGGACAGCACTAGTGTTTTGTGGTTAGGTCACTCAAACCATATTTGTGGTTGTCAAAAATGCATCAAAATGATTAGTGTTAACACTAATCCATCCTGATACATCCCGTAATGAATGCCTACTATCTATCAATCAACCTCTGCATTAAAACATGGGATTTGTGCAGATTTAAAAGAAAGTAAATAATAGATTAGAATAGATAGATAGTTCAATAACAGTCTGAATGTTGCAAAGTTCATTAGTTATGAAGCAAAATCAGTTCAACTATAAAGCAGTGACAATAGTGTCATTATTCAGATCAAGTTATTTCAGTGTTGATTCAGTTTAGTTCAATAATAGCTTAATTCGGCTATAAGCAGCTATAAAGAAGGCAAAGTGTTGTTATTCAGCTCAAGTCACTTCAGTGTTTGATTGAGTTCAGTTGAGCAACAGTGTCAATGTTACAGAGTTAATCAACTATGAACAAATTCGATTCAGCTATATAGTAGCTCTAAAGAAGACAAATGACAAGTTATGTCATGAAACTCTAGATGGCACAGGCCAGTTATGGGTCCTTAATGCAAACTGATGATATTCACAGCGTTAAACTACTTGGCAGAAGCTGATTGGTTCATGTTGCATATACGCAGCTTGCTGCTTTACATTTAAATGGCTGGTTAGCATTCACTAGAGCAGTTCGCAGAGTGCTTTCATAGTTCCTCCTTCCCCAGCTCCACCTGTATAGATCTGCTACGGGTTATTATATGCTATTTGTGCAGCAGCAGTATGTCTTAAATACTCACAGCACCGTATCAGCGTATGTATTGGCAGTAGCAAGTTCCTCACTGTGAAAAGTAATCATTGAATCTACTTAAGAAAAGCTTGTAAATGTAACTGATTTTGACAAATTTGCTGATTTTACTTAACTAGTTATGTGAACTTTAAGGTGGATGCCATTGTTAAACTAAACAATTTTAGTAAACAATACTTAACATCTAGTTTGTTGGACTAAAGGCTTGTTCACACAGTTGCAATAGTTTACCTTACTTAGATAGATTTTGTTATCTTTTCTTAGTTGTTATACTTACTAGGTTTTATTAAGTTACAGCTACTTTCAAGGCAAATAAAACAATTTACTTACTGTTTTGAGTGACACTTACTTAAAATATTCAAGTAGCCACAAAGGAACCAATGACATTAATAAACCAGTGTGAGGCAGAAGTTCACTAATATGTTGCTAATGTGCAACATAACAACAGAAGAAGAAGAAGAAAAAAAAGAGTCTTAGACTTTTCACTCATTTCCTCCATGTCTGCAGTTATCTTTTACTAGTTGCATTCACTCATCTCCCAAAGTCATCTTGAATGTTGAATTTTCAATACAACTGAAATATTTGAGAGAACATCACATAAGCTGACTTCATAAATGGATGTTGATTTTCCTAAAGGGTTTTTTTTTTTTTTTTTTTTTACTCACCATTACAGTGATTAGCGTGACATGAAATTGGAGTTATTTGACTTCAAGGGAATAAAAGGTATAAATAGATTGTTTTTAGAAAGTGATCTATCTTCTAATTAAATAATTAGTGTATTGTTTTGTGATTATTAATGATCTTTTACAATTAATCCTTTCATATTTGTGGTAATATGCTCAAGTCACACACAACATGTGACTTCAACATTCAGCACACAAATCACAACAATGGTAACAATTCAATTTCATTTATTTTTATTAATTGTAACTAACCATTTTATTTGTTCTTTTAGTTGTGCTACTACTGACACAAGACAGCAAATAAAATTGGAAAATAAAAACAACTGTAAAACAAAGCAATTGCATAATTTATTCATGCCGCAATGCACTCTGGGAGTCAGTAATTCTGAGTAGTAATGTTCTTCAGATCACAGATTCAATTAAGTTAACAAAACTTAAATGTCTTAAGTAAATTGAACTCAAAATAAGTAAGGAATACTTTTAATATATTAGTAGAGATTTAAATGACACTTAAAACAATAATGTTAAGATTACTTAATTGAATTAAGGCAACGAGTTTGCACAATTTAATTAAGTAAACTTAAATTACATTTTACAGTGCTGTACTTGCTCTGTAGCAGCAGCAATGATCTACAACTACAGCAATAACCAACAGCAGTGGCAATTCAGCAGCATAGCAGATCAATTCCGCCAAGACCAAATACATTAACATTGTCATATTCATGGGCAGTCGTGGCCTAATGGATAGAGAGTTGGACTTGTAACTCGAAGGTCTGGCAGGGATTGTAGGTGGGCGGAGTGAATATCCAGCGCTCTCTCCACCCTCAATACCACGACTGAGGTGAGACCCTTGAGCAAGGCACCGAACCCCCAACTGTTACCCGGGCGCCGCAGCATTGGCTACCCACTGCTTCGTGTGTGTGTGTGTGTGTGTGTGTGTGTGTGTGTGTGTGTGTGTGTGTGTGTGTGTGTGTGTGTGTGTGTGTGTGTGTGTGTGTCTGTCTGTGTGTGTGTGTGTGTGTGTGTGTGTGTGTGTGTCTGTGTGTGTGTGTGTGTGTGTGTGTGTGTGTGTGTGTGTCACTACTCACTGCTGTGTGTGTGCACTTGGATGGGTGAAATGCAGAGCACAAATTCCGAGTATGGGTCACCAAACTTGGCCACAAGTCACCTCCTTTCATTGCCATGCTAAAATCTTCCGAGAGTTGTCATGATAGAACTGTAATTATGCAGTTTAATTTAGTTCAGGTTTTGTTCTCATCCAATACTGTCAGAACCGATAATTTTACTGAATATGAAGTGACTTTTAAACCCCATACATAGTCATATGTATTAAATTTACAACGAAAGAAAGGGCTGAAGTGAATATAAATTATTTCCTCTAATTGAATCACAAGTCTTCTGATCTGACAAACTGAATCTCTTTGCTCGCTACTTGTTCAGTCCAGCTATGATACAGAACTCTACCTTTACAATTGATGCACTGAAATTACTTAGAGCAAGGTAATACAATCAGGCCTTGTGCTGCTCTTATACTGCTAACACATTTCACTCTGATGAGTCATTATAAAGTCCCGAAAGTACATCTCTCCCAGGTGCCGCCAACTGATCTGCTCTTGCTTTTGTAAATGTCAGAGGGTATTATGCACTATTAGTGATGCACAATAGTATTTGAAGGATATCTAGCATTCTCAATACAGCAGCTTGTGCATCCGATACAAACAGATGCACTGCGATGCACTTTGCAACAATACACCTTAAATGTCCCTCCAACTTCCACCAGTTCAGTGTTGTTTTATTAAATCCCATATAGCACAAAGAAAGAGTGTCTGCATGCTTGAAGACTTGATTGTCATACTGTACATGATCGTGGCTGGCGGTGCGGGTGGCAAACATCACCTGTTAAAATCGCACATACTGTCATGGCCATGTGTAAAGGTTTTGGTTAGACCGCACAGACTTGTGGTCCAAGTATAGAAAACAAATTTGTAGCTGGCATTTACTGACACATGACCTTATAAATTTATTACATTAAATTTATATGCACACATCTACTAAAATAATGCATATATAGTGTAAAATAAAATAGAATAAAAATCAAAGCAATTGCAAAATCGGTTATCACATTGATAAGTACATGAGCAGTTAGTTTTTGGGGATTTTCTTTGTACCTGGAGCAAGATCAAAACACAAAGATGAGAAGATGAGTCAGTTGTGCAACAATAATGCATAAATGCACATTACAACATCTTGACTTATACTTCAAAAAGCAAAAGTACAACATGCTCATTTTCTTTAAATTACCATTGGAAATAATAATACATTCTAATAACCTCTGAATAAAACAAGTTTAAGTTAAGAGAATTGCCCTTTCAAAGAAATGTGATGACCTAACTCTTAATGTAAGTGATGCCTGTTGTGAGAGGAGTAATCCCTATGAATAATACATTTCTGCAAGTGAATACTGCAGCGATGTTATGTCCTAGATCTCACTGCAGTGTGCACCCAATGACCCAATATCTTAATGCGTATCCATGTTGCTAATGTTCACTGTAATTTTACATGATAAGGTAACAAGTTCCCTTTCAGTCTGTCATTCCGAGTCCCCCCGGTGGAGCGGTCAGTTGCGATGCAGTTGTGTCCTAATACTGTGTCCTAATACCGCCTCCACCCAGCAGGGCAAACCGTGCCTCCCCTTCCGGGCCTGTAGGTACTCATCTTGTCTGACCGGCGATGCTTATGTGGACTGTGGAGAAACTGCCTCTGCCTTACACTATGGTGTTACTGCAGGTTCTTCAGGCTAAAAGCACTGAGGCCCTGCACGAGGGTGGTCACGATCCGGAAGTTCTGAAAGAGCTCCGAACCGCAAATGACCTCACACTCCGAGCGACGAAGGTCACCGCGAGTTCTCTGGATTGTGCAATGTCCACACTCTGGTCGAAATAGAGACGCCGACAAAGTTCGGTTCCTCAAGGTCTCTGTGTCCCAGGCTGGCCTCTTTGGCGACGCAGCTGAGAACATGGCCCAGCAGTTCTCGGCTGCACCAGCCTACTCGTCGCCGAGGGCAGCACCCTGCATCCGCCCCGGCTCCCGTGCTGCATCCGCAGCAGCCTCCAGAAGCAGCGGCGTGGAGCTGGGCGTAGGCAGGCTACCTGGTGGTGAGCGGAAGAGCAAAAGGCCCCTGGGACGGGCGACCCAGGGAGAGAGGGAACTGCTTTCAGGAGATGGTGAATGCACCTCTCCCTCCCCCGGAGGAGGGCTGGGTGGAGAATCTTTTGTTTCCAGAATCTCGACAAGAGAGCGGTTTTCTCTGTCTCTGGGTCCCAAGAGGACATGGAGAGTTGTGGATGGACCAACACCGGACCACACTCATTCTCCTCTCTTGCCAGTAGGCAGCAGTGGGCGGTTCGAGAGCGTCATCAAAGGACCTACTCACGCACCCTCTGCTAAACTTGGAACAAGGTAAGCATTGCACCACACACTCAGACCCCTCTTCGGTCCGCCCACGAGCCGGGTCCCTGCATTCCACCTCGCTCCCCCACCGCGGGTACGCTGGTGGTCCCGCTGGTCCCGCTGGTCCCGCTTGTACGGTGTCTGGGTACCTGGCTACCCAGCCCGTCTCGCTGGCTCCTGTGGCCCATCTGACTCGGCTATGCGATTCAGTTCGCCCAGCATCCTCCCAAGTTCAGAGGCGTCCACTTCACTTCAGTGAAGGCGGCAGATGCCCCTGTCTTGCGTGCAGAGTTCACAGTCCTGTTGGCGAAGGATGTGAATGGCCTTCGTTTCCCCCAGTGAGCCTTCTTGCACAGACACTGTACAAGATCAGGGAGGACGAGGAGCAGGGTCCTGCTCGTGGAGCTGTACTGTCCCACTCGGACTTGGTTCCCGGAACTGATGCTCCTCGTGACAGCCCCTCATTGGCAGATTCCTCTGAGGAAGGATCTTCTGACTCAGAGACGGGGCACCCTGTGGCACCCGCGTCCAGACCTCTGGAAACTTCATGTCTGGTCCCTGGACGGGACACAGAGGTTCTAGGTGACCTACCTCGAGAGGTAGTTGACACAATCACTTCGGCGAGAGCACCATCTACAAGACACGCTTACGCCTTGAAATGGAACCTGTTCGTCGAGTCGTGCTCTTCTCATTGAGAAGACCCCCGGAAATGCCGTGATGCTATCCTTTCTGCAGCAAGGGTTGGAGCGAAGGCTGTCTCCCTCCACCCTCAAAGTCTATGTGGCTGTGATTGCTGCCAACCATGACCCTGTGGAAGGGAAGTCGGTAGGGAAGCATGACCTGGTCATCAGGTTCCTTAGGGAGGCGAGAGGGTTAAATCCTCCACAGCCCCCCTCTATACCCTCTTGGGACCTGTCTCTAGTGCTCAGAGCACTACAGCAGGGCCCATTTGAGCCTTTGCACACAGTTGAGCTGAAGTTTCTATCAATGAAAACTCTGCTCCTGCTTGCACTGGCCTCCATCAAGAGGGTAGGGGACCTGCACACATTTTCGGTCGACGATTCATGCCTAGAGTTTGGGCCGGCTGACTGCCAAGTAATCCTGAGGCCCCAGCCCGGCTATGTGCCCAAGGTTCCCACTACTCCCTTCAGGGACCAGGTGGTGAGCCTGCAAGTGCTGCCCCCGGAGGAGGCAGACCCAGCCCTAGCTTTGCTTGTCCCGTCCGAGCATTGAGATGTTACGTGACAGGACGCAAAGCTTCAGGACCTCAGACCAGCTCTTTATCTGTCACAGAGGCCAGCAGAAGGGAATGCCATCTCTAAGCAGAGGATAGCCCAATGGATAGTGGATGCCATCACCTTGGCTTATCAGGCACAGGGTGTGCCCTGGCCGTTCAGGTTGAGAGCACACTCTACTAGAAATGTTGCATTTTCCTGGGCGCTGGCTCGTGGCGCCTCGCTGGCAGATATTTGTAGAGCTGCGGGCTGGGCACCCCCAACACGTTCGCTAGATTCTATAGCCTTCGTGTGGAGCCGGTATCCTCCTGTGTTTTCACCTCAAACGGGTAGAAGCACTGAGAGGCCCCGGCTTCAGGTCGGCTTGCTAAAACCGCTCCAGAGAGTCTGTACTGTAGATCCTGTCAAGCTCCTCCATCCTCTCGGCAGCCAGACGTGGCGGAGCGTCCGGCGCCAGGCCCTCACTCGATGAATCCGTGAGAACCGGTAGAGGCCTGGGTTCCATATGTAGAGACCTAAATGGATCCCATATATGTAATTCCACGGTATAACTCCAGAGTCCGTGTTTCCCCGGCAAACCTTCTGCCATTTTCCAAGAGGGTTACAATCACCTCTAATCTTCCATCTACCTAAACGGTTGTTCATATGTGTAAGTGCTTCTGAACCTCCTTCGGGAAGGATGGGGCTTCGGCAGCTTTCCTGTTCCAAGTGGAACGGGTACATTTTCCCAGTATTATCCAGTCTTACTGAGTGGGTAGTGCCATAGCAACAGTAACTGGTCTTCTTGTGGTAAGCCCCGACCTACGCCAAAAAGAAGGGGCGCAGGAGGCTTCCACAGGACACTGGAAGGGGCAGTATCCATGGCCCTTTGGTAGGGATCCCAATTCGTCGGTCACCGACGTGACTCGGAGTGACCAACTGAAAGGGAATGTCTCGGTTACGTATGTAACCCTCGTTCCCTGAAGGAGGGAATGGAGACGTCACGTCCCATCGCCATGGCTTCTGTACCACCGCTGAGCGGCCGGGTCACCAGCTCTGCTCCTCAGCGAAAACCTGAATATGCACTGCACCTGCTGCCTACTTATACTCACGCTGTGATCAGCGGCAGCTGGATACAATCATCACATGCCAATGTGCATTGGCTCGTTTAGTTACACTCGAAGTGGATTGGTCGCTCTAAGCGAGGTCCCAATTCGTCGGTCACCGATGTGACGTCTCCGTTCCCTCCTTCAGGGAACAAGGGTTACATATGTAACCGAGACGTTACACCACCATTCAAAAGAGTGTGGTTGGTGAGATTTTTTAATGTTTATGAAAGAAGTCTCTTACAGACATTATGCTATAGAGAAACAAGCAAACTAGAATTTTATCTTTGAACTTCTGTTTTTGCAGTAACTCTGTATATTTTTATAGCATTGGTGCTGAAGACTAATTACTAATTAATTACTCCAATCTTCAATGTAAAATGATCCTTCAGAAATCATTCTAACATGCTGATTTGGTGCTTAGTAAACATTTCTTGTTATTATCAGTGTACAATCAAGAGTGGTGAGATGTAGTGTTGAGATAAAATTCAGCAAACTCTCTTGAAATGTTTGCCCTGTATGTTGATGTCTGAATGATCACCACACTCTATTACATTTGATGTTTTGCATGCAAGGCGGTTAAATGTCACCTTATAGTGTGTTTACTCACATTTCTGTAATGGAGTTATTCGAAATCATTTGCAGACCTTTACTAAAATCTGTAAGGATGCAGCAGCAAAAATTTGTGCTTTATTTTTGTAGGTGCATTCCAGCAGGATTTTTTTTTCTTTCAAGAAGTGTAAAAAACACAGCTAACATTTTAGATTAAGGAACACATATTCACTATTAACTAAGAATCTTCCCTCAGTAAACTCCTAATTTGCTGTTTATTGATAGAAAGTAAGGCAGTTGTTGTAGTGGTTATGTTTAGGGTTAAGGGATCTATAATATGGTCATGCAGAATAAGGCATTAATATGTGCTTTTTAAGTATTAATAAACAGCCAATATCCTAGTAATATGCATGCTAATAAGCAACTAGTGACTATACCCTAATTTGCTTGTGAATAGAACACAGAAGTATGTGCATGCAAAAAAAAAAAAAAAAATCAAGTGCCCTTTGTTGACCCAGTGGAATGGGGACATATGACCTATTTGCAATGCTGCGGGCACAGACATCTGTTGGTCACAGCAGAACTTTTCAAAGGAGCTTGTTGATCACACTGCCATCTAGGCATCTGCTGCACTTAATGAAATTAAATCTTTGTTAATAAGAGCAAAGGCCTTCCTTTTTACTAAGTAGGAGCCGGTCTGAGCTGTAAGGTCCTTGGAGTTTGACAACAAGGCCAGTCAATCCTCTCCTAATTTCACTTTACCCAACCCCCTTTAATTAGGACATGCACCGCCTGTTGCGGCAAACTTACTGCTGGGGGCACCCCTCCCAGCCAGAATGCACCAGCCAGGTGCACCAGGTGAAGCTGATCTACAACCTGAATTCAGAAATGTTGGGACGTTTTTTTAAATTTGAGTAAAATGAAAACTAAAAGAATTTCAAATCACATGAGCCAATATTTCATTCACAATAGAACATAGATAATGTGACAAATGTTTAAACCAGGGCTGTCAATCGATAAATATTTAATCGCAATTAATCGCACATTTTTATTTGGTCTAAATGTACCTTAAATTATTTTTAATACTCTAATCAACATGGGCATGGACAAATATGGATGCTTTATGCAAATGTATGTTTATTATTATTGAAACCATAGTCAACATAGAGCATGAAGACTAGACATGTTTAAAGGTCATAGATGTTTTTCAAAGAACTTGTTCATGTAGACACATGAAAAAAGAAATACCAGGTTCTCATTACTTCTCTTTCTTTGCACTGAGCAATTTACTTACACAAACCTTGTTTACATTTTTGCACAACAGGGCAGCTCACTTCTTCTGAACACGCAAAATGTACATTTATTATTTATTATTAGATTTGTTTGCCTCTCTGTGTCCACATACTGTATGTGCATCTCCATTTCTCCAACTACGGGCTAGGCAATGGATCAAACAGAGAACGCGCGCTGCGTTAATCACATGTTAATAAAATTAGTGCCGTTAAAATGAATTTGCGTTAACACGTTATTAATGCGTTAACTTTGACAGCACTACTTTAAACTGAGAAATTTTACAATTTTTTGCTCAAAATGAGCTCATTTCAAATTTGACGCCTGTTACAGGTCTCAAAATAGTTGGGACGGGGGCATGTTTACCATGGTGTTGCATCTCCTCTTTTCAAAACAGTTTGAAGACGTCTGGGCATCGAGGTTATGAGTTTCTGGAGTTTTGGTGTTGGAATTTGGTCCCATTCTTGCCTGATATAGGTTTCCAGCTGCCGAAGAGTTCATGGTCGTCTTTGGTGTATTTTTCGTTTAATGATGCACCTAATGTTCTCTATAGGTGAAAGATCTGGACTGCAGGCAGGCCAATTCAACACCCGGACTCTTCTACTACGAAGCCATGCTGTTGTAATAGCTGCAGTTTGTGGTTTTGCATTGTCCTGCTGAAATACACCTTCCCTGAAATAGACGTCGTCTGAAGGGGAGCATATGTTGCTCTGAAACCTTTATATACCTTTCAGCATTCATAGTGCCTTCCAAAACATGCAAGCTGCCAATACCGTATGCACTTATGCACCCTCATACCATCAGAGATGCTGGCTTTTGAACTGAACACTGATAACACGCTGGAAGCTCTCCCTCTTCTTTAGCCCGGAGGACACGGCATCCGTGATTTCCAACAAGAATGTCAAATTTGGACTCGTCTGACCATAGAACACTTTTCCACTTTAAAACAGTCCATTTTAATTGAGCCTTGGCCCACAAGACACGACGGCGCTTCTGGACCATGTTTACATATGGCTTCCTTTTTGCATGATAGAGCTTTAGTTAGCATCTGCAGATGGTACGACAGACTGTGTTTACCGAGAGTGGTTTCTGGAAGTATTCCTGGGCCCATTTAGTAATGTCAATGACAGAATCATGCTGATGAGTGATGCAGGGCCTGAAGACCACGGGCATCCAAAAAAGGTCTTCGGCCTTGTCCCTTACACACAGAGATTTCTCTAGTTTCTCTGAATCTTTTGATGATGCTATGCACTGTAAATGATAAGATTTGCAAAGCCTTTACAATCTGACGTTGAGGAACGTTGTTTTTAAAGTATTCCACAATCTTTTAACGCACTCTTTCAGAGATTGGAGAGCCTCTCCCCATCTTTACTTTTGAGAGCCTCTACCTCTCTAAGACATCCCTTTTTATAGCTAATCATGTTACAGACCTGATGTCAATTAACTTAATTAGTTGCTAGATGTTCTCCCAGCTGAATCTTTTTACAATTTCTTGCTTTTTCAGCCCTTTGTTGCCCCCATGCCAACTTTTTTGAGACCTGTAGCAGGCATCAAACTTGAAATGAGCTCATTTAGTGGATAAAAGTGTAAAATTTCTCAGTTTAAACATTTGTTATGTTCTCTATGTTCTATTGTGAATAAAATATTGGCTCATGTGATTTGAAAGTCTTTTAGTTTTCATTTTATTCAAATTTAAAAAACGTCCCAACATTTCCAGAATTCGGGTTGTACTAATTGGCAGAGCAAACACAAAGTCAGGGTAGAGCAGCAGTAGAAAGCAGCACTGAGAAATGAGTGTGGCAAACTTGCCATTACTTTGATTGAAGTGAACTCTTTTGTGCAGAATTAAGCCCACTACAATCAATGGAGATATAGCTGGTGAGCTTTCATATTTTTCTTTTGATTGAAATTGATTTATATCATATTTCAGCATGATTGGTTTGTTTAATAGATTTAAATTTTGGCAGTGATTGTTTTATATATATTTAAAACGTGTTCAGATTAAAAGCTGTTTAAAATAATCAAATCATCAAAGTTAAAAACAGTGTATTTACTGAATTAATGTTCAAATATCTGCTGTGGTTACATGCTGTTTTATGGTAATTTAAAACCAAGGATTTAAATCTTGTGTTTGCTTGATTGTACCTAATTGTGCTTGCTCTTAAAGTGGTGTTTGTATTTGTGTTTAAAGGTTTTTCACCTGACTAATTGACTCATTGCATTGAACTTTCAAAAAAAAAAGAAGGGAAAAGGAGAGCAAAAATGTGGTCAATGAGTGAAATCCAGTTGAAATCTTCTTGTAGTGGGCTGTCTTTTCAAGTGGGAGAGTTCTGCACATTCAGTACCTCAAAACAGTGAGGATTCATTTGACAGTGTCACTGCTAATAGTGAAAATGATTGAAAAAACTGTTCACTAAAAATCAAAATTCTGTCCTTAATTAGTCACCCTCATGTCGTTCCAAACCCGCAAGACCTTCATTCATCTTCGGAACACAAATTAGGATATTTTTGATGAAATCTGAGAGCTTTCTGAACCTGCATAGACAGCGATGTAACTACCACGTTCAAGGCTCAGAAAGGTAGTAAGGACATGGATAAAATAGTCCATGGGACATCAGTGGTTCAACTTTAATTTTATGAAGCTACGAGAATACTTTTTGTGCGCAAAGAAAACAAAAATAACACCTTTATTCAACAATTTCTTCTCTTCCGTATCAGTCATGTCCTTACTACCTTTCTGGGCCTTGAATATATCAGTTTCGTTGCTGTCTGTGCAGGGTCAGAAAGCTCTGGCATTTCATCAAAAATATCTTAATTTGCATTTGGAAGATGAACAAAGGTCTAATGGGTTTGGAACAACATGAGGGTGAGTAATTAATGACAGAATTTTCATTTTTGGGTGAATTATCCCTTTAATTTGGTTCCTGTGACCTTAAATCTGCTAATTAACACATCATAAATTACAGCAAAATTGTAGAAGAACATATATGTGACCCTGGACCACACAGCCAGTCATAAGTAGCACGGATATATTTATAGCAATAGCCAACAATACATTGTATGCGTCAAAATTATTGATTTTTCTTTTATGGCAAAAATCATTAGGATATTAAATAAAGATCATGTTCCATGAAGATATTTTGTAAATTTCCAACCATAAATTTATCACAACTCAATTTTTGATTAGTAATATGCATGACTATGACGATGTATAAATCTCAATTTAAAAAAAAATTTACCCTTACAACAGGTTTTGTGGTCCAGGTTCACATATAGTAATAATATTAGTAGTTGGGATACAACTTATTGTCATAGAGAAGAATACTCTCAGAAAAAAAGATGTAAAACTATTACTGAGGTGGTGCCCTTTTAAAAGGTACTAATATGTGCAATTTAGGAGTAAATAAGGTACAAAAATACTTATTTTAGCTTTTGAACCTTGCCTTGGTGACAGTTTTGTACCATTTTGTACCATTTTTTCTGAGAGTAAGATGAAATAAACTAAAATGTTAAATTAGCAACAATTTACCTTTAATTGAATCTGCGTCAACATTTATAAGTTAGCATTTAGCATGCACTTTTATCCCAAGTAATTGACACTAGCATGGACAGCCTCCGTGGAGTAATTTCAGGATAAGTGCTATGTGGGATTTAACCTGCAACTTTTGTAATAGCAACCTAGATCCTACACTGTTATGCTTCTCTGTCCTCAACCTGACCTCAAATCATGCATGGACTGCAGAGCTATGGCTATCTTTTTATCTGTTATTTGCACTGTTTGGTACTTTATTGCTGAGTATGGTGTAGTTATTCATTTCTAGAGCTCCTTCTTGATATCTATCAGGGTTTGTGAGGTTTGTGGATATTGCTCGTGTATTGAAAAAGTAGTTCAGCTGACATTAAAATATGTCAGCATCAAAAGTGCGATATGACAGGTTCAGCTGTGGCTACAATTAGTAGGACGGGCTTCCCCTTCAAACTCATCCTAACCACAGCACCACCTCCAGCAGAGCTCAACTGTTTCCTACAGATCGTGCAGAGCTTCCTCTCAGATCAGCAAAACATAGCTAGAGCTGCAAAACTCACAGAGAATGGGAATGTTTGTAAAATACCAAATCTTTTGTTGTGATGTGTATTATCACAGGTTTATTTTAAAAATTGCTTGCACCAGACAAACAAAATAAAATACGAAGATGATACAAAAAATACTTTGCTCTTCACAGGAAGTCTGCAGAAAAAATGTAAGCTGCTTCAAAAGGCGGTTTCCCTCAGGGCAGCTTATGAACACTGACCATATGGTTGTTTCTCGCTTTGATGCTAAAATAAACACCCTAGTGTGTACACTTGGGACATGAACAAATATTTCGGGCTGGAATGTTCCTGCATTTGGAAACTGAACGACCTAAAGATAGAAATCACAAGCCAATGATTTACTAAGAATAGCCTGGTCTGTCCCTTAAACATATATACGGATCCTAAAAATAGCCCTTTATCTCATTACACTAAACCTGTCTGTAATCTGCATGTGAAAAAGTAGTGATCAGAGCACTAGGAAACTCCCATAATCCTCCTCAGCGTTCACCAGTCCATTCCAGAATTCTACTGATCACATGATGGGACCAAAATACAGTGTATTTTTAGAAATGGGGCATTCCAGTGACACTTACTTTGTGAATATAGGTAAGTGGACAGTAAATGCATTTAATAATTATTCTTTACTGCTTTAAATATGTTTACATGCACTTTACAAGTCAATGCAAATTTCAGTCAATGACATGATGCCGATTTCTGTGCTATTTATTTATTTTAAATAAAAATTATTATTTTGTAATTTGTTGTATGTGCAATCATATAACATATTCTGTAATGACCAAGAGTTTTTTGCAAAAAGTTTTGATATTTTTGTATTTTGATATTTTTGGAAGTCAAAAAGTCAAAAATCAAAAGAAGTCAAAAATGACAGCCTGATAAAACTCTTCTGATATCACAATAAAAAAGGAGAAAAAATTAAAAGAAAATATTAAGAAGTAGTTTGAGATGATCTTTTATTAATATTTCTTATTTAAGAAAATCAAGCTGTTTCAAGTAATTTGGTCATTTGGTCCAACCAACCTGCAATGACATAAAACAGGAACTGAAACCATAGAGAGGAACCCCAGCAGACACTCAGGATTGTGTGTATGTCAATAAGTCTCTTAATACATCAGAAAATTTGCCCTTTTTATGCCAGGGTTAGTTCAGGTTGTAAAATGTCATGTGGTGCAACTCTCCAAAAACGTAGTTATATTTATGAATTAAACTCATTAAATTACTTTAAAAAAAAAAAAAAATTTAATTGACATTAAAAAAAAAAAAACTGTACCTTGCAATACATATATATATATATATATATATATATATATATATATATACACATATATAAAAAAAAAGAATTTAAGGTACAATAAAAACATTTTAAAAAACGGGACGAAAATCAAAGTTGGACAAACAGATCTAGATAATGCGATTGTAGCTTGGCTTCATCAAACATAATGTTAATCTCACCACAATTGGTGTAGACCAGGTTATTATATAATGGCCTTTAAAATGAAACACAAACATAACAGCTAATTTAATTTATAATCTTGAAAGGGTTCATCACGTCAGATAAATAGCTGCAGTACAAGCTTGCATGACATCATGTGCTTGCAGCTCATCCAGTGATGAATTAAAACAAATGTTTTGTTTCTAAATCTTCGGGTCAATGAAAACGTCACTGAGATTGACTCAAGGCCCCAGAATAAAACCACTAGATATTCCAACCATTCCTGGAATGCCTTGCGTGCTGCACGCTGCAGCTGCACAGCTGTGACGAGGACAGAATGCCTCTCACAAATGTCTTCCACTGGTTTATCAGGAGTAGACAGAGACAGCTGTGCCCATTAAAGAGTCATCTTTAAAATAATGCCCCAGAATTCCCCATAGTCCCCTTTGTGTGAGTAAGTGTGCCATTTGAGCACTTTAATCCTTTGAAATAGTAGACATTTGATTTCATCTTCCTGACAGCCAGTAGGAGTGTGTTTCTGTGGTCCAGGCAGTTGCTTCAATGAGGCTGAGATGAGGCCAACACCTGTTCCCTCAGATCCTACCGAGGACATTAGCCAGCACTACTGAAACAAATCTACAGCTCTATTCAATAGATGCTTAGCAACTGCAAGAACGCAATTTGAAAACGAGGGTTCTTGTTTTGGCATCTTCTTTGAGTACTCATCAAGGTCATGGAATAGCTTTTTCATGCACTAACCAGAGAAACACTTCAAAGGGAAGTATTTCTATACAAACTGGTATGATAAAATAGGTTACTTTTCTCCTCAGGGACCAATATTTTAGCTCTTTTGTTCTGTTAAGTTTGTGAAAATAGGCAAATTAATTTCATGCACATGCATAAAAACATCTAGTTTCAGGTAGCCATTTTAACATGCTAATTTCTGTCATTTAATTACTTGCATGGTACTAAAAATAAAATCACTGTCATCATTTTATGCAACTGTACAAAAAAAAAATGATCTAGGTCATCTCACTCACTTCCTTCATCCATTTTCAGTGTAGTATTTTCAGCTGACTTTTTTTTTTTTAATCTAGATTCAGATAGCAACACTCTGGACAGAGTTACAGTGTTGCTTTATTCAGCTTTTCCTTGATAACTAACACTGGTTACAGTTGTACACAGGCTTACACAATCATGGATACAGTAATATTAAACACTGAAATTTAGTTGTTCCAGCCACCACTGTATATTAGGCAATGCCTGTTCATTGTAATTCAGTCCTGACACACATCAAACCACCCGCTCTGTGTGCAATTTATGTTGCACAATATGATACAACATGTAAGAATCATCATCTGGAGGTAATCCCGGTAGGAAAGAACTCACAAATGAGATCTCAGTTATTTAATGCAGACAGGAATGAGAGAAATAGAAGAGTAAATGGAGACTTTTGTCTAATGTCTATCTGAACATAATTTAAAGTGTAATTTATTCCTTTGATGGCAAAGCTGAAATTTCAGCAGCCATTATTCAAGTCTTCAGTGTCACATGATGATTCAGAAATCATTGTAATATACTGATTTGGTGCTTAATGATGAATACTGTATTTTTGATCAAATAAATGCAGCCTTGATGAGTATAAGCAATTTCTTTCAAAAACATTTTGAGTGCCAGTATATCCTTATACCATACACGCACACATATACTATATATATATATATATATATGTGTGTGTGTGTGTGTGTGTGTGTGTGTGTGTGTGTATATACACACACACACACACACATATACATATATACATACATACATGTTTTTGAAAGAAATTGCTTATCTATATCCCATACACACAATTTTTGGTCAGCATATCTTGTTTTTTCAGTGTGTTATGTGCGGGGCTCTGCAACAGGCCAAAAAATGAAATTGAAGTGCTTTTAGGGCCTTGTCTTTGTAAAGACAAATTGCAATTAGTGTCAAGTCATAAAGAGTTACAAAAGATGCTACGCGTGAGCTTTTTATACTTAAGAACACAAGCAAAAATGTAAACCCTGAAAATCTTGCAGCACATTTAACTGTCGCCTTTAAAATCTTTGTGAATGTGAATTGAAATCTGATGTGGATGTGAATGAAACACGTTTCCTATTTCATTCTTTCGCTTTGTACACCTTCCATTCTTCATTCTTTCCTCATAACCTAGTCTTCTTAACATGTGACTAGCACGCTCTAGTGTTCCTAAAAGTGGGCCACTTCTTACACAGCGTAATGTTGAAAGAGGTCATTGGTACCGGGTTATGCATTGCAACGGCCATGTATTGACCTACTTACATATAACCTATTCTATGTTTTCTATCTGTTCTTTTGTCATCTCAGGGGACATAACAATAATGATTGCATCCTCTGATCAATGTGGGCCGGTCAGTTTTTCTTTCAGCCCTAGTTTGCTGTGTACCGCCCCGGTATCAACAACACAATCTCTAACCTAAATTGTGAAATCCAGGTGCCTACGGTTACTTCAAGATATTTTTGTACTGTTTTGAGCCCTATTGAGTATAGTTGGCACAGTTAGCAGAGTTAGTGCATGGATTTATGTATGTTAAAAGAAATAAATCATAGAATTTCTGTATGTGTTGAGGATGCACTGAGATTACAATTCTGCATGGATGGTAAGATAATATTTACTTATGGCATCTAATAGTGTTTTATATTAACGCTAAATGAGAATTACACTACTGTTCAAAACGTTTGGGGTCAGCAGGATTTTTTAATGTTGTTAAAACAGTAATATATTGAAATATTGACATTTTTACAATTAAAATGACTTTGTTCTATTTAAAAACATTTTAAAATGTAAAAAATATTCTAATATGATTTTCTGCCGAAGAAACATTTCTTATTATTCAGTGTTAATATAATATGCTTAATATTTTTCTGAAAACCATAATACATTTTTTTCAGTATTCTCTCATGAATAGAAATTAAAGAACAGCATTTGTTTGAAATAGAAAAAAATTGCCAAATTATAAATGACTTAACTGTCGCTTTTGATTAATTGAATACATTTTTGCTGAATAAAAGCATTAATTTCTTTAAATAATCACAGAGTGGTGTAGATTGCAGAGAAGGTAATCTAAATGTAAAAATAGTGGAAAGATACAATTAAATTCCAATGAAAGTGTTGCAGAGTGCAAATAACCTCTGTAGCTTTGCAATGTAAAAAAATAAATAAATAAAAAATCAACTCTGTCTTCTTTGCAAAATCTTAGTAAATGTGTTCTGGTGACATTGATTGGCTTTTCATGCTTGCTATCTGCATGTGTTTGCAAAGGGAAGTCTTCACTATGTGAGAGTACTTTGAAAAGAACCATTTGACCTGACTCCACTCTACACTTGTCTGCTGTGATTGCTGCAGCAAGACTAAAGCAAGGACAGCTGAACAGTCTATGATATGGCCTTTGTGGTTTCTGACTCTGAAATCAAACTCACAAAAAGAGCAGAAAAAAGTCTATATGTGAATGACTATCCAGAGCAATAGGTTGCAACACAAGCTATTCTGAACACGTTTTAAAAAGGGAACCTGATGTGCAAATCCATGTTCAGCTGCTTCCAGTAACTCTAAAGCAGAGTTTAATCTCATCTGTGCTTTCAGAGAGAGTGTGTATGTTGAAACACAGCCATCAACTTTCCTAATCCACTTACAACAAACTTTTACCCATTTCCATCATGCATGTACAAAACTGCACAATGTGCAACAGTTGCACACTGACAGAGTAAAACCTATTTCTTAAGTTCTGATTATTTGCATCCAATATGAACAATCACTAAGTGCCAAATGCAAGCAAAACTGGCAATAAGGAGAAGTAAATACTGTCATTTATAGAGACATTATAAGGGGAGAGGGCCAATCATTTACATTTAGTTGTATACTGCATGAATAATATCACTAAATAAAGTAACTGTAGTCCCACTTTACAGTTAAAAGAGCCAACTGCTTTTTTGCTCAGCAGTGAAATGCACAATTTGGTGGATGTTCAAGTCCAGCCTAACACCTGTTTAAAAATGCTGTTAAAAACATAGCTAAACAATATTAGATAAAGAGTATTATTTTGTGTTTCTTTATGTCAAATTTTATTCCTGATTTGAAATATATTATGTTTCAACATAATGTTAATGAACAGTTGTGGAAATTTTTGTTTGCTCTGCATTCATACAGAGAGGAGCTGTGCAAGAGTGGAAATAACTCCTCAAGTGTGTTACCAAGATGAACGCCAAGTGGACTGACCAGCCTTCATAGGGACTTTGGTTATTTGCCAGTTAGCTGGTGACTTTAAGCTCCAACATAATACAAAGAATGATAATCTGAGCCTAGTAGATTAAAGTAAGAATGATAGTCTGACCCTCACACAAGAGACACAAATCCAGCTGTCTACTAAAGAAAACTTTTGTGACTCTAAACAACTTTTACCTCCAAAGTAGCATAAAAAGGTTAGCTAAGATAAACTTATAAAGTTTATAAAGTAACTAATTTCTGAATTATTGCCCACAAATAAGCCACCAAGAAAAAGTATGAAGAACAACATCACTTTTGTTGCAAAGGTGCCACTTAATTTGTTATTTCTGCAGAAAACAGTCTAAAATACAGTTTTACGGCTGTATGAAATATTTCTAGCAGGTGCAGTTTCTCAATTTGCAAAAAGAAAAAAGACCCTACTGATTACATTAAAACAAAAAAATCAGTGCTTCAGAAAATATTCCTTTGTTTTGAAGTAATGCGGTGCTAGAACAATGTGTTCCACAGCAGAACATTTCCAGCATTTATCAAGCATTAAAATTCAATTCACAACTAACGTTGTTTGAGCAGATTGAACTCTAAATCAGGAAACTTCCCTTTAAGGCAACATCAACGTCATGTGGATTTGCTACAAAACGCTTGTGTTTCTGAACAATATGTGTGACTGTGTCAACGGCATGTGATTGTTGCTTAGATGGCTTTGTCTAAAAATAAAGCAGAGCTGGCTAAAATATCCCCTCGGTATAAATACTCAGTCACCTACATTTGGCCTGCTTTGGATAATTCATCTTACGTGACAAATTCCCCTTCATCACCGTGAGTGTGCAGAGAGAAGCGTAGACACTCTGTGCTAAAATCCTTGCAAGCACAAAAGTAGATCACAGATTTCTTTCTCTTTTCATTCTGTCTGCATCAAAAACATCTCTAATTGAATCTAATGAATGTGTCTCATTTGTATCTATATGCCTGGGGCTCTTTTACTTTTACTTTGCATTACTATTTATATTTGCAGGGCAATAGCCTGCAAAACAACTTGTCTGAACTGAAATGAAAAAAGGCAATTCGTAGAAAATTAGATTCTTGATCTGCTTGCAGTTCTGGCATGCATTGATTGTTCCACTTTAATTGCTTAATTTATAACAAATATATTAGATTAGAGTTCAATGAATCTGCATGTGACCCACCCATTATTTATTTAAATCCAATATGGCTGACTTATAACTTGAGTTTAAAACACATTTCATGAGTTTTTACTGAAGAACCAACATTTGCAAAAAGCGGAGTTCTTGTTAGAAGCCAATTAAGAGCCATTAACACATTTGCATAATCCTTTTCCAGCTTTGTCTAGGTGGGACTTGTTTGCCAAGGATTTGCAGCTCTAAATGTACTCTAAATGACAATAAGCAAATGTTAGGGCTCGCTAATTAACACAGAAACTATGTAAGGATGTTGCAGGAAGAGTATTGTAGATATTATGCTAGTCTAAAAAAAGGCAAGCAAGGAACCAAAGAGGAACAACCAGAATCCATTACTTTCTACAATCAAAAAGACCTGTAGGCTGCAGAAAAACCTAGAAGGGATTGTCTATCACATAAAGGAAGAAATCATTCTGTCGCTCCCTTCCATCATCTGTGGGTCACTTTTCTTTGGCGGTGTCCTCCCTGTCTTCTGTGGCTAGTTGAAACTTTAAAGAAATATTGCTCTTTGGTCTATGCATCAACCACATCAAACAGACCAGGTGATACACACTGTCTGTGTTCGGTCCTTAGAGCTAAACACATTAAACTCCCCCCATTCCCCCCCCCCCCCCCCAATGCTTACACAGCAAACACACCATAGACAACAGAGATACACCATACAGAAGAGATCTTGCCTGGAAATAGCAGGGTGTGAGACAGTGAAGGTAGCCAGACAGCTGTAGCACCAGAACGAGAGAAAGAGAGAGTACAGTGTACAGAACGAACAAAGCTCACAGCAACTGCTTTTACAATCCATACATTACAACTGAAAGCATAACAATTGTTTAGAATTTTGTTATATGAGCATTTTTAATTTGAACTGTCTTAATCAAACGAGAATGCGTAGCTCATATTTTGTATGTGTTTAATACAGCTTAATGTGCAGAGACAACTTTAAGTAGTGGTCCCAAAAATCTTGTTGTGGCATATTACGTGCTAAAAATTAAAAAGCACATTGATATTACATTTTATAATAATATTATAATAATTTAAATTATTATCATATTTTTCATTATGCATATTGATAAACCTGCCGTACAAAGAAGTCATAAACATATTTCTAGTACATTTTCAATTTAGAAACTTACTTTTTTGCCTCTTTGGTAAAATCCTTGTTTCATTCCAAATCTAGTTACCATCAGCTCATGCTTCGGTGCTTGGTTTTTTGGAGTAGGGCCCCTTCACGGTTGAATAGAATCGGTTGTTGTTGTCTAGGTCGGATCGATTCAGTTTTGTGAACCGGTTCAACCTGCTCAAAAGAACGATTCAGTTAGATGCCTTAACTAAATCATTATGACACAAATGCACGTTCTCAATTCATTAGGAGCATGTATTCTGGCAAACTACATATATCTGAAATATTAACAGCATAAATATACTTGCCATCTTCAGAAAGAATATTTTGTGACCAGTCGCGTTACTTTTACGGCTCAGCTTGTTGCAAAATAATTTGAATCAGCACACACTGAATCATCTTGCGTAGCCTAGTAAAACTATCACGTGAGACAAACACAAAGTATAAAAAACAGAATACAGTGGACTATTTACCCGTACAGTCTATTGAAAGCTAACATGGAGTGCATCCTATTGTTTTCTAGCAATGAAAAGGATCTTTATTATGATCAACACCTGCATGTACGACTTAGGGAAAGACTTTTTTCAAACTAAATAATATATGATAGGCCTACCTTTCATTTATTTGAACCACGTTGAAATAGCATGGTAACTTTAATTATCTATTATGTCACATGAGGCTATTTATTTTGAGAAATTTTAACAAGTGCTGACATTTTTAGAGTTTTTTTTTTTTTTTTTTGGTTGTTTTTTACACTGTATGCATCTATCTTCTTAGTTGTGTATTAAATATTAACACTTTGATTAGACCTTGACGTTTTTGCTATCATTAAATTCTATTTTGTCAGAATGTGACATTTGGATTCAGTCTGAATGTAGGTCAGTGTGTCACAGTAGCCACAGAGTAGCCTTCTGTTTAATGCATTAGAGATCACCTTATCTATAGAACAGGTGAAAGCACAGCTGCTCCCTGTATTTATCCCAGTGTATGTGTGCATGTGTGTTCTGTAATCACTCTTCCTATTGAGTGTGTAAAAAGAGCAATGCTTTCATAGTTCATTACAAAGAGACTGTACATTTGCGCAAATAAGAGTGTAGTTAAACAGCATTCAGCTCAGGATGCCTAAATGCAGTAAAGTATTGAGTCCTGCATGGACTCATATACAGTAGGATATACATACACTGCCAGAGTTTGGAAAGAGGTTTTTCATGAATTTGAAAGAGGTCTCTTAAAGGGCCAGTTACACGACACCATTTTAAGCTTAAAATAGACAACTTTTTTTAGCGTTTTGGCTGTTCATTTACATGACAATGGTGTTATGTGAGAAAAACTTTCAGTAGAGGCACTGAATTTTTGTTGTTGTTGTTGTTTGTTTGTTTTGGAGAAAGCATACTATATTGTCAAGATTAGGAAACATAGCTTTATCTGTTTTTGATTTGTTGTATGCTGTTAATCTTTTCACAGTTGTATTCATTGAAAAGGATTAACTGCAATTTTAAAACCTCTGTTTCATTTGTTAACTTGTGTTGTGTTGGAGTCCACCTGATATGCAAATCCCTCGTAAAGACGCAGGCTTTGTGTTGTGCCAACGCCCTTGTTTAATACAAGGAGTAGGTGAAGAGAGAAAGATAAAACCCCTGTGTTAACAGTTTCTAGTCCATCCTATCATCCCCAATACACGTTAATAGTAAAACTAGATCCTGAAAGCCAGGTAGGGTTTTCCCGAACTAGTTCAGTGTGATCTGATCTTTAAATGACACAGCAGACAGCATTAAGCAGCATGCTTTATTTGTTCCATCACTGATGTCCAGCATTCTGACAGCTCCATGCCGGAATGCAAGTGGGTCGGCAGCCCCCAGCTCAGGATCGGAAAGCATTCCTCTCATGCCTCTGAACTGAGCAGTGCTGACGCTGGTACTGAACAGGCCAGGGGAATACCCTGTGGGCTTTACCCGTCTCTCTGATACCACAAATATTAATGTTGGCCACATTGGTCGAATAAAACATTGTTGACATATTGAAACTAATGTTCAAAATTAGATCAAAGGCAAAAATCCAGAATGAATCACTGTTTTTCTTCACAGCTGTTCAAATTCAGTGCTATTTAATATAAATTAACCTTCCTTATTTATACATATTAGTATTCATTTTTGTTCATTGCATGGTGTAATTTGTAATAGTAATCATTTAAGGCGCATAAACGAGTTTATATACAGGCTACGTCATTTGTTTACCTCAAGGGATTTATGCTCTCTTGTTTTGTCCACAGGCTGAAAAACATTTTCTAAGCAGCCTGTGCCACAGCATCAACAGAGCTCTTTTGTTCTTTATCGTGAACTTTCAATCCTAAGGATTGAGGCTTTTAGTGTGTGTGACATTCATTTGAACTAGCGAACACTCACCAAAAAGATGGCCCAATAGCCCAGGGCTAGCTTATGGAACTCAGCTTATATATACTACAACTGTGTGTGTGTGTGTGTGTATAATACATAATAAAATAGAAAATTTTATAATAGAAAACACTTCTTTCAAATTGTAAAAATATTTCACAATATTACAGATTTTAGTACTTTTGATCAAATAAATGCAGCCTTGCTCTCTTGTTTCAAAAACAAATTTCAAAATAAAATAAAATAAAATAAAATAAAATAAAATAAAACCTTACCAACCCCCAAATTTTGGACTATTTGTACAGTATGTTGGTATAATTAATACAAATAAAATTAAGAATTTTTTTTCTAGTGGGGTCAGTGGAAATGATACGGATGGTTTCAGGTCTCAAACTTTGTTAGATTTTGCCAGATCATTTTATGTTTCATAAAAACCCTCCATGTGCTTCTTCAGTTTTGATTATCTGGTGTTACAACAAACCTGATCTGTGTCTAATGAGAGCAATCAAACATCACAGCAGACCAAACACTGTTTCCCTGAGGGTCTAGATCTTTCACATTGAATACACATCAACCATTTACATATTATGTTATGAATAAATAATTCATGTTTTCATTCACCAACAGATGCGATGTCGGAAACACATAATCAGAGGCTAAATTAACAGTCCAGTTATAACAATTACAGTAACCAGGGGGGATCCAAACACAGGACAAAGCCAAACACAACATCCTTTCAAATGGTTTGTTACTTGCTAACACAGATTTTTGACAATCTTTTTATCTAGAAAATGTGTTAAAGAGAGTGTAGAAAATGTAATCCATAACAAAAAGGCAATTTTTTCCTTATAAATATAATTGTTATAAGTAATATCATTATTATAATGTTAGTTTGTGTATTTATGCATTGTTTATTGTAAGAAGATTTGCATATTGTTTACTGAGTACTCTGTGTATGGTGGTATGGCAAAGATTGATTTGATTAGTTTCATGCCATGTTAACTGTCTCCTGGTTTTACTGGGTTTGATGGAGGATGGAAGGACTTTTGTCTTTTCTTTGTGTTTTGTGTTTGTTAACCTCTCTAGATTGTAAATCATAATCCAGATGACAGATTAGCAGCTGTTTATGCAGTGGTCTGTGTATTAATCTCCACAGCTGGGTGCTACTGTCATCTACCTGGATGAGGCAGGGGGCAAGCCGGTCAGAAAAAAGAGAGAATCAAAACAGGCAAGTCCTACTTATGTTATTTAATTTGTGGCTTGTGATCACCAGCTTTATGGATGGCTGTCACTATATGAGAATAGCTCAGGATTATGACAGATTTTCCTTGGCAACAACATAATGGGCATGCATCATGCAAATAATCCTCATGGAATCCTTGAGGAAGATGATGGATGCCTCGGGAATAACATCCTGGGTCTTCCTGTTTTGTTTATGAGTGTAGAGGATCATCACAGGATCTGTTTGTGAAATTAATGTAGATAAATGCATTATATCTGTTATTGTATATTTGCATATCAGTGCATTTCAAACAATCTGGAACATATTTCAGACATGTGTATAATTCAATGATTTGGCTTTAGACCCAGATTTTACATCGGACATAACGTGTGCGACCCAAACACTGTACAAAAGTTTGTAAAAAAGAAATGACAAAACATGACAATTTTGTAAAATATCAGAAGTGCAATTTAGTAGGTCAGTTATTGACCTGGTATTAGCCACATTAAGTGAGAGGTGAATTGGCAGGCAAATAAATATAATAATACAGTACAATACAAGTTTTCGTAGTATTTTCGTCATAATTTAAGCCTTTAAGCTTTGCATTTTCATCAGAAAAACCTGCATCCAGACCAACCACTTAAGAACTATTGAACTAGTTTTCTAGGTGTTCATGTGTGTTGGGGAACAAATATAAATTGGCTTAATAAACATACAAAAAGATGTATTCATAAAAATCTTAAAGGGTTTTATTTTGGATTATAGATAGAAAATATCATTAGTTCAGTATTAAAACAATAAGAGTTAATGGAAAGTCTCAACAATGGTTGGAAGAAAATCGTGAGTGTATCCCTTCGAGGTGTTTAGTAGTAGTGGTAGTAGTGTCATCAGGCAAATAGAACGCAAAAAGCAAGTCATCATGCTTCTGCAAACAAAAGTCAATAACATGAATTATCCAAGCTAGGTAGTCACACAGCTAAAGGGTTCCCCTCTCTGCATGAGTGTGTATCCGTGTGTGGGCACATCTCCGTCACTGTTGGCTCTTTTGCGTACATGAGAATAAGGTTATCCGAAATGCCTCTCATCTCCACACATAACAAAAATTGCACCCCCTGAATGCGTCTACAGAAGAATACCCAGTGGAGATGAAAAGGTCCACTCATTGCCCACTCTGCTTCATAAATACTGACTTTTTTTACGTCAAGAGAGCCTGCAGCACAAACAGTGAAGACGCTATTTGGGCTTCTCAATGAATGAGGCATGAGGCTGAAACAGAGGAATATTTGTTTCATGGCCCTGTGGCAGATTCTTCTCTCTGACAAATGAGTGTTTGATTAAGTTTTCTTGCTCTCGCTAATACACTGCAGAAAATCATTTTCGTAATCAGTTGTTTGTGCTGTTTTTTAAGTAAAAATATCTTAAATGAATTTACTTAAGAAGCAAAATGGTATAAGATATAATGTGCTAAGCCTTGTATTGAGGTATCTTGAATTGAGTTTATTTTTCTTTCCTCATTGGCAAATTATGTCTGTAAGTATAAAATAAAATTGTTACATATATGCTTAAAATATGAAAAGGCCAGTGTGGTAAGAAAAATAAACTCAATTCAAGATACGTCCAAATAATTATTAAAAATACTTTTATCATGCCAACTCTCAGACGATTTTTGCATGGTAATGGATATGATGACGTTAGACCTGCTATGCTGCTGAATTGCTGCTGCTGTTGGTTATTGCTGTTGTTGTGGATTATTGCTGCTGCAGAGCAATTACAGGATCTTGCTACTGCCAATACATGCACTGATACAGCACTGTGAGTATTTAAGACATACTACTGCTGCACAAATAGAATATAAAATAACCCGTAGCAGATCTATACAGGTGGAGCTGGGGAAGGTGGAGGGTTTCAGAAGAACTCTGAAAGCGCGCTGCAAAACGCTTTAGTGAATGCCAACCATTTAACTGTAAAGCAGTAAGCTCATTGGCTGCGTATGCAACATGAACCAATCAGCTTGTGCCAAGTAGTTTAATGCTGTGAATATCATCAATTTTGCTTCTCAAGTAAATTTATCTGGTTTTAGAATCATAATACAGAGTCCCTAAAGTGACATTTGCTGAAGAAACTCTGATACTTTTGCATGCTCATGAGAAATCTCTGTGCCTGAGAAATCTCTATGTGCACAAGAATGATACACTTTCTGTGTGCGCACTGTAAAACATTTGCCTCTAAACCTCTAGTGAACAAATTGAATTGAGTGCAACCAAAGTGAATGCATCTTCTCCTGCGCTTTTCTGGGATTATAGAATCATATGTAGTAAAGTCTTTGAACATGTTCTTTATTGTTGAGCTAAATCTTCTTGAACTCCATGTAACTGTGAGTGATAATCTAAAAGTAGATACAATATTTACCACCATCATAAAGATGTGTGACTTTTTTCCCGTTCAAAGTGCTTGCCGATAGAACATTAAATCATAATTTGAGAAGTAAATTGGATATTTACATAGAATTATGAACACTCATTTTCCTTCCTAAAAATAAAGACCACAATGTTCCCTACTTACTGTCGTCTTTCTTTTTCCTATCAACAGGTTACAATGAATAATGAGGACTCCCATCCAAGGTAATATATTTATTGAAATCTTGAAATTGTTTGCTTCCCACATCTCTAATTCAGACATAACCAGAGCAAGGCCAAGGAGCTTGGTGAGCAGATATAAATAGCTTGATGCATTCAAACATGCTGCATCAAACTACCAAAAAATCATAAATGGAGGAGTTTGGTCTACACAGGAAGCATGCAAAATCATAATTGATGACGTGAGGTAATGCAGGCTGTTAGAGATATAGAGTAGGATATTTGTGTGGGATTGTTTACTCCAGTTGATAATTGAGATAAATACGTCTTGTTATTCATGA
This sequence comes from Spinibarbus caldwelli, assembly GCA_039654775.1. Classification (NCBI taxonomy): domain Eukaryota; kingdom Metazoa; phylum Chordata; class Actinopteri; order Cypriniformes; family Cyprinidae; genus Spinibarbus; species Spinibarbus caldwelli. The sequence continues at coordinate 16,138,655 of CM077248.1, read as the reverse complement.
CTAAGGCACTCAGCTGTCAAATATAGGAAGAGCAAGAATTGTGTGGAAACCATGGATACTCCTGCAAGCCCAAATGATTTAAAAAATAACAGTAGTAATAAATCTAAAACTGACAACATGAGCTTATGTAAAACGTGCTCTAGCATATACTGAATTATATATTTATGCGTTAAACACTGAGCTGATTATAGAGGATTCATTATTAGGTGGTATTAATTACACCTTCCTTTACCGTCATTCGCCTTTTAACGTTCTCAAGTGTAAACAACATGTGCTAGATCGTATTTCCAGCTCGGTGGTGCAGCAGAGGACACGTTCAGGCACTGCTGCCTGTGCCACTTTTGTAACTCTGCTTATACAACATGACTTCAGACGGTCGTCAGGTGGGAGAGCACAGAGGTCATGACATAAACAACGCTGAGGGGGTGGAAAGCAAACAGACTTTCAAAGCCCCAAAATGATGTTTAGTGCTCTTATAGGTGAATACAAGTACAGTAGGACACTTTTGTTTTGGTGTTTAATATCGCTTCCATTGTTGTTTAAAGTGGAGACATTTTGCTGTTTAAAATGATATTAAGTGAGGGACTGAATCATTTGGGACGTTTAAAAAAATCCAATGAAAAAATGACCAGAAAATGTCTCACTTTACTTGTATTCATTGTTCTTTCATTCCTAGATTGTTCAAAGGTTTGGGGGTCAGGAATTTTATTTTTTCAATAAGAATGTATTAAATTGATCAAAAGTGACAGATATTCATGATGTTGCATAACTGTATCATGGTTTCAATGAAAATATTAAGCTGCATAACTGTTTTCAACACTGATATGAAGAAATGTTTCTTGAGCACCAAATCAGCATATTAGAATGATTTCTGAAGAAAATGCTGAACATTCTGCTGACAACACAGCTGTCATCACTAGAATAAGTTACATTCGAAAGTATTAAAAAGAAAAGTTATTTTACATTGTAAATATTGTAAATTTGACATATTTCACAATATTACTGTATTTTTGATCAAATAAATGCATCCTTTGAGAGAAAAAGAGACTTTCAAAAACCAAAAAAAAAAAGAAGTCTTACAGACCCCAAGCCTTCGAAAGCTATATATTTTGTCATTACTCAAATCATATTGTAGGTTATGTGGAAGTATTGTAGACATAAGCAACGTATCGGCTACATCTCAGTTTATGTGTGGAGTCCGTTGTTTGGCTTTACAGTATGTAACAACTGTCCTTTATACCATTATCTCCAATGCTTTGGCTCTACTGGTTGTATTGTTTAGTTGGCATGAATAAACCACTGTATATAAATTACTCAAAATATCCCTAGTATCTGATTAGATTTTTATGCATTTGATAAGATGGCTGTCTTTACCTGCAAAAAACCCAACCCAAGTCAAGTTTGAGAAGAGAAAAAGCTCTTTTTAAAGAGTAAAAGAGTCTCTGTGTTTTGTTTACTGTTGCATTTCTTAACTTTGATTTGAACTGATAGAAAAGCATTTCTGTTTTACAGGAAAACATTTTGCTCAACAGTCACTGTTCTGTCCTGCAGCCTTGGTGTTTGGCATTTTAATTGTCTTTCATAAATGCCCAGAACAGGGGCCAAGTGTGGAGTCCAGCACATTCATCATAAACTACGATAAACCCACATGAAACTGGAGCACTTTTACAGCAGCTGTCGCGTGTAGCTGGTAACAGGAGAGCCGACTCCAGACCCAAACATGTGGCGCTATACCTGTCCATTTCAAATTTCATGCACACAAGGCAGCTGCCAGGGCTCTTAAAGCAAAAAAATACAGGCAAGGGCAGGCTGTAAGAAACGGTCATCAGCCCTACTAACCGTCCTCTGGGATGGTTAACATATGTCTAATCACGTCAAGCTGGCTGAGGATGGATAGTGGCGTTGACACTTACAGTGGGTCAAGGGTCAGATAACTTGCTACAGCGTTTATGCGGAGAGGGGACAGATTTTTAATCGTAGATCAAACATTTTTGGACATTTATGTTTCTGAAGGCTTATGATTAAATTAGTGTTTCCTAAACATGTTCCTGGAGACACACCAACAATATACATTTTGGATGTCTCCATCATATGAGCCATCCATTTCTAGTCTTGGAGTCTCTACTAAGGAGCTGATGAGTTGATCCAGGTGTGTATGATTAAGAAGAGTTTGAAAAAATGCCTCCAGGAACAGGATTGGAAAATACTGGCTTAAATGATTGAAATTAGTTTTCTAGACAAATAGGCCTATAATTTGAGCCTATATGGATTTCAAAAAAAAAAATGAGTTAAAGGATGGCTTTAAGTTTTGCTTTTTGTTAACGTTTTGGCCACTGCATAATTCTTATACTTCCATTTATGTTCTTTAATAATTTTAATTACTTTAACATTATTCATGAGTATGCGTTTCCAAAGTTTTGACTGTAAGTACAGAAACAATTTTGAGAGTTTATGCAATAACATTTTGGTGACAGTTTCACATTTTCTAAATGTTTATGTATATATACAGTTTTTGAATACACTGTTTTAAATAAAGAAATAAAAAATAATAAAGAAAGAAAGAAATGTACTGGTAATTTTCTGCCAGAACATTATTCATTAATTTTACAAAGATTTTTGTTAACCCTAAAACACAATGCAATGCAGTCCAAAATTCAAAATACGGGTAAAACAAGGAATTCCTTCATAATAACACAGTAGCCTACATTGTGCCATATTTTACAGGTTTTTTTTCACATTGTTCAAAAATATTAAATGTTGCATAATTTCTTTAAATATACCAAATTATTTGAATTTTATATCGTTACTGATAAAAAAAACAAAATTACCTTAAATGTAAATTGTAACAGTAAATTGTAAGGTAATTCATAGCTTTTGCTATTTGTACTGAAATATTTAATAAATTATTTATATTACAGAAAATTCCTTGATATATTGTACTGTATATAGTAAAGTAACAGCAAACCATAAAAATTCAATTTTTTACAATGCACATATAATATGTATATAATATTACATAATAGCCTTTTGTATATGTGTGCATCTTCATATGAGTCAAGAGTACTGTATATTGAGTCATATTCTACAGTCACTATGATATCAAAAAGAGACTTGTTGCATTTGAAACTGACACTCGTGCGTTCTAGAGTTTGAAACGTCCTTCTTTCAGCCGAGCTTTTAAACAAAGCTTTACCATTGACAATAATTACATTAGATCAGTGATTCAAGCACCTCAATCATCTCCTCACAAAGAAAAAAGTTCTTCAAAAGTATGATCAAAGAGATTTTGGATCTTAAGTTGTCTTTTATTCTCCAAAGACTTCAAAGAGCAATGTCTTACAACAGTTTTGTCTCAAAATAAAGGGCTATATAGACATTCAACGCTGTGGACAAACACTAGGAAGACAGACTCATTCATGCCAGTTTCTGCTCTTTTTATGTTTCTGCCCACCATCTTTCTTTCTTTCTTTCTTTTTCTTTCTTTCTTTCTTTCTTTCTTTCTTCCTTTCTTTCTTTCTTTCTTTCGCTTTACCTCGCTCACTCTCTCTTTGTGTAATGCAATGACAGCATGGTGAGTCAGCTCCCTTTAAGAGCGCTGGACTTTCCTAGCACTGCTGTGATACCCGAGCGCTGTGCAGAAACAGGCAGCACTTCCCGTCAAGCAGCGATCACTCATTAACCCTCACCTTCAGCTTACTGTTCACACACAGGGGCAAATTTTCCCTGTCCCTGCCTCGCTGTGCTTCACGCCTCTCTCTGAATTCACCTCGTGCCACGCTGTGCAGTCCAAACAGTGGACGCAGAGGTGCGTGTGTTATCAGTCCACTGAGAGATTATGCCACACCCGAGTCTCACTGTCTTTCACATGCTCTTGTGAGTGGGGAGATGTGGAAAGAAGGTCGACCTGCACTTTTAGAGCTAAATATTCAGGAATGACACAAGCCGAGGGTTCATGCTGATGGGAAAGGTGAGGAGAGGTGATGGACTAATAACTGTACGAGAAAAGTAGATATTGTTTGAAAAATTAATTGCAAGTCATTGCCAAGGGACACTGATGAAAGAAAGTAAACAGAACAGGTTACATGAGCTTACTGGTCATTGACTCTTTTAATGTTTGTATTACTAAATTTGCCCCTCTTAAAGGGACATTTCACTCTAAACTCAAATGATGTCATCATTTACTAACCAATTTTTTTTTTTTTTAACTCTTAGGATTTTTATCTTCTGTGGACACAATTGTAGATATTAATAGTTCCAGGTTGTCAAGCTCAAAACAAAAAGGACCACCAATTTTTAAGTTAATTATAAGAATTTTTTATCTTTTACCAGTTTATAACATAATTTGTCCACTTTTATGATTTTTTTATATACGTCTATTTATTTTGACAATGCAAGCACCATTATTATCAGATGTAATATTTAAATTTCTTAAAGGTTTATGAAGTTAATGGTAAATGGTAAAAAATATATTGAATTGTAAAGTGGAAATCAAAGTGATCAAAGTCACTGTTATATTTTTAAAAGTTCTAAATATTTATTTTTTTATTGTGAATTATTACCAATTTTAAGTACAATAAACTACTTTTAATAATTAAAAAAATGGTTAGTAATACACACACACATATTCAGTGCCTTGCGAAAGTATTCATACCCCTTCTGTTTTGTTTTTTTTTCACATTTTATGTTGCTGCCCTTATATTAAACTGCTTAAGCTACACTCCATAAGCTATAATGACGAAGCAAAAACAGAATTGTCTCAACTTCATAAATTTATTAAAAATAAATTTCTTCATAAATTTATTAAAAAAAAAACTGAAATAAGTACATTGCATAAATATTCATACCCTTAACTCAGTATTTAGCTGAAGCACCTTTACAGCCTCTAGTCTTTCTGGGTATGATGTGACAAGCTTTGCATATTAGCATTTGGCAATTATCTGCCATTCTTCTCCTCACCTCTTCACCTCTCAAGCTCTGTCAGGTTGGATGGGGCAGACACACATTTTTAGGTTTCTCCAGAAATATTTGATTGGGTTCAATCCTAGGCTCTAGCTGGGCCACTTAAGGACATTCACATAGTTATCTATAAGCCACCCTTGCTGTGTGCTTAGGGTCAGTGTCCTGTTGGAAGGTGAGCCTTCTGCCCAGTCTGAGGTTCTGAATGCTCTGGACTGGGTTTTTATTAAGGCTATCTCAATATTTTGTTACAATGAGCTTTTCTTCTACTGAGTCCCTCAGTCCCTGCCGCTGAAAAACATCCCCAAAGCATGAGGCTGCTACCAGCACACTTTACTTTTGGGATGGTACTCTGCAGGTGATGAGCAGAGCTGGTTTCCTTCAAACATGATGCTTAGAATTGAGGTTCATCAGACCAGAGAATCTTGTCTCTCACAGTCTGAGGGTCCTTTAGGTGCTTTTTGCAAATTCCAAATGTGTTTTCATGTGTCTTTACTGAGGATAGGATTGAGTCTCATTACAGTGCCTTAAAGCCCAGATCGGTGGAGTGTTGCAGTGATATTTTTCCTTATAGTGATATTTTTCAATTAGAGTGACCATCAGGTTCTTGGTCACCAGTCTAACCAAGGCCCTTCTTCATCAATTGGTCAGTTTGGCCAGGAGGCCAGCTCTAAGAAGAGTCCTGGTTGTTTCAAACTTATTCAATTAAGGGTAACAGAGACTACATGCTTCTGTGAACCTTCTGTGAAGCTGATTTTTTTCTGAACTCTTCCCCAGATGTGTGGCTTGATGAAATCCTGTTTCTGAGCTATACAGGCAGTTGACCTCAGGGCTTGGTTTTTTCTCTGATATGCATTTTCAGCTGTTGGACCTTTTATTAAGACATGTGTGCCTTTCCAAATCATACCCATTCAATTGAATTTGCCACAGGTTAACTTCACTCGAATTGTAGATATATCTACAAATAATACGAATGCTCCAGAGCTAAATTTCAACTGTCCCAGATAAGGATATGAATACTTCTGCTGTCAGGAGTCTGGACTGTCTATGTGTGTGTTTTGCTCCCCACGTGCTCCCTGTGTCCCAGTGTTTATGTCCTTATTTGGGTTTTCCTGTTCCTGTCCTCGTTTAGTGTGATTATTCGTTCATCCCCTGCACCTGTGTGTAATTTATTATCCTGTGTATTTAAGTTCCTGTCTGTGTGTTTCTCCCTGTCGGGTCTACTTGTTTGCTTCATGTGTTGCTCAAGCTCCTATTGTGTGGATTTCACCTGTGTTCTGTGGATTAAAGACTGTGAACGTTTACTCGTGCATCTTGCATTCTTCCTCCACAGTAAATTGTGACAGAAGACCTAAAACAGTTACCTCCGTGTGTTCCCTCTGATTTTGTTTCTGTGTTTTCTCAGTGTTTTTTCTTTCCGTTGTGTTTCTATGGATCCCCTCACCCATCCAGAATTCCTCCTCCTCCTGCTGGAGCAGGGGGACAGCTCTCTTGAAGACCATACAAGACTGTTCCTGATGCTAGCTAACACCACCAGCTACCCGGACGATGCGCTCTGCTCATTCTATGACAAAAGTTTGAACACCTCGTGCAGAGCGCTGTCGTCCGAAGATGGTCCTCGAGAGGATTTCGCCGCATTTGTGGAGTGGACTCTGGCGAGGAAGGGATCACCACTCACCATCTGCCCCATGGATGATCTCGCCAGGTTCACTCCAAACCCAGAGCCCAGCCCACCAACTCCCCGCGTTGCGGAGCATCAGCCCGAGCCCACCGATGATGGAAAGCCTATTCCCGCTGCGATCTACGAGCCAGCACAAAGCCGAGCGACTGAGTAGAGGATCACCCCGAACGTTGATCCCAACCCGTCAGACCAGGTGCGAGAGCCGGCGACAATGCCCACCACGAGGGAGCAAGCCGAGGACAGTGAGAGCCTGGAGTGGAGCTCCACCCACTACACCGCGGCTCTGGGTGAGCTGATTATACATCTGGGGCTGCTGGATTTGGAAGGGGACCTGATAGACTGGGAAACTGATCTGAAGACCGACCTGCCCCCTCTCCTCTCTCTGTTGTCCCCGCTGGTCCCATCCAGCCCTCCTTCGTCTCTGGTCCCCATGTCCAGCCCAGAGGGGGCTCCCGAACCTCCAGTGCACGCTCCTCAAAAGCGCCCTCCAGTGCCCGCTCCTCGAGAGCACCCTCCAGAGCCCGATATTCCAGAGCGTCATCCTGTTCCCTTGTTCAGCCCAGAGGAGGCTCACAAATAGGCTCGGCATCCCCCTGGCTCGTTGGCTCTCCGTCTCCGCCTTGGGCTCCTGCTCCACCTGCTCCGCTGCCGTTGGTCGGCCCCCTGGAGTCGGCGGCCATTCCTCCTCCATGACTTTTTCCTCTTTTTCCTCCGTCGGCTCCACCGTGGGCCGTCATCATGGCTGTGGCCTGGGTCCTGCTGTGCTCCTCCTGCTCCGGGCCCCTCCTGTCTCCTCCCTGGCTCCTCCCTCCTTCGTCGCCTCCCTGGTCTCTGCCCGTCATCCTCCTCCCGGATATCCATCCTCCTCCTGAGCCTCCTCCTTAGTTCCCGCCCACCCCTCCCCTTTGGATGTTGTTTCTACGGTGCAAGGACGCACCTTCTGAGAGGGGGCGATATGTCAGGAGTCTGGACTGTCTATGTGTGTGTTTTGCTCTCCACGTGCTCCCTGTGTCCCAGTGTTTATGTCCTTATTTGGGTTTTCCTGTTCCTGTCCTTGTTTAGTGTGATTATTCGTTCATCCCCTGCACCTGTGTGTAATTTATTATCTTGTGTATTTAAGTTCCTGTCTGTGTGTTTCTCCCTGTCGGGTCTACTTGGTTACTTCATGTGTTGCTCAAGCTCATATTGTGCGGATTTCCCCTGTGTTCTGTGGATTAAACACTGTGAACATTTACTCGTGCCTCCTGCGTGCTTCCTCCACAGCGAATTGTGACATCTGCAGTGTAATCTTTTTTTTTTTTTTTTTTTTTTATAAATTTGAATAAATATTAAAAACCTGTTTTTTGCTTTGTCATTGTTGTTTGAAGTGTAGATTGATGTGGGAAAAAGTAATTTAAAACAGTTTAACATAAGGCAGCAACATAAAACATGGAAAAAATAAAGGGGTATGAATACTTTTGCAAGGCACTCATATATATATATATATATATATATATATATATATATATATATACCAGTCATAAGGGTCAATTTTTTGAAATTTAGGTGTATACATCTTCTGAATAAATAAGCTTTCCATTGATGTATGGTTTGTTAGGATAAGACAATATTTGGCTGAGAGACAACTATTTGAAAATCTGGAATCTGAGGGTGCAAAAAATCTAAATATTGAGAAAATCACCTTTGTTCAAATGAAGTTCTTAGCAATGCACATTACTAATCAAAAATTAAGTTTTGACATTTACGGTAGGAAATTTACAAAATATCTGCATGGAACATGATCTTTACTTAATATCCTAATGATTTTTGGCATAAAAGAAAAATTGATGATTTTGACCCACACAATGTATTGTTGGCTGTTACTACAAATATACCTGTGCTACTTATGACTGGTTTTGTGGTTCAGGGTCACATATATAAATGTATATAAAATATTATGTTTAATATTATTATGTTTATTTGTTGTATTTATTTAAACAAATATAAATATAAAATTGAAAAAAGTGGAGATTAATGGAAATCACTGTTTAAAATACCCTTGAAGAAACCTTTGAAATATTTAATGATTTTTTTCTGTTGTTTATTACATTTCTTTTAAAATGTGTGTTCCTGATTGCCATCTCAAACACAAATTGGGTGGGACAGGACATTTTTAACGCAGTCACTGCATGTTTTTTCAGTGTATATGTACACACACACACACACACACAGGACAAGTGCTTTCACTGCAGTAAATGAATGCAGTAGCCGTCCAGACTTCATCAGATACTAGAGGCAGGTAGATACTCGCTCTGATCTCAATCACAGAGCACTGTGTGCTGTTATGGGTGTAAACAGAGCAGACAATAAACAGTCACTCAGTTCAACAAATTGGCTTTGTTTGGGATGTCAGAAGTGTGCCCTTTGTCTCCTGTTAATGCATCTGTCATGGAGCGCTGATAATAATCTGCAGCATGTGTCACAGGTAAACAGCAGCTTGCTGTACATGGACCTTTGTGTTTTTGTGACAGGTCACAGTCCAGCTGTAGTTATTTCCGTCTGACAGCTGTTAGAGGACAAACTGTCCTGATGTAGAATTAACAGTGCTGAGTGCAAGTTTGTGCTTTTTTGAACAGACCAGCATAACACAAAACCAGTACAAAAACACCATGCTGTGCTTGGATTCTGGTGTCATAACCAGGCTTTTTAACTAGTTTAACCAATACAACCTTCTTGTTCAACCAGCTTTAGCAGATGTACTTTTCCAGTTAACCTTTCTGCTGGAAAAAGTACTGCTATGCTGGTCCACCTGCATGAACCAGCATGGAAAGTTGTGCTGGTATAATCCGGTCTAAGTCTTTTGGGGGAGTTACCTCGTTTCCAACATAATGTTAATGCAGTAATACTAATCATCATCATCATCATCATCATCATCATCATCATCATCATCATCATTCTCATTCTCATCATCCTACTTTGTTATTAATATTATTATTTTAGTTACAATGCATTGTTTTTTTTATATTTTATTACAATAAAATAATCATCATACATGTTTTTATTACCATGATTATTACTCTAATAACGTAAATGCAATTTATTTCAATATAATCACAATAATATTATTATTTTTACTACTACTACTACTGCTGCTGCTGCTTCAATAAACTTATTTCAATAAAAAATTATAATCATATATTGTTATTATCATTTTAATATTATGTTTTATATGTTATTATAAATAATATATTATAATTATGCATTACTTGCAGTAAAATAATAATCATACATGTTATTTGAATAATGCAATTTATTGCAATGTAATAATAGTAATACATTATTATTATTATTATTATTATTAATTTAATAACATTTTATAAATTATAAAGATTATTTTATAATTATACATTTCTTGCAATAAAATAATCATGCATTGGTTGTTGTTATTTTAATAACATAAATGTATTGCAATAATAATAATAATAATAATAATAATAATAATATTGAAATTATTATAAAATATATAATTATTATACATTTCTTACAATAAAATAGTCATACATGTTATTTTAATAATATATATGCAATTTATTGAAGTATAATAATAGTAATATACATTATTATTGTTATTATTAGTAGTATTTTAATAATATTTTAATAATAAAAATAATATTAATAAATAATAATATTTAAATGAACTAATTTCAATAAAAATAGTAACATTATTAGTATTATAATTATTTTAATATTTTAAGAAAAATAAAACACACTTGACTAATTGTCTTTTTTGCACACATTTTTGCATAATTTTAATTTGTCAGTCACTTTTGCTAGAAGCATCTGGTAAATTAATATTTGTGAAAGTAATTTTCTTTTCATACTAAATTGCAAATTAATTAAATGAACAATCCTGAATGATAAGAAACACAGCATAAGTGAGTGATCCCTCAGTATTACTATCTGTATCTCATCCCAGCTTGATTATCTAGGGTCGGCTGAAGACCTTTAGCCACATTCCAGATCTAGTGTAAAGGAAGACACAAAAGATGATGTAATCATTTACACTCACTGATGAGCAAAAACAAGACCTGCTTATCTCTGATGTGATAGTAGAAAATTCCTAGTGATATTATTCATCAAACAACCCCTGTTTCTCACTGCTGCAGCCTGCAGAATCTTTTGAAGAACTCAGCGTTTTACGACACAGTTCAGAGGTGTTTCCACAGGTGTAGCAAACGCATGACTGTTTCTGCTGAAACTTGGCAGTGAAGTCCCTCTCACAGCAAGTAACCGCAGGCTGCGTGAGCTCTGTACAGCCCCATGCAGGTGCTGGGCGTAAATGTAAACAGGTTTTCTCTGAATGCCGAGGAAGGAAATTACCACTTATGTTTCTTGAGGGAGCTTCAAACTCTGGATTAACTGTAACATCAAATGCTAGAATATTTCCTATAAGCTTAACTTCTCTAATTCGTGCTTTGATATCCTTTTTGAGGAACTTGAGAGAGTTCCCCTTATTAACAGAAATGAGGTTATGTCAACACAGAGACTGAACCTATTTGCGTTTGGGTGTATGATTAATTTCATAGCATTTACCAAGCTTAATATACAAATATATAAATGATATGATATGTAATGTATAATATACAGTCACCCAGAGATTGTTATAATAACCAACTGACTGTGCATTATCCCACTAATGATACAAATAATACCAAATAAATAAATTAATGAATGTGAACTATCAATCAATCAATCAATCAAACAAATATAAATATATCAGTATAGGCTAGAGAAACAAGCACACAACCATCTGTAGAATTTTGTCTTTGAAATATATTATTTCATTTTATTAATATAATAAATATGAATTAGTGTCATTAAAACCAATTTATTAGTGGTCATATAATATATTTGTATTAATTTTGACTGTTAGAATGAATGGCACTATTGACCAATCAGAATCAAGTATGCCAGAGAGCTGTGTAATAAAGCTGACATTAAAATGATCCTCTAAGCCCCATTTCCTCCTCTTTTCCTGACTGAATATTCTAAGAAATCTTTTCAGGAGTCCAGAATCAACTGACATTTGAATTATTGGAGCGTCTAACTGTGGCAGTGAGTCATTAATTGTAAATGTGGCAGACTGACAGATTGTGTCACTGTGGGTTAGGCAGTGATCTCATCATGACTGGACTTACACCAACATTATGCCCTCAGAGCAAAAGGACATGGTGCCATTCAGAGCAAAGAAAAGCCTGAACAACTAAGTTATATTTTATCTACAAGTTATTGGCATAAGATACAGTTAACAATAACTCTAAATAAAATTGTACAAAACTACCACAATCAAAATGAACCAATGCATAAATTTCGGCTTCAAATACCCTGCTTAATAATTGTCTAATCACACTTGGCCATGCACATTTTACTCATAAGGACGTTAAGGCAATAAGGCGCCCAGTGAAAACGGACACACTTTGTAACAAAAGAGCATATAATAGGCAACATTTTGCAAGACGTGTTCGTTCGTGATGAGTGTTCATTTTCATCCAAATGAATCTTTTGTTGAGATGACGGCTGACCCAGAAGCTCACACAACGGCCCGTCATTCTGGGTCATGCAAAACCATCTGCCCCAGCACACGCCCCCACAGAGGGTGTGATTGTAATTTAATCCCTGCAAAGTCTGACAATGTAAACTCCTCTAATTACTACACAAAGCAGAAAGCGACTGAGCGGACGCAGTCAAGCACTGCATGTGGCAGTTATTGCAGATTTCATTTTAATAGTCAAATCAAATTAAGCCATTAAATAAATTGTCACTTGACTGTATAGATATAGCCAGTATATTAACCCCAATATATGATGCAGAGATTCATACATAATGCCACAAAGTTTACATTTATATTTATTAATTTAGCAGGTGGAAATAACTCTTTGATCATGCTATTTGTTCTATGGCTCTCCAGCAATACTTGATTGTGATTCGTCAATTTTTTTGTGTCCACTGAACCACGCTAAAATGACCACTTAACAATACAGAGTATTTAATCATTGCTCCTGAAAACCAGTTAAGCAAAGTAGCTGCTCTAGTTTCAAGTTTCTCTTGCAATGTCCGCATGTCACATATTCTCACAATATTTTAATTGATTTAATTATAGTTTATAAAATACATGAATATTAATTTTGTCTGTATATGTCATGCAAAATATATTTAAATGATATCTAAATATATAAATGCAGCAATATAATAATTTATTTTTACTTTTTTTTAAAAAAATATTTTATCTATTTTTAATATACTGTATGTGTATGTATGTATATATATATATATTACTATATTTTTAGATTTTACTAATTTATGTATTATTAAATATATGGGTGATTTATTTAGCAATAATAACAAGCAGACTGTATATATCCCTTACCTAACATTTTTTCTTTACTTTAATGCATCAGGAATGATTTGTATTTGCCTTGTTATGGTAAACCAGCACAACGGTATAAGTCACATCAACATGTCAAGTACAGACCCCTTAACTGAACCTCTTTTGTGTGGAGTCAATGGAGATGGATGTCACATGATTTTTTTCTCCCTCTTTGAATGGTGAAAGTGTCTCATTCTGTGCTCCAGCTCCTTCTATTCATTTGCAAAGCAGCTATCGGGGCCAAAGTGTGCCCTTTCAGACCCACGCACACTTCTCTCCCCCTCCCAAACCACTGTATCACTCCTGTTCCTCCAGCCAGCCATGTGTCAGTGAAAGAAAGCAGAGTCAGATTTCCTGTGCGGGAGCAGCAGCTGCCACTGTGCCACACACCAGAGCTTTCAGCACACGGCTTATTCTGCACACATCAGCCCTGACTGCTGCCGCTTCGGTTCTTTTTGTCTTTCTCGTTATGTATCTCTGGCTGGAACGTTTCTCTGGATGAGTACGAGAGCCCGGCTGGCTGTCTTTGTTGCTCTGCTGGGTAACAAGCCAGAGAGAGGGAGAGAGCCAGAGAGGTGGCGGGGGGTCTATGCATTGTCTCTGGAGCCATTGGACACGTGCTAACATCTCTCTAATCTCTCTGAGCCAAAGCCACCGAGGCCTGAGGCAATGGCAGCTGTCGAGAAAAAGGAGAGGAGGAGGGAATCAGAGAGAGAGAGAGAGACAGAGAGAGAGCACAGCTGTCAGTTCCCTCAATCTGCCACTCATTAGGAACAATAGAGCTGGAGGGTCAAGAGGCCCCTCACTGGACCCAAATTCGCTTTAATGTTCACTTTTTCAGCAACAGTTTGCAACACACATTGCAACGATACTTGACACCTTCAAAAGCATCCATCAAGCAGGCCACTGATAGACCTAGCTACACATACTGTTATACTGCTGCTGGGTTAAAGAGTGCTGTGGGGCATGTGGTTGGGAAATTGGTGTATCCATGTACTTTATCCATGTAATGATGCTATTGTATGGCACTAGATTGTTCCTTCTGCACAGGATCACCTTGCTAATGATGGGCAATGTGACTAATGTACATTATCTGTGATGTGACAACATAGTTTCTTTGTGAAAATGTTTTTAAATCGGATTTAATTGTTTTATACGTTGAATTTCTGCCTATTTCTGCCCTCTAGCTGGATATTATTCTCTGTACATAAAAAACAAAGAAAATAAAAAAACTGACTGCAGTTAAAAAAGAAATTGGTGTACAATATTCACTCAGAAATTGCAAGTAAATTTCACAGTTAATTACAACAAAATGGCAAGTATCATATTTAAATAAAGATTTATTTTCAATATAATGTATGAAAAGTCTTACTGTCATAACATCTTATGCAGTACTTCTCTGAAGTGTATTTATCAGTTTTTAGGTTTAAAAAAATTGTAGATTTTTTTACTAGAATAAAGTCAAAGAGACCAATTAAAAACTCATTACATTTAATTGTTTTGCAATGTAAATCATGTGTATTGAGGTATAAAATCAGTCAGTGTGCATGCCCTTGATGTCATTCATGCACCTAACAGCCAAAACGCATCAAATTCAGCAAGCTTTCAAGTGTGTGTGTGTGTGTGTGTGTGTATTTAGGTTTAAAACAGGTGAAATGTAAGTGTGTAGAAATATGTTTTGCTTTTGATGTGCCTTTTGAAGAGCCTTTTTAAGTGGAGACTGTCTGTGTGGGTCTGAATGGGTATTCTCTCCCTCGGGCTCCAGACTAACGTTAGTGGAACCGTATTCCCATCTGCTTCTCCCGGGGACCCCCAAATGTCATGAAGGGAGGTAGGGAGGGAGGGATGAAGGTGAATGAGTGCAAAGGGAGGAGGGTCCTTCAAGCCTTAGATGGAAGATATAGGTGCACATATCAAATGAATATAATAAAAGAATAAAAAATGAAGAAAATGAGAGCATATAATTGAACTCTGTACACTACAGTTGAGAAGAATGTCATTATACAATGTTGTGGGAAGTCAGTTAAAAATCCTGAGGTTTCAAATAGTAGGAATAATGAAGAGATAACAGTAACAAAACACACTCTTATTTTTGTTCATTTTTAGCTGAGAGAGCCTCTGCACAAAATGAGAGAGTCCACAACCATTAATACAGTCCGAGGATTCCTCTCAGCCCACCCCTCCATCACAGAGGCACTAGAGGCTCTTTAATTTGGAGGACATTACAGCCCACTGCAGACCCTCAGGCACAGGCAAAGCCTTTGTGCTCCTTCCATTAGCTCTGGAGGAAGGAGCAGGGGAAGCCTAACCCACCCATCTCTGCTTCAAGAGCGTATCCCCCCACTACAAGCTGTGTGCTGATAAACAGTTTCACTTCTACCCAGCAACCAGGATGGCTATCACTTTACCACAGTGCAGCTCGTTCACCTTTCCGCTTCCTCTCATACATATCTCTTGGATTTTGTCTGTATTTACTCTCCTTCGTCTCTTTTAGTTGCATAGTGTTGCAGTTCTCAGTAGGTGCAGTTCTACTGGCTGCATCCTGTGTGTCTGAAAGCCGGGTGCTGGTCATTGTTTAAGCAGCATGTGTGGCCGCACATCTCCGTTCACACACATGGCAGCACCTGCGTCTGCACAACTTCATGCACTGCAGAGCGGCAGTAGGGTTGTTTATAACGCTGTTGTACAATTTTGACAGATATTGAGGGAGTATTCTAGTTTTGCAGCTTCTTTGGTGTTCTTGTTGTTGGCGTTATTGTTATTATGACAGCCTGTAGTTTACTCAGTGTCAAGTACATTATCTAAGTGTAAGTGTAAGCGAAGTTATAAAATGACTTCCCACTTGTGGACTCTAGACTGTGAGTCACATGGCACTTTTCCTGTAAGGCTTTCATAATGCCATTTTGTAAACATGCCTCACAGCTGACACTAACATAGCTGATGCAAAAAAAAAAAAAAAAGTTTAAATTGTTCTAAATTAAAAAAATAAATACATATAGATATATATTGTATTGCAAATAGTATTTAATTGTTTTATATCACTACTATATATTTAATATATTTTATATTTAAATTTATAATTTTTAATATTTATTTCATTTACATGTTATAAAATGTATGTTCTAATTCATTGACATGCACCTGTATATATATATATATATATATATATATATATATATATATATATACAGGTGCATGTCAATGAATTAGAATGTCGTGGAAAAGTTCATTTATTTCAGTAATTCAACTCAAATTGTGAAACTCATGTATTAAATAAATTCATTGCACACAGATTAAAGTAGTTTAAGTCTTTGGTTCTTTTAATTGTGATGATTTTGGCTCACATTTAACAAAAACTCACCAATTCACAAATTCAATCTCAACAAATTAGAATACTTCATAAGACCAATAAAAACATATTTTTAGTGAATTGTTGGCCTTCTGGAAAGTATGTTCATTTACTGTATATGTACTCAATACTTGGTAGGGGCTCCTTTTGCTTTAATTACTGCCTCAATTCGGCGTGGCATGGAGGTGATCAGTTTGTGGCACTGCTGAGGTGGTATGGAAGCCCAGGTTTTTTGACAGTGGCCTTCAGCTCATCTGCATTTTTTGGTCTCTTGTTTCTCATTTTCCTCTTGACAATACCCCATAGATTCTCTATGGGGTTCAGGTCTGGTGAGTTTGCTGGCCAGTCAAGTACACCAACACCATTGTCATTTAACCAACTTTTGGTGCTTTTGGCAGTGTGGGCAGGTGCCAAATCCTGCTGAAAAATGAAATCAGCATCTTTAAAAAGCTGGTCAGCAGAAGGAAGCATGAAGTGCTCCAAAATTTCTTGGTAAACAGGTGCAGTGACTTTGGTTTTCAAAAAACACAATGGACCAACACATTGCACCCCAAATCATCACAGACTGTGGAAACTTAACACTGGACTTCAAGCAGCTTGGGCTATGAGCTTCTCCACCCTTCCTCCAGACTCTAGGACCTTGGTTTCCAAATGAAATACAAAACTTGCTCTCATCTGAAAAGAGGACTTTGGACCACTGGGCAACAGTCTAGTTCTTCTTCTCCTTAGCCCAGGTAAGACACCTCTGACGTTGTCTGTGGTTCAGGAGTGGCTTAACAAGAGGAATATAACAACTGTAACCAAATTCCTTGACACGTCTGTGTGTGGTGGCTCTTGATGCCTTGACCCCAGCCTCAGTCCATTCCTTGTGAAGTTCACCCAAATTCTTGAATCGATTTTGCTTGACAATCCTCATAAGGCTGCGGTTCTCTCGGTTGGTTGTGCATCTTTTCCTTCCACTCAACTTTCTGTTAACATGCTTGGATACAGCACTCTGTGAACAGCCAGCTTCTTTGGCAATGAATGTTTGTGGCTTACCCTCCTTGTGAAGAGTGTCAATGATTGTCTTCTGGACAACTGTCAGATAAGCAGTCTTCCCCATGATTGTGTAGCCTAGTGAACCAAACTGAGAGACCATTTGAAGGCTCAGGAAACCTTTGCAGGTGTTTTGAGTTGATTAGCTGATTGGCATGTCACCATATTCTAATTTGTTGAGATAGTGAATTGGTGGGTTTTTGTTAAATGTGAGCCAAAATCATCACAATTAAAAGAACCAAAGACTTAAACTATTTCAGTCTGTGTGCATTGAATTTATTTAATACACGAGTTTCACAATTTGAGTTGAATTACTGAAATAAATGAACTTTTCCATGACATTCTAATTTATTGAGATGCACCTGTATATATATATATATATATATATATATATATATATATATGTATGTATGTATGTATGTATGTATGTATGTATGGTTTTGATTGTCCTCATTTGTAAGTCGTTTTTTATAAAACTGTCTGTTAATTAATTAGTTAATTAATTAATGTAATTGTATGAATCATACTGATTATATATTAAATAAATATGAATTCTATATCTAATAAATACAATAAATTGCATATAATGTTTTATATATTTTAAAAATAAACATTCAAATACTGTTCTAATGTAAAAAAGAAACCTCTAAAAAACTGTTATAAACTAGAAATATGCACAGTTATAGCAATAATATACAGACATTCAAATAAAATTGATTTTACAGTATATACATATATATACAAATTCAAATATGATTCTAATAAAATAATTTTTTTGTAATATATCAGAAATAAAGAATATACACTTCCTACGTTATTGACTAGTAAATTAGTAAACTGCACAGTTTCCTCTACTTATCCCTGTGATTGTTTGTTTTCTTTTTCCTCATAACACTGATAAATATGTTTAGTACTGTACTGCAGGATCTGCACTCTGAGGGGTACAATAAAAGTTGCAACAGTCCTAC
The DNA here is from genome assembly GCA_039654775.1 of Spinibarbus caldwelli. Classification (NCBI taxonomy): domain Eukaryota; kingdom Metazoa; phylum Chordata; class Actinopteri; order Cypriniformes; family Cyprinidae; genus Spinibarbus; species Spinibarbus caldwelli. Next base: position 16,120,260 of record CM077248.1, on the reverse strand, counting down.
AGTTAAGCTCTGATTGGCTAACAGCTTAGCCTGTCTCCAAAGCAACAGTGTATCTGAGGACAAAGACGACCCATTCAAGCATCTTCAGTGTGCTTTGTCTCAGAGAAAACAAGATTAAGTTTATGCATTAAATACCCTTGAACTTTGGCAGCTAGAGAAACTATATTGAACCCTAAAGATACACAATGTTATGCATTAACCTAAGTTAAATGTTTTTAAAGTGACCGTTTTAGAGACACCTTTGAAGACTGAGAATGAGAGAGATATCCAAAATCAATACCCCAATTTGACCTGTGGCACACGACCCTGTTTATTCAGGATATCAAAGGTGAACCATCTGACGTGTGACCTGATCACAAGAATGCAAAAACTAGATGATAAACACAAATGACATCACAGGGGTGGTTAACTCTGCTCACCCCTTTTGAGCCAAATAAAAACAAGCTTAATCAAAACACCTCTTTGATCCAAAACAATAATAACTCTGTTCAAAACTCTTTCTCTTTGACACAGTTGAGCAATCTTTCAACAACCAATCAGAGCTCTGTTACCACCAGCAACAACCCGTACACCAGCAAGGCAATGGATCCAGGTTTCTGATTGGTCAAAACTCCACGAGCACTCAGCTGGCAGCCCCTCCCTCGACTCTCTCTCATCCACACAGATTAAGCAACATCATCAAAACAAGGAGAGCTTAGCTTTGTTTTCCTGCAGTAGCATGGCTCCACTCAACAACAGTGGGCTGTGTTTTGCTATTTGGTGGTAAGAGAGTCTTGTGAAGGCAAGAGGAAAGTAATAGGGCGAATCCTTGTTGCCAGGGTTACAGCTTTCTTTGAGGAAGCAGGAATGATGAGATCGGGTGAAATATAATATGTGCTACTGAAAGCAGGATGTTGCATCAGATACATTATGATTCAACCATACTGGAAAAAAAGTATCTGACTGGTAGTGCATATTAAAGTTGTGTAAATCGTGTGAATATTCCACCAAACTTCATCCTGTGCACGTGATGGTGCAATATCGAATATACTTAATGCTTTATGCTTATTGTTTACTTTGTTCAGAGACCAAAGAAACTTGAAAACTGTAAGAACTTTGAACTTTCATGTAAATAGAACATAGTATTGTGTATGTTGAATGGGATTTGTGAACTGTTTTAATTTTAATTAATTGCATTTTAATGTCATTTTTTAAATATTATTTTTTATTATTTATATGCATTTTTATTTACTTATCATTATTTATATTTTTATTTACTGGTTTATTTTTGGAATCAGCTGGGAACAGTTACATATTTATATAAGTTGCATATGCATATTTTGCATAATTTATTTTATTTCTAAATATTTTATTTTATTTCTAAATATTAATATTAATATTTGTATCATTTAAATGTATTTTTTATTTTATTTAGTATTATTACTTTAAAAAATTCAGACCAACTGGGAATTGCTAATCAAAAAGCTAAAATTTTAAAAAGTTTCATTAAAATATTAACAGTGCCATGTAAGTAGTTTTATGTTACCTGTTCTACAGCATATGCAGTAATATCTCTGTTTAACTAGTTAAAGGATGTCACCTATAAGCTACTAACTAAAGGGAGGGGAACCTCTCTACGCTGGATCTATGTCAATACCAGACTGACATTGCTGGGAAGGAGACAGAGAGAGAGGGCGAGAGAACATGCTTTGAGTGTCTCACTGTTTACTAATACTTGTTTGGACATGTCAAAGTCATCAGTTGGTGACCCTGACCTTTCAGATCCAACTGTCTGGAAAACAAAACTTTTTCCATCCCACACTGAGCAGCTTCAAAATGTCATTTTCCCTTTTTCTCTGCGACCCATTTTATTTTATTTGTTTGCTTTGTGCTCTGTACCCTTGCCTGTGTGCAAAAGGCGCAGAATAAAATCAAAATAATTTGTCACCTGTAAGTCTTCTTTTCGTTTTGATCTATGAATCATGTCATTTGGTTGGTCACACTGCAATGGCCTAGCTGTTAAAAGGTTTCTCTGTATTTGTCTTTCTGTTGTCTCTTTGTCATGTAGCAAATGTCTTTGATGACAAGCAGGTGCAGTTATAGAGCTTAGACCATCATAAATATCTGGAGTCAGTGAGGCTTCTAGACTCCTTTGATACCCTTGTGTAATCCTGTTAAGCTCTATTGCTTCTTGCACTAAGACAGTTCTATCTTATCCTTTTGGATTAGGGAACTATCCCTAGTGAATTGGAGAGGCCCTTTAATCTGTTTCGCTGAATCAAGCAGACTAGAAATCAGTTAGTGATGCTGTAATATTGTTAACTTTAAACATTCCTCTGACAGACTGGACTTGCTCCTGTGTGCTTACGTTTGTCTTTGTGAAGTGGAACAATCAATGATGGCATAGAATACAGCTGGATAGAGATGCTATCACTGTAAAAATGTGACTCAAATATCCAGTGATGTTCTCAGTGAACTTTTTTTGATGTTTTTGCATTAATGTTTGGTATCTGTCTGATATGGACTCTGTCTTTTTTAAAAGGATGCCTAGAGCTTCTTCAGAGGTGTCCTATTTTACAGTGTGCTGCTGCTATGAGCTGAGTAAGTCATAATGCTTTGGGTAACACAGCTGCTAAAAACTCTTCACCTAAATTTATCCTGACACTTTCTCTTGTTCTCTGCTTCCTTATGTGACCATTCACATCAAAGGCAATTGCACTTAGTGGTGTATTTATACTGCAGTGGGAAAATGCTATAACACCTCCGATGCAATGCCCATAGTAAAGATTCAGTATCAGTTTAATACATTTTTGTAAGTCTATTTGCAATCAAAGCATCCAAACTGTGTGCTTTAACATACAAATAACAACTGCAATGCATCCAATGTGTAAATAATATGACTTACACACTAAGACTAGCAGAAACCCCAGCACAATCTGCATATTCTAAATGCTCAAGACAGACATATATTCCTGAAATTCATAGATATTTGCTGCCGATCCCCTCCTTATATGCATAAAGTAGAGCATTTCTTAACATTTTGACACTCCATTGCTTTCTCAAAACCATGCATTATTTTCCATTCCTCAAAATTTTGCATTCTCAAAGTGTAGTGTGAATGCTTTAAGGTCACACTTTCAATTATTTGGGAGAAATTTTGTGGGTGATATACAGTCATTTCAATAGGAATATGCACAGTCAGGAGTTTTGTGTGAAGAACACACTGAAATACATTGCAACATTGTTGGATGTTTTGTACCTGTGAAATTTCACCAAACTTATGCTAATAACTGCACCTTTACAGCTTATAAATAGCTTAACTAACAGAAAATCATTGTGCCTGAGAGCTTTAGTCACTCTAATAACACCTCAAGAATTTCACCTCATATGTCTCTTTCTCAGCCTCTGAATTATGCTGAAGACATTTCTTGCGTTTCTGTATGAAAGCTATGTGAGAGTTTTTTCTTTAAACTCCATATGTAGCTCACATTTGGCAATCTGCTGTACCTGCAGTGGCATCTGCTACAGACTTTCAGATATCTGAGGCATGTGGAGAGGCACATAGTGCTGATATCACAACATACCTACTGCATTTCATGTCTGTACAGACTAATCGTGTCTGTACAGTTCTGCATTTGATTCTGATATTTCGTGGATGTCAGATCTGCATTCTCAAATATCTGGCATACATGCTTATTGCCAACATATTTAGGCATCATATTTGAACATTAGCAGCGCTGCCAAATTTGTGACCATGCCTCTCCCACAATGACAGCATAGCACAGACATATGACTACAAAAGATAACCTAAAAATGCAAGGAATTTTGACGCTGTCTTCCACCCTGCAGTACTGCCTTAATAGTAGATCAATGAAAAGGAATGCAGAACAATCTGAGCAGCATGTGACCCATGAATATCCTGGCGTGCCCTGCACTCATACCACACAGTTCAGGCCTGAATGTAGTGTCTGTACCCAGGTGCTACAATGCTATTCTGGGCCTGTTAGTTCATGTACTCTAAGATCAGAACAGGTTACATAAAGAGCAGCCAATCATAATCAGGGAGATCACAGACTTTAGAATGAATAAAGTACTGCTTATTCAACAAGAACAAGAAGTTTGTTTATCTGTTTCACAATAGTGTATAAGCATGCACACATTTCTTCAATATATGCAATATTGCAAACTCTGAAGATAAGCACATGGTGCATTTTGTCATCTGCAGCTTTAAATACTTGAGCTTTTTAAAGTCAGGAGAATTCTGATTGGCTGTCAATGTTTTCATCATTTATCAACTGGAAAAAAATCATTCTCAAAGTAATTTGAATGATATTTTTTCTCTGTGGCATTATCAAGGTTTTGGTGTGGACTGCCCTATTCTTAAAGAATTAGAAAAATAATTAAAACATTATCGTTATAGTTATCACCCTTTGTGTGAACAGCCCATAACTCTGAAGAGCTTGGTCACATACACAAGCATTGAATTCATGGAATTACAGTGTAGTCACATTTACCGTTACTCTACAAATTTCCACTGGTAAAATCTAGTAATTTCAATAGAGATTTGCGTGAGGCTGAAGAATTCCACATGCAAATTTCGCAGCAGATTCATTTGGTCACACAAATTAGTGCATTGACCAACAGAAAGCTGCTTGGTTTGATAGTGATTTCTGTGTGGGCTGTGTTTCATACATCTACATGATTGAGGACAGACAACTGACTTTTTGGTCTTTTTTGGTCTTGATCTTTAGTCTACCATCATGAGCATCTGGGAGAATATGAAACACTGAAGAACATCTACAGTCCAATAAGTTCAAAACAGCACTTTCAGAAAAAGCTGATGTCTACTCTCTTATCTACTTTCTACTCTGATATCTACTCTCAAACCCAAAATCTACTTTCATACCTTCACATCTCGTTGTTTCTGAATCACTAGACACAAAGAACACTATGTCTGTGGCTGGTGATCAGAGCGAGCGTTAGTGCTAACAGATGTCAGTACTACTGTCTGGGTTGAGTCACTAGCTGCAGGGCTTACAAAGGAGGGGCACACGTGTGCACTGCAGACATCAAGCCAGCTGCAAAGCGGTTTTCAGGGTGAAGTGTTTTTTTCTTGGTGTTTTGAAGCCTTGTGCACCTGTGAACACAAATGAAAAGACACAAAATTTTTAATCGGTCATTGCTGTTTACAAGGTGGTGAGTAGTCTAATGCCGAAACTCTGAAACACGCTTTGTGCACAGGGAAGTTTGGTGACCTTTCACTCACACTTCCTGAAAAGTACTGTGTGGAACTTTACTGTGTGGTTTTCACAAGAAGGTCTCTTGGTCTCTGAGAAAAACGCTACGCTTTGGGCGGAAATATGATGAGAAATGTGTTTCATATTGAGAGCATGTGAGGGCCCGTCGCTAGTCACATGCAGTGCACTCTCCACTGAGCAGGTGACAGATGTGTGAGCTGCTTAAGTCACGCAGTGAATGCAACAAATGACCAGACAGAGGAAGGCAGACACATTACAACATTTATTTTTAAAAAAGGTGTGAAATCTGTCTGATATTTTAAAGGAAACGAAGTCTAGATTAGATACTATCTTCTCCCCACAATAAGCAGTTCAGAAAAAGATGTTAACTGCACCTCTAAAACGGATACATAAAGACCTTTTTTTTTCTTTTTTTTTTTTAATGGCTGTCTGTTTCTGAGAAAACTTAGACAGCTTTGATGAAAAAGACAACAGCCCATTTTTAACTGTCTGTCTGATTGGTTTTTAATTGCTCTCTGGTTCATGTAGTTAGGATGCACACAGTGATATTTAATATTCCCATTTTTCACAATTAAGATATTTGAAGGTGTGTTAGAGTAGAAACAAGCCATGTGAAACTCCTTTCAAAGAAAAAGTTTGTGGGTGTTTGTTACTAGAATGACCTGAAGGGGATCTCCATGGAACCTCCAGTGCAGCTGACCCAGTTTCTTGACTTCAATGCATTAGCTGTCATTAGTTAATGAAAGTAAACTGCAAAGATCAATTACTATCCAAGGGAGTGTAAGATTCTCTTTGTGAAACCTCTGTCTGCCATTCTTTGCTTTCAAAAGCAGGTGTGTGTGTTGCTTTGTGCTTGCATGAGCTTAGCTTTCTTGTCGGTTGACTTTCAAGTGCACAAAGACTTTTCAGGCACTACCTAAAATGCTCTTTTAAGTTTGGATACACATGCTTCGGGCAAGTGGTGCAACCTGGTGCAAGTATTTGCTGTTAAACACATGCAGCTTTCTGTTCAGAAAATTTCCAGTGATGTAATTTTGTAAGACTGAGCACAAAGCTGACTGGACAGCATAGCTAGAGATCAAACAAACCACAAATGAGTATCTGTCTCACTGGTAGTTTAGAACCCTTTCTCTAGTAAACCACAAACCATTTGCACACAATGAATGAGCTGACTTAATAAAGCAAGGAAAAGGGATTACTATTAACTTGTTGCTAACGTATTTCAGCTTGTGCAAAATGTATATTTTTTATTATTAAATTTTATAATTTTATTTAATGCAAAATAAAAAAAAAGTATATTAGATTTAAAATCATCCCTTATATTGTAACCTTTACTGTTAAGACAGCTCAGTTTTGACTGTTGTGTTTGGTGAGTTCAGCTCAATTAGTCATCTAACGGGTCTGGCTCTACCCTGCCTCTTCTCCAAATGGATGGTGCAAAACCTACATATGACAGAAGTCAGTCCCCCATTTCAAAGGGGGCCCTTCAGTTGAGCAAGCCGTTTAAAGAAAGCAGCTGGTGCATGGGTGGTGAAAGGTCAGGAAGAACTTGGAGAGATGCCAGTTTCTCTAGTGCATTCGCAACCTCTCTTTCTCTCTTGTAGACTGTTACTGAACTGCCCTGAATTCTATCCTCTGATGTAACTGGATGAAAATAAAATGCATTGCTGAAAGCCAACAACTTTGAACAGAAACATACCATAATTGCATTTTTAAGATATTTATTTTTAAAATATATTGCAGAAATGGTGGCTTCTTCACCACAATTTTTACATTGCATTGTGAATATTTGACAAAAAGCACAATTTTATGATAAGAAAATCCTTCTTTTTCCCACCAGGATATCACAAATACAAGTTACACTAGTGTCCATGTAATATTTTTCAAATAACATCCCAAGTGCCCATTAGACCTCAAAACATCTTCAAAATGTCACTTAAACATAGTTCCTCTTTAAAATCCACATCTCATTCCTCAAGAACACCAATTCCAAGACTCTTTTTCGCCGTCAATCTCATAAACGTGCTCTCACAGTCCACCTGTCCTTTTCTCTCCTATTGTCTCCACCACAACAGACTTGAGTGGCACAGGAGACTTGACTTTTCCATGCTCGTCCAAAAAAAAGATTCTGAACATCAGCTTTTCCAGGACGGCCAACCGTACGCTGGGTCAGTCCACTTTTATCTTCCCAGTTGTGAGGGTAATCCAGACAATATCTCAAAGCTTTCTTGCTTTGCACCGGTGTACCCTTTAGGATGGACATCTTCGACTTGTTTCCGGTTTCATTCACGTGCCAAAGCCATCTCCTATCAGCGCTCTGGCAGAGTAATAGTAGGCACCCATTCGTAGACATTGCGACTCTCCTCACAGAACAAGCCCAATCTCTCAAGAGCAGAATCTTTCCACGAGTCAGCATTGGGGCTCTTTGGGGAAAAAAAGAAGCGATATTAGTATGACACGTAGATGTAATGCAAATGTAGGCGTTGACAAGGTGCAGGTGTAGATCCAGTAAAGAGGAGTTGAGCTACTCACCGTTACAAGTATGCAGTGTACGTCCTTAGGTTCCTCATCCTGATCGCTGCCCACAATGTCAGCAAGACGTTCAATGTCATTGACACGAACAATGTTGATGTCGTTGTCGAAGCAGAAGGCTTGGATGAGAGTGAAGTGGATCTGCAAGGCGATGTCACATTCATACTCCTCATCCGTAGCCAGGATGCAAAAAGCCACGCTGTCTGGGTCACTGAGGTTGCATAAAGGAGATAAATTGATTAGGGAACGGTTCAACGTGTTCTGCTTGCATATAGGCTATGCATAAGGATGCATCCAATTATTCATTATTAGGAAGACCATTTCCATATGCCACCCTGTCAAAGGTTCTAATGCATACTAATAACAACACTTTTAGTAATAAATAAACAGATACTTACACATTCATGACTTGTGCAGACTCATATACCCCAACGGTAAGGCAGTCCTCCTTCTTAGCGGAGACCAGAAGCTCCTCTAGTGCCGTTCCTGCACTCTGCATTCTGGAGAACACAGCCGGCGTGTTAGTCCATATACTTTACGATAAACGCAAACAACGAAAACAACATCAACTGAATAAGAAACTCACCTATCTCCAGTAGCAGCTGCTTTATCTTGTCCACTAAATTCTTCAAAAGTCATTGTTTAAATCCACGTTAGGTCGCGTTTCGCGTGCGTTTTCTCTGCAGTGAGCGGTGAGTTTGTGATGCGTGTCAAGCGCTCGCCGTGTTTTATACAAGATGAGCTGAATTTCTCGGCAGTGGGCGGGCATTCCGCTCATGCCCGGTTCTGATTGGCTGGCGGCACGGGTGTATGCAAATTACTCTGATGCTAGCGCCTTGACTGTAAACAGCCCACGTGGGTGTTCAAATATCACTCCATAAACAACACAAAGCACGGCTCGTGCTCTTGAGTACAAACTGCGTGAAGTTGAGTTCATTTTATTACTTAATTAATGTGGTTAACTCGCAACCCTTACTTTTTAATAAACTGATTTAATTATATGTTCATTAATCTAACTAACCCTTACAGAAAAATATTTGGAGTCTCATTAAGACTTTAATTAGTATATTTATTTTGGACATTTTCATCATGGGGATGGTCCTCACAATGTAGGTGACTTCAGGTTGTTGATTTGTGGTTGTTGCTCCAGTACCATGTTCCATCCATGAATCCAGCAGGGTTACTGTCCTTGGGACATTTGGTCCCCACAATGTAAGCAAAACATGACCCCCGCCACCCTCACAAACACAAAGACTGGTAAGTGAGGCACACGCCACTCTTTTGCATTTGTAAAGGAGTTATCCTAATTTACGTGTCTTTGTCGTGTGCCTATTAAAGACTGTTTGGCCGGCCCTAAAGCAGGAATAATAGCCTCATGTTCCACCTGCCCCTGGCTTTGTTGCAGCCTGCAGAGAGTGTGTCCCAGTGAGACCAAGAGCCAAAACTTTTGTTCCAACTTCTTGGAAGTCAGTCAGTTGAATGCAAATAGCAGATAACTAAAACTTCACTCCAGGCCTGTTTAGCTCCTAGTACCACATCTAAAACGGTGAGCAATGTTATTCCCGTAAATAGAGATTAATCAATTATTCAGTAACATCTCGAAACAGCATCGCTGCACATATCAGACTACAACATCAAGTCTTATCCAAACTGGTCTAGGCTGTTGGAAGCTCTGTAGCTCTGTAAGAAGTAAACTGCTGAGCAGCCTGGTTAGTTGGTCTTAACTGTTATCCCAGCCTGGTTGTAGAGGGGTATAGGCACTTTTGGGGTAGTTAGGATAGTAGACAAAGTCAAGTCTTGTTCAAACTGGTCTGAAGTTCTGTAATTCTGTATGCATTTGCATGCTGACCAGTCTATTTAGTTGGTCTTAACTGGTCCCCCAGACTGGTTTTAGAGGGATTGTAGGCACTTTAAGATAATCAGGATGGAGGACTAGCAGAAGACCATTTTAATCGTGAGGGAACCTGGCTTAAACTGATTTTTACTGCAGGGTAGAGTAGATATGACTTGATCTATGTTTACTTGCAACTTTTAGAGATGTTTCTCCTAATATGCCAACCGATGTAATAACTAATGCGTCAATATTTTTTTAAAAGCACTGAGATTTGGGGTTTATGATTGATGTTACTCGCAGATCTAGAATAGAAAGTGTATGTTAGGCGCCATCTAGCGGCTGTGCACAGATCGCAACCTTTCACGCAGAGTATTGTAAATGTTGAAGAGCGAGTCACACACCATACAGACACAAAACATGCACTTTCTCATCAGCTCAAATAGCAGGGATGATTATTTGCTCATGTTGAAACACTCCACAAATTTACCACAGTAAAACACAGTACAACTGATGATCGAATGTGGCGCTATATATCAATAGATTTATTGTTCTCTAAAAGCACCTGTGCAGAACCAATGATAGCACAGTGATTCGAGATGTTGTAGCGCCATCTGCAGGTACAACGAGGAAAAAAGAAAAACGAGACATCAGCGTTCCACTGATATTTAAATTCCCCTTTAAATTTACTCTTGGCCAAATATATTTAAAGCGTTTTGACTTTTAACATTGTAAGCAATTATATTTTGTACTTTTATATCCTTAATGAGTTTTATTTATTTATTAATTTTTTTTGAAGTTATGTCTTTTTGTGTGTGTGTGTGTGTGTGTGTGTGTGCGTTGCGAGTGTCAAATAAATTGTTGCAGATTTACATCTCTGTTTTAGCTAGTGCATTTGCATTAAAGTCAGACAGGATAATTGTGGTTTTATAGGTTACCTTGTGTTGATTTGCATTTCTTTCTATCAGCATAAAAAGGACATGTCTGGCTGTTATAACATGCTCGGACATGCACAGAAGATTGACCTAGTTTCATTGTAAGACTTTTATAGATAACTTTCTAAGAATCCCAGTGGTCAAACGAGTGCTATTATATGCATCATATCTAGTGTTATTATAGTTGACATTTTTTGTAGCAATTTTCATTGTGATGAATGACAAAAATGCATTTTTTATTATAGTAAACTGATGATTTTTAATTAATAATAACATGATCACGACAGAAATAAAGTTTATGAACATTCCAAGTTTACAGATACATCAGTGCATCATATGACCAAAGATTAAAACAAATCAATAAAAAAGACTGCAATAAAAGAAGTTTTTAAAAGACTAAATATCAACATAAAAATGCTTCTCTGACACAGCAGATCATGACATTTTTTCATATGTATATACATATATATAGACATAAACAATGTATTATTATTGTGTGGATATGTGCAATGCTATACCCTTCTAAAAGGTACATTTAAAGCTAAATTTACAGCGGTTTAACAGAAGGGGTTCTAAGCCACAAATAATGCACAAGCAGAAAAAAATAGCTTTTTGCTTTTCTAAATACACTCCTATATCACTAGGTCTGATAATTTTTCAGTAGTGGAATCTCTTTAAGCATGTGGCTCCCTTACTAAAAAAGGGAAAATAATATTTTACTAGATGCCCAAAAGTCCTAAAATGTCTCAAGTAATACAGACAAATGAATACATTTCATGAATGTACTAAAACTCAATGTGGACGCAATGCAGAGTTCAAAACAATATGACTCCTTCACGTTTCCATTGAAAAAGAATTATAATTTGTGCAGATGAATAGAACAATAATGTCCTAACAAATGGCTGGGTATAAAAAAAAGTGCTATTATAGCATGACAGTAGATCCATGTAAAAAATAAAAATGAAGGTCAGGGTCAGGCTGTGATGCTACAATGAAGAGAAAATGGCTATACTGAATCTTTCATCTAAAACAAAGCAAGTTTTGTTTTAGATCCTCTCCTACATTTCATCAGATCGGTGCTGTTGTATTATAACTGACGTGGGTTTCTGCTCCATCCAGCTCTCCTTGGTTTTGCTCTGGCCGTCGTAGATCAACGGAGATGCTGCCGAGTTCCTGTGGGACTCTGAGAGAGATGCGTCCGTTTTGAGATCTGACTGGGCAGGACTGGGGAAGTCAGCGGAGAAGTTGCTGTTGACACCAGACTCGGAGTCAGACTGCTCGACCCGCTGGTAGTCAGGTGTGTGGTTCTGAGCGCCGGACAGCAGCACCTGGTTATTCTCTACAGTGGCCATGAGGAGGACATTCTGCTCTGGCACTTCTTTAGCAGACGTGGATATGATGTCGTCTTTCAGGATAGCTGGATAAGACCGCAGGGCTCGAGACATTCCTAGAAGGCAGAGGAAAAAACATGTTTTTTAATTATGCATAAAGCACCAGTGCTTAGGTAGAAAACTGATGGGTAAAAAAACATCTTAACACAATTGTTTTGTAACCTTGTATTTCTTTTACTGCTTTTTTATTGACAATTACAAGACTATTTACATATAACTTTAAAAATTGTTTACTTGAGAAATATTTAAAGCGCACATGCTACCTAATTTTAATGCAATTTAACATATTTTTAAAAAAGGAAGTGTGTTTATTGGCATATTATTAGCATATTAGTAATCTATATTAAATTAGGATCAAGATTTGTGAAATTTCACTGGTATTGCTTACTGAAACTGCATTATTGTATACGTAGAACAATATAGTACAACAAAATATGGCAGAATAACAAGCAGAACAACATTTCTCAGCACCCTATGGAAACAATGACAAACATTGTGCTCACCTGTAGATGACGTATACAGATCTTTCTGATTGCTGCTGCCAAAAGGATTGACTGAGGGGAAAATGATCAGACAGAAAGACAGCAGGAACACCTGAAAAAGTGACAACTGAAAAGGTCAGGAAACACGTCACGCTGCCACTGTATTTATGTAAGACAGAAAGTTCACATTACGTGTGGTGAAAGATTACACTCATGCATCATATTCCATTTATAAAATAAAACCAACTCAACAGAAGTACAACCCCACTGACAGATTAAAATTCTATATAATAAAAATACTTGCCATAATACAAGTGCTAGTCGTGGTGGTTTTCATGGTGGACATTTTCACCATAGCCTGCAGTTTTCTCAGCTGTTCAATAAGGGACCTTAGAAAACCAACAATTGTTGTTAGTAGCAATTAAGTATAATTATAATCTTCACTAAAATTATGTTATGAAAACACACGATGAAGGCTTACATGTTTTGTTTCCGCAGCATCTCAACTTTCTTCTGTAATTCCTGATTGTGAGCAGTGCAAATCGCAACCCTATGGACATACACAATATTATTTTAACTTAAAACTTAGCAATTTACAAAAATATTCCAATTTACACTAAGTTTGGGGTCAGTAAGATTTTTTTAAGGAAATTAATACTTTTAGTCAGCATCAAATTGAACAAAAGCGAGAGTGAAAAAAGACATTTATAATTTTACAAAAGATTTTCATTTCAAATAATTGCTGTTCTGAGCTTTCTATTCATCAAAGAATCTTAGAAAAAAATTGGAATAATTTCTGAAGGATAATGTGACACTGAAGACTGGAGTAATGGCTGCTGAAAATTCAGCTTTGCATCACAGGAATAAATTACATTTTAAAATACATTCAAATAGAAAACAGATATTTTAAATTTTAATCATATTTTACAATATTACTGTTTTTACTGTATTCTTGATCATATAAATGAGACCCCAATCTTTTGAACGATAGTGTAAATCATAAAAACAACACAGTAATACATCTTTTGTTTGCACAATACATAATCATTCATTCCTGACACCTTATTCATTGAATTAATAATACCTTAATTATCAACTGACCTATAACAATTACAATCATTGGATTTACAGTGTATTGTGCAATACCTTTACAGTTAAGTGTGAAGTGCTTCCTGTATTTTGAGAGACATAATGATTGTCATGGAGTTTTTTTCTCTACGCTAACCTGTTCTCTAGGCCATCAACGTAAACTTTCTTCTTCTTGCGACTCTCCTGAGCAGACTGCTTATTTCGGATCTTTCTCCTCACCCTCTTCAGGGTTCGTTCCTCTGCCTAAAGAGACACAACATTTTAGCGAACACTATCATATTACGTTTCAAAATTTGTTGCAAGGCTTCAATATGAAACCATCAGAAATCAGAAACCGCTTCTCTTACCTTTGTAAGAGGCATATGAGCTGGAATGGTTGCACCTTCTTTCGCCAGAAGTCTCCTCTCCTCATCAGTCAAAACAATCTCTTTTAACTGGAACTGGAGACAATATATGCACGTTATATCAGAGTTGTCATGGTAACAATCTGCTGTTTTCTTAAAATCCTTTGAAATGTACCTGGTTGTCTGGTTTGCTGCTTTGTGTGGAGTCTTCAATCGTGAGTGAGCAGGGCAGCTCTGGGGAGAAGCCATCATCCATATTCATATCCAAATCATCTGACAGGAAGAAAATCAATCTTAAAATGGGACACTTAAATAATAATAAGCCATTTGAACAAAAAAATCAAAACAAGAATATTTCATATGCCTGAAACAAGACCTTACCGACATCTATAAAGACATCAGACTCAGGGTTCTCTGATCGGACGCTCAGCAGTGCGTCTGTGCCCTGTGGGAGGGTGTAGCAGTGGTCTGTCTGCACCACCTGGGCCTCGTAGCTCTCCGTCATCCACTCGGAGTAAAGCAGAGGCTCGGCGCCTGGACTGGGGACGGTGTCTGTCTCGCTGCTATCGTGTGGACTCTGGCAGAGTGGAGGAGAGGTGTCCTCAGAGATGCCGCTGTCGCTGCCTTGAGGAGACTGAGATAAGCAGCTGATAATCAGGCTGTCCTCTTCCTCACCCAGAAGACTGCTGAGAAAGTCCTCTGTATCCATTCCACTCAGCATCTGCAACAATAAAAGCATTTCTTAGTCTGTCTGTCTATTTAATCTACAGAATGTACAATAATGATTTCTATTTAGTTTAATAATAATAATAATAATAATAATAATAGTTATTATTATTATACAAAATAAATTTATATAATTGTTAACAATAAATGCATTAAATCTGCAACAATAAAGTCTGTCTATCTATCATGCACAATAATAATAATAATAATAATAAATAACAATAATAATTATTGTTATTATAAATAAAATGTATATAATTGTTATAAATTTACAATACTAATACTTTAATAATTATTCTAATTATATAAAATAAATGTTTAAAATTGTTAAAAAATTATATAATCTGCAGCAATCAAATTATTAGTTATTCTATCTGTCTGTCTATCTATCCATCAATGTCTCTTCAATCATGCACAATTATTATTATTATAAACATCTACATTACTACATAATTATTTTATATAAAATAAATGTTTAAAATCTGTCATGCACAATAATTATTACTATTATATAAATGTACTTATATAATTTTTTTTAATTGTTAACAAATGTATATAATCTGCAACAATCAAATCATTAGTTACTCTATCTATAATCTATGTTTTTATCATTTGACAAGATAAAAGCATTTGTATCTAATCACTATATTGCATAATACTATAAAAAGTGTCGTATCTCATTTTTATCGATTTTCTTATCATATTCATATCTGACTATATTATAGCTTCTACGTGACAAAAAACATGAAATTATATTTTTATATTTAGATCACTGGACGTGAAGGTTACATACATCTTGCTCTGAAAGCAAATCATCCAGCAAGTTATTCCCCTCTGTGAGGAACAGATCGCCGTATCCTGGGTCTTCATCTGGGAAGATTAGACCAAGGAGGTCTGTATTCTCCATATCCTCGCTTACTGACATCTGGCACTGATTTGGAGAAGTAGAAATCAAGTAAGACTGTAAGAAACAGAGCAGATCCGCAGCGACACTGCGCACCGACAGCTCGATCAAGTTCAGACCACGCCCACTCATCATCTGACTGCATTTCCGTTTTAAACACAACTTCACAGCATTAACAGTCCAGCGTATACATCAAAATCGCAAACATGAAATGGTTATACTGTGTGTGACAAATAGTTTTAAAATTCATTAAACCCAGCAGGAAATACTACTGCAACACGCAAAACGATGAAAGCTCTTTATAGCTCAGTGCAAATAATAATGTTAGGTGATAACAGGTAAATCTGATTTGGTTATGTGAACTGAATTGCTACATATTCAACACAGTGACCATACGTATTGCAGAATTTACAGATTTATTGATAATAATAATAATAATAACGCTATTTATAATCCTGAAAATAATAAATACAGAACAAAATCTAACAGAACAGAACAACCGAATTATGACAAATGGAATATATTACAGGAAGTAAATAAAGTATTTGGTAAAGCATGAGACAAGTCTGACATTTGACAGCTCTACAATAACTGAAGAATTGTGAGGAAAGCAAAGTCGACCTCACAGATGCATCTAAAACGCTTTAAATAAACCCTTACCTCTGATGATCTTGAACCGAAATAAGATACGTTGACATATACAACAATTAGGAAGTGTCTTCTCTCTTTGTCCTGTTCCTGATGAAATCACCCTCCAACGAGGCAAAAATTGCGTCATTACGTACGGGCGCGTCGGCACGTCACGTCTTCTGCGAAAGGCTTCCTGGGAGTTGTAGTGTAAAATGTCATGCCTCGAATACGCCATTTATGAGGAAGACTGTGGAAATGTTATTGCAAGTTTAAATCGAAAAATCCTAGAAAATTATATATAATGTATAACTTATCGTAATTAAGTATCGTAAGTTTTCTATACATTAAAGGCATATTGCAAAGGGAATGTTCGAAACAATGCAGTCCAAAGCACTTTATTACGTTTATTGAATACATTTATGACATGACATCCATGACATTAAGACAAAAGTCTTGCGCTCACTCACTTGCAAACGTTCATATTTTCCATTCTTTATTAAAGGCATTCACTGATCTCATTTTCATTTGAAAAAAGATAACAAAAGAGGTATGTCAAATATAACTAGCTGAACTATAGCTCCTGTGAGCTGTCCATTATTATTTATTCGTTTTCTGAGCATCACAGAATGATGCAGAGTTTAGACGTATACCTAAGGCTCCTGTATGTCTTCAGACGGTCCTTTTTAGCTTCAGTTCCGTTCACTACGTGAGTAACTACTGGCATGCTCTCCACTGCTTGCCGTTTATGTGCGCGGTGTAAGAGGATTCGATAGACTCCAGTGATGGAGCTCCTGCAGTCTTTGCCCTGGTTGTTACGAATGTGGTCTGCGGTGATGCCAACAGCCTCCAGGGCGTTCCTCACCTCTATCTCATGTTCTTCAAGCTCCCCTGGCTTAGACTCAGCCAGATGGAGCGGGTCCAGTTTGAAGGGCTCCATGGCCTTGGGAAACTCCACCGGCAGCAGCCACTCACAGCCCATCATCTGCTCTACGGTGTAGCGGTCAGACGGCTGGGGTTGCAGGATGCCGCGGATCAGTTTCTGGCAAGGTTCCGGCACCCAAGTAGGCACTGTGTACGTCCCATCCAGGATGCAGTGCTTCAGCTTGGCCACCGTTTCCGCACGGAAGGGCATGGTGCCGGTCACCATGAAGAAGAGCATGACCCCCAGGGCCCAGATGTCTACGCAAGCACCTATGTAGTGCTCGTCCCTGAAGAGCTCAGGAGCGGCGTAAGGGGGAGAACCACAGAAGGTGCTGAGGGTCTCGTTGCGGCGGCTGACGGTGCTGAAGCCAAAGTCTCCCACTTTAACGCAGGTGCTACAGGTGTAAAAAACATTCTCTGCTTTCAGGTCTCTGTGAATGATGTTATTGTCGTGCTGCAAAATAAGAAAGATAAACTATTATTAACTACTAAATATACAGATATTTTAAATAACAATGTTAATAAACTGACTTAACTGGATATATATATATATATATATCTTCTATGTGAGTGTGTGTTAAAATATATGTTTAATAATATTTTATTATTTTTTTTAAAATGTCAAACTATTTAATAAAGGTTTCTGTGAAAGAATTGCATTTTAGAGGCTTTTTCTTTATAATATCATGACAGTTGTATCAGCAATTTTTAACTACAGTATACTTCCCAAAACAATTGTCATTATTTCATTTATACATAAGGTACACCATTGTTGTATATCAAATGTAGCAGTCTTCTAAAAATGTAGATTTATTTTTACTGTTTTCTTTTACATTTTTAGTCATGTTACAACACTCAGAATAGCAAATAAATAATAATAATTATTAATTAGAATATTAATGATATTAAAAATATGTAATACTTCTTCATAAATTCTGCAATTTAATATTTGAAGATAATTTAATTAAATTCAATTTATCCTAATAAAACTTTATATACTAAATATTTGACTTCAACATAATTATTTATTGATGCAACATTTTAAAAAGTAAACAATTAATAATTACCAACTATAATATTAATTATATTTAAAATACATATAATACTTTACAATTTTACTATTTCATTTTCAAAGACATCAATCTAATTAATTAATTCAACAACGTAATAAAAAAATCAAAAGATGCATATATCAAATAAGATTAAAATTTATATATATATAATATATTCTATAAAATGAACACATACAGATGTATTTAAATTCAGAAATGATCATAGATTATGTGAATGAACTGCATTTTCATTTACTGTTGTATTTCTGAATACATTCTGACAAGAAACGGGCATTGTGTCACTGACCTTCAAACTATGTATCTTATAGAAAAACTGAAAAAGTAAACTGGCATGAAATGGCTTAAATCTGCCAAATTTTAAAGGTCAGGAAAACAGAGGAATCATAATGAGAATATGTTTGCACCCTGTAAACATTCAGCCCACTATTATAACAGATTTCCCTCACTAAATTCTATTCATTTGCATCATGTACATCTCACCATATGCTTCACAGCTGAGAGAACCTGAGAGAAGACAATCTTGCTGTCGATGTCGGAGAACTTCCCCTCTGTGCTGATCTTCGTGTAGAGCTCTCCTCCGCTTGCGTACTCCATGACCAGGTGCAGACGGGTCAGCGTCTCCACCACCTCATACAGACGGATGATATTTGGATGGTGCAGCTTTTCCATGCTTGATATCTCCCAGGACAGCAGCCTTTGTGTCTTCTGATCGAGCTTGGTTTTGTCCAAGATCTTGATGGCTACTTTGTCTGTGGATGACAACATAAAGTTTCAGTTACAGGAGTTTCTCATTCAGAAAACATTCATATTCTTCTGTCTGTGGGACATATGCATTCCTACTAATTTCCATATATATAAGAATCATTTAGTCAAACAGCAGTAATAGTCAACTGTCATAAAGGACAGACATTTGAGCAGTTTTGGTATCAGATATGGTGCCATGCGATATGGAATGTCATTCTACACCCTCTCTTCAAGATCTGCTGCAGCACTACAAATCCTCAAAATGCTCTGCGCATGAATTCACAAATGGCTTTGTAACGGCACACCACAACCTCCTATCCCTTACACGCAGCAGTCTTTGATGAGGCCTACAGCAATTCTAAAGGTCTCGAAAGAAATGTGACACCTCAAATCCATCCATCTGTGTCTGGACCAGACAAGTTGTCTCGGCTTGACTTTCACCGAGGGCATGCTTCCTACATTATCAATGTAAACTGGACTCTGAGGACACATGTTCATTAAGACAATAACACTGAGCAAAAAGCATATGTGTGTAGCCAAAAAAAAAAGGAGAAAAAAAAGGCGAAAAAAAATTATATATATGTATATAATATAACATTATATTATATTTAGTGCTGTCAAACGATTAATCACAATTAATCGCATCCAAAATAAAAGTTTTTGTTTGCATTATATATGTGTGTGTGTGCGTGCTGTGTACATTTATTATGTATATATAAATACACACACATACAGTATATAGTTTGAAAATATTTACATGTATTTACATGTCTATATTTATATTCATATAATTAATATATTTCATATATAAACATATACATGCATGTGTGTGTATTTATATATACATAACAAATATATACAGTACACATATTATGTGAACAAAAACTTTTATTTTGGATGCGATTAATCATGATTAATCGTTTGACAGCACTAAATATCACATTAATATAAAATGTGTTTCAAATAACATTTTCCTCTCCAAACTTATAGCTATGATACATTTCAGAGTGCTGTTATATGTAGTTTTAACCCTTATTTAGTGAGAAGTATGTATTAATAATACATAATGGCTAACCACATAATGGTTAAAACTTCATATAACAGCACTCTAGAATATATCATAGCAATACGTTTGGAGAGGAAAATGTTATTTGAAACACATTTTATATTGATATATTATATAAACTATAACTACCTGTTTTGGACCAAATTTCTTCTAAATTGGTGAGTTGTAATATATAATTTTGCACAATTTTCAACATGTTTAGTGAAAGTAAATTAATAATTATTAATTATAACATTAATTGTACAAAAAATGAACTACTTTAGAATTTAAGCATTTACTTTATCATTTTAATATTGAAAAAAACGTATATCTGATTCAACATAGCCTAATAAAACTATGTTTACAACACTGTTCAAACGTTTGGGGTCAATAATTTCTTTTCATTATTTTATTTCCTAAAAATAATGAAAAGTGACAATTTAAAAATTTAGCTTTGCCATCACAGGAATAAATTACATTTTAAAATATAAAATTAGAGAGCGGTTTTAAAATGGCAGGAATATTTCACAATATTACTTTATTTTTGATATTCTTATTCAAGGTCAATGCAACTACAAAACAAGCCTCTAAATATGCATTTCCAGACACTTTACAGGGTGTCAGTGAGCTATAGGAATATCCCCGGATCATAAAATTCTACAGAGTGTCAGTGAGCTGCTCTAAAATAAATCTATCAATATTGTAGCCTCCTTGTGAGGAAAACCTCTCAATAAAGTCAAAGAATATGTACCAATTACTCAGAATTCAGTTCAGAGTCTTTTAACTGACATGTACCTTTCGTCAGAGCGTGGATGCCCAGCTTGACATGGGAAAAGTTTCCACAGCCGATCTCGCCACGTATCTTGTAGAATCCGATGCGGCGGCCCACGGTGAGCTCTCTCACCATCTTCTCATCTTGACACATGTCCAGATTGAGCTTCTCCAGTGGGGTGAGGCGGCGTGGCTGGGTCCCCTCGTCGTCCGTGCAGATGTCGGAGCTGTCTTGTCGGCTCCATCGGGCATAACGCTGGGGACCCGTAGCCACTTCTGAGACCCCGACAGAGCCCCCCCCAGCCGGGTACACAGCAGTCATCCTGCCACAGGCCACTGGGGGGCTTAGCTCATGGCAGGAGACCTGGAACTAAGGCACCACCTGAAGAAATGAAATCGATACACAATAAGAGAACCTGCTTTTTTTTTTTATTACTTTTTTAACCTCTGCCTATAAACAAATCCATTATTTATCAAGGAGCAAATAAACAAATAAATAAACAAACAAATAATAACATTATGAATAATAATTATTATTTTAATAATATTTTAATTTCTTAAAATTGTAGTAATTGTTTTATATTAAATTTTATATAAAATTTTACAAAATAAATTATTGTATTTTTGATATTTGTAATACACACACACACTTATTCATAATTAAGCGTGTACAAATATAAAATTATTATATACAATAATAAACTACACCTCTAAATATTATATTTGTAATACACACACATATTTATTCATAATTAATTAAAATTATTATATACAATAATAACTACACACAAACAAACATATTTGTTAAAAATATTTTACAATATAATATATATTTGTAAATATTGTTAGTAATAAATTGTTATTTTATAAACACACTTTAATAAAATAAACGTACAACACAGGGACCGTTTTTCATTACAAAAGCAAATAATGGATAGTCCTTTCTCACCTTCACATGTTGTCCTGTACGTCTGCGTCAATTTCCAAAATTAGCTCATTATTGCCACATCTCAACCCAAGCTTATACACATATCAAAGTATAAAGGAGAAGATGTTTAGGGTCGTCTGCTTCACCCAAGTGGCTCGGTGCACAGTGCTGTTCCTTCCTCTCAGTCCTGCGTCTCCCTGAACATCATCAGATATGCCCGAATTAATTGGTGCGTTGTCTCAGCGATAAAAATAGACCATGGATCAGCGTTGAGAACGATGAGGGCTGTGATTGTTGCCTGGCTCCACGTTACTCTCGGTGGCCCTGGCTTCTCTCATTTAACATCTTTGCCAGGTGGCTCATTCAGAAATGGGGTCCCACATGGAAAACAGCCACTCCTTCTCATTTGTTCACCTTGATGTGTATCTTTGGTGCTTCAGACTCACTCTACAGTCTTCTTTCTGGGATTAGCGTGTACAGAGATCCTAATCCGTGCCTTTATTAGTGGCCCTTAAGTCTCCAATTTAAACAGTAGGGACTAAACTAAAGGATTCCTGTTTACCTGGTGAGAGAGAGAGAGAGAGAGAGAGAGAGAGAGAGAGAGAGAGAGAGAGAGAGACAAAGAATATATCAAGACCATTACACTGCCTTTACTCTGTCCTTAACTCACCTTTCCTTAAGGTAAACCCTTAGCTTATTTATTTATTTATTTATTTTATATAGCTTGTGTAAACCAGTATGTTTGTGGAAAATTGATGCATTTGCAGCATTTGTTAAATAATTTGAACTATTTACAATTAAATTATAATCATTTTAAGACTCCAATGACAAGATTTTTTTGTTTAAAAATATGTATTTATAATTAAATTTGAATTAAATTATATATCTTCCTACAAATGTGACTCAATGTGTGCGTTTGTGTGTGTTTCAGGATGCAGTTAGGGTGAGTTTGCTGATGAAGTTCCTGTAACAATGTCCCTGAAGAGCAGAATATAAGAACACAGAGTGCCGTCTCCTCGCTCTCTAGAGCCACTGAGTGATAACAGCACACATAAAACAAGCACTACACACCCATTACAACACAGTGGACCACAAATTAAACGATGTCTGAAGCAATGACAGAATATCAGTTCACATATTCAAATGATTTCTAAAGGATCATGTGACACTGAAGACTGCTGAAAATTCATTTCTTGATCAAAGAACACCAGGTGTGTTGAACTGAGGCAGTTTCTCCACACAGGACTGTTGAGCATTGCACCTGCACAGACACCTTTAGGTGTGACAATGTGTTTTTGCAGGTGGAGGTGAGCGGTGATGCTGATACAAGCTGCTGAGCTTGGTTTTCAACAGGGTTCTTTGACGCAATATTCTTTTGTTTTAACTTTAGAGCATCAGCATTATAGAATTAGCTAAACCAATCAGATCTGTTGAAAGTGCTTTGGAACTGGCCAAGTGTTAAAAATGCAAGTTTTGGCATTAAAAAGTGACAAAACAATCCCATAGCTTTGTATCTTTACATGTGTGTGTGTATTGTACATTTCTTTAAGTACTTGCTTGTGTAACTGCCATAAATGTTCAGTGCGAATGAGAACCCGAACACTCTTAAACGCAATCAGCAGATCTTTCTAAGAAGCAGATTTAATCCCCCTTCATTCACTCACTCAAAACAAGAGCTTACTTCTTCTGGCGTCAGCACTGAGCTTTTAGAGACCACAGGTTTATATGCACAATTACACTGATTATAGAATACACTACTGTTCAAAGGTTTTTAGTAAGATTTTTTATGTTTTTGAAAGAAGTCATTATGCTCACCAAGGCTGCATTAAAAATGCAGTAGAATTTGTAATATTGTGAAATATTATTTTGATTTAAAATAGCTGCTTTCTATTTTAATATATTTTAAAATGTAATTTATTCCTGTAATAACAATGCTGAATTTTCATCAGCCTTTACTCCAGTCTTCAGTGTCACATGATCCTTCAGTAATCATTCTAATATGTTGATTTGCTGCTCACGAAACATTTTTTTATTATTATCAATGTTGAAAATTTTGCTTACTAATATTTTTGTGAAAACCATAACATTTTTTTCAGGATTCTTTGATTAACAGAAAATTGAAAAGAACAACATTTATTTAAAATGGATGGAAACTAATGTTTTTGGAAACTATTAATTTCTTTTTTTTTTTAAATAAATTAAAAAGTAGGCAAAAAAGATTGCCTGAATACTGATTGCTAAACTGATTCTTATATAAATAGTTGGATGATAGCAAGAACAAATAACTATATGGCTGAAAAAATACTTCTATATGATACAGATATTTGACCTTCCTTATATTTGATATTGTTCTGACTGCCCTACTTCACACGCTCTATTTACAAAGGCACAGCACACAAAATCAAAGTGATGCTTCTCATGAATACTCAAATCCTCAGGCTTCAAATGTGTGTGTGTGCTGCTGATTGCTGAAGGGGCTGAAAAGATTCACCGGCTGACAGAATTCTCTTTTAAAGTGTGAAACAAGCAGAAATCCTAAAACGATCCTTTCAAGTGCATGGATGTGCACATGTCTGCATAATGGTCTTCCTCTCTCACCCTTTTCCATCATCTTTCTGACCGTTAGTAATAAACCATATTATATATATATATATATATATATATATATATATATAAAATATTACAATTTTTTATTTTTTATTTTGTGTGCCTCTATAAGTAAACACCCTCTTCTCATGTGAAATAATATACAGTGCTTGCCTTTGTTTGCTGTTGGGTCCAATATAGGTTTAACTGCTTTATTCTCCAATATATATATATATTTTTTGTTTTTAAATTAAAGGAATTTACAAGTATTTTACATTGAAAATCGCTTAATTTTTAAAACCCCAACTTCAATATTAATTACTAAAAAAAACAAAACAAATAACTCATCATTTATCTCCTTTCTGATACACAGCACCATTAGCATGAGCCTCATGGGCAGGATTTAGAATGTGGTACTTACATCAACTGTGTGACTCCTTTCACACTCCATGGGACAGAAGCACTGACTAAGTGTTAAGCGTCGTCCACAGGGGCCATTTCTACTGATCCGGCCCTGATCTACACACAAGATAAACACTAAACACATGGGATATCAGTGGCCCCTGGGTAAGAAAAAGCCTTGTTGCATGTACAGGGTTCAGCTAGTAAAACCTTTGGCTCTAAATGCAGGTACTCATTTTATAGAAAGTAGAATTAAGTAAAGTAATTCTCACTTAATTGCTTATTCGCTATGACTTTCCTCACAACATCCAATATGCCTACTTCCCTACTATATAATAAGGAAAAAGCAGTATGTGAAAGGAGCTGTATGTCTGACTTCATAGTATTATTCACAAAATATTAGTACCAGGATGACCTTCTACTTCTGGCGAGATTCCAAAATGTGCATCTGCTGGACACTTTACTATTCCATAAGGCCACAGAAGAGGTGTTGACGCAACTGACACCATAAGTCACATGACAATGACAACATGATAAATGAAGTACATCCAGATTATGTTCATAATATATAGAACATCCTTTTTTAACGGCCGTGAAGTTCCAAATCAAATGTAGTAGCCTACCTACTCAGTATGCGATTTCAGAAGCCGCTTCTGTGTTCACACTCACAGCCACGGCTACACAAAGCCCTCCTGTGTGTGTTTTGATTGAGACACATGGACAGAGAGGGGGAAAAAAGAGCTCAGTAGTGAAAAGATCAGGAACAATAGGGGGCCAGAGGTGCCAATCTGGAATTTCCATCACGTAGCTACAACTACCACATTTCAAGTCATTTTCTTGCCATCAGATCAGCCACACAATAATTAAATATGATTACTATTTTGATAAATGACACGTCGTTCCTAACCCGTATGAATTTCTTTCTTCTGTTGAACACAAAAGAAGATATTTTAAAGAATGTTGGTACCCATTGATTTACACAGCTTTATTATTATTATTATTATTTTTTCACACTATTGAAGTCAAGGGCATACTTTGAAGTGTTTGGTCACCAACATTATTTAAAATATCTTTAGCAGAAGAAAGAAACTCATACAGGTTTGGAACAACTTGAGGGTGAGTAAACGATGACAGAACTATCACTTTAATGACAGAGTGTGTATTAAATATGCGTGGATGACATTCATAAACATTTTGAAGACGCTCTACAACACATGATGAAATGATGAATTGGTTAGTGTAAATAATGCTATTAATTCTACATAACTGCATTAAAAATGCACAAAACCACAAGCATCACACATGCTTCAGAACATGTATTCAGATTTTGATACATGTCTGAATGTGTTCATATTAATGAGTCCTTAAATAAGGAACATAATTAAGGAGTTCAATTGATGTTTGGACCTTTGAGGGAAAAAACATGCAGATTATGCAATGAAACCACACTGTGTTTCCGTTGCATTGTGCCCTGTTAATGTATTCCCAACCCATCAAAGCAGCTTTAATCTCAGACCTAAAACCATGTTTCATGTCATCCAACTAAGGAGTCATCAAAGGAGCCTGAACAAAAGTTGACATCAATCCACGAGAAACTAGAAAGGATCATTCAATATCATAAATTACAATATTTTCAGTAAATTAATACTTCTATTCAGGAGCCATTTGAGATACACACACCTGTACTGTTCAAACACTAAAGCGGCTTTTTTTAATCCAGAGGCCCTCTGTAGACCCCACACATTCCCAAATGCAAGACTAAAATCATGTTAATTACAAATGCCATTTGTTCAGAGAATCTTAAATTAGTTTTACAAATGTTCAGCCACAAGGGATGGTATAAAAATGAAAAATATAATACATTTTATTTTTTAATATAATCACATTTTTTCACAAATAATATCAACATTAAATATGAAATATTATATTATATTAATTAATTATTATTACTGGCAATAAATTACTCTGCAAGGGTAAATCTTTATTTCAAACGCATCTCAAGTCACTAAAGGTGACACCACGCACGTTTGTGTCAGATTTTAGTGTGTAGTTCAGCTCTGTGCAATATAATTATAAAATATAAGTAGCCTAACAGTAACACCTGCCTAATTTTTAATGAGATGATGCTCGTATCTGCGCCAAAGATGAACTGTAGTTTACACGCTTCCATAACAACCGCTGCTGGGCAGAAACGCCAGATTCATCAACATCAAGATCTCTCTTTTGATATCTGAACAAATGATATCTATAAGCCATGTAAACAATTTATAGGCATAATTCTTCATGCTTTTATGTATTCAATGGTAACCTCTCAGGATTATGAGAATTGATAAGAGTAAACATCCTTACCTTTCTTAAGCGTTGCCTCGTTGAATTATTGTGCGTATTCGTTGCAGGATCATTCAGTTTGTTTTAACTCAGTGCGTGTCATGAATGTGATGCGCGAGGACTCCAGGCACCGTCAAAGCAACAGGGAGGTGTGACGGACAGTTCTGTTAACCAATCACAGCTTGGAGGTGGGACTAACTGCTTTCTTTAACCAATAGGATATTACGACATTTCTCAAGTTTTGCAAAAAATACACTATGCGTAAAAATAATTAAAAATTGAAGGCTCTAGTCTAGTTTTTAGTTAAAAAAGTCACTTACCTTTGAGACTATCAATAAACTATCAACGTTATAGGAGTGATTATCCTGTAAATCAGTGTTTTTTTTCAAACTTTCTAATTCCATTTATCTGTAAACCATCCTCTTGCAAAATATAAAGACAGCTATGTATTTTACTTTGTAAAGAAACTACAAATAAAAATATAATGGAATGTTTAAGCGTTTAATTCAATTGCTGTAATATTGAAATACATTAATAATAATGAAAAAATTAAGTCATCATGTGGCCCTCAGAAGTTTTCTGAGGCCCCTTAGTTGAGGGCCACTGCCTTCACAGGCGGTCAAAGCTCCTCCGTTTGAGAACACATGGTTTAACCAATACCTGCTTCACAGTGGAGAGATGCTGCATATCCCAATTACATTTAATTTCCTGTTCACATAAATAAACGCAACTGAAAACAGGCTCAGAGTGCCACACCAGGGTTAAAACCTGTGACAAATATTTTATACATTATTTTATTGCTCTGTACAGCTGAACAGCAAACTCACTTAAAACGAATGAATGGTGCAGAGTAAACAAGGAGAAAGATTAGAAACACAAGCCAGAACTGCATACGTCGTCTCGATTATCTGGGGAAACATTTTGCCCTTTAATTCTTTTAAGAAAATAAGCATCTTGCACACGCTATATAAACATACATCCAAAGATAACTTAAAAAAAAACAAAACAAAAAAAAAAACATTCTTTCCACACCCGAAACAGTCTTGGCGACGTGCACTATTCATGAATTGAATTACATCTTACTATTCTTATCCACAACATACATTAAAAGCATGACTGATCCGGTGATCAGATTTATAGAGACGCTGCTTTCTGAGAAGTGAAGAGCAAAGCCTGAAGAAATGAAGCTGGTGACCCATCTTTGTTGGATGACACCACAGTGAGCATTACTGTATAATTTAAATGCGGTGGGAAAGGAGTAAAAGCCTGGTTCACCTTCCCAATTCATTCTCAAAGTGTCCATGCACGGGAGAGGCTTTTCATACATTTGCAGTCTTTACTTCTTTCGAACTGTCCGCTGCCTCTTGTTTAACTTGACATTCTGCTGGTTCTGCAACAGTCACCTGTGCTATTTGGATTTCCATTGCTTGTTCTTTCAATCTCTCGCCATCTACTTGTAAAACCACTGTCTCTTCCACCCCACCCACAGTCTGAGAAGCCTGTATCGGCGTCTCTTCCTCCACCATGAGAGTCTCCTCAACAGCAATAACGTCCACCGGCTCCACAGTGACATGCTCCACCCGCATGCTGTCCTCTAGGATCACTCTCTCCTCAACCTCCTCAACCTCTGCCATAGCCAAGACCGTGGCTGGGTCTGAAATCATGACTTCCTCTGCGACGATAACCTTCTCCTGTAAGCCGTGGAGCTCTTGCAGATGAGTGTGGAGGTCTCTGGGTTGTGTGAACCACTGATCGCAGACGGTGCAGTGGTTGGGTTTCTCACCCGTGTGGGTCACTAAGTGGTCCTTGAACTGCTCCCAACTATTGAAAACACTGCTACAGACCTGAGGAGTGAAAAAGGTGAGTAGGGCTGCATGAATAAGCAAAATACAACCAAAACTGCCATATTGCTTAGTGTGATTATCAAATTGCTTTTAAATAAATATATTTTTAGTTTTTGGAAATACAATATACGCCAAACATCTTTCCAAACTTATGAGAAACAATTATATACATGCTGTTGTCAAAAAAACGAGAAGAAACCTGAGTACTTATAGATATCATTTGTTCAATTCTGTCAAAAATGAAGCTTGATTCTTTGATGTTTGTAAATGATATGAAGACTTTAATATATATATATACACACACACACACGTATATACATAATGCATATATACATGTATTAATTTTACAGTTCTACTCTCAATTATAATATTATTATATTTTCCTTAAATACTCAATGTGTTATTTTGCAATGTAATATTACAATGGTATAATTTCTTATTTAATATTTTAAATTTTTTTTATAAATACTATTATCATCGAATTCTCTCTTTTTTTTTTTACTTCAGTTTTAGTAAAAATGAAGTTATACTAAAATGAATTAATTGAGAAATTGCATGCAATATATTATCTTAAAAACCACAAAATCACATTTATCATAAAAATTGCAATTTGATATTCTTTAGCCTTTTAAGTGAGTTTTTCAGAAGGTTTGGCATAGTAAAAATGCATGTTTGGGTAATATTTTACTGGCTAAAACCAACCTGGCATTCATACAGCTTCTTTCTCCCTTTTTTGGCTCCAGCGCCATTTTGACATGCTGACATGTGGCACTTCAGCGTACTGTTCCTGGCAAAACGTTCATGGCACTCCGGGCATTCAAAGGGTTTCTCACCTACACATACATGAATAAATGAGAAGCTGATTAGAGATTACATTTGAATACATTTCTTAAAATGCATTTAACCTCATAATATCTCACCTGTGTGCTTCCTTAAATGCTCTTTGAAGTGTCCAAAATGATCAAACTGCTTTTCACAGTACTCGCAAACATGCACTTTCTTTTTCTGTCGTCGGGATTGTTCCTCTGCATCAAAATGGTAATTATTCAAGTGCTGTTTAAGGGCTCCTTCCCGGGCATATGTTTTACCACAGTGCCTGCAGACAAAACCCCTATCCAGGGTAGCGGTGTGAGTCTTCATGTGCTGTTTGAGGTGGTAGTAGAGTTTGAAGCAGCGGTCACACTTGTCACAACGGAAAAGGTTGTCCAGCTGAGAGATCTGAACCTCCACCACTTCAATATTCTCCAGGGTCTTGGAGGCAATCACAGCCTCTTCCGGCACAACTACCGAATCCTCTACTTCCTTTTTCATCACATGGAGCGTCTGCTCTCCCTGCTGGTACTTGCTGGTGATGTCGGCCAGTAAGGCCAACGCAGAGTCATCCGATGAGGGTTCGGTGGAACTCCTAGCAGCATCTACTACTTCCACCAGGCCGCTTTCCTCCACCTCAATATGTTCCTCGCCAACCTCCACTTCGATTTCAACCGATTCGGTCTCCACTGAAGGAAGAGTCTCAGTGATCACATTGGAGGTCTCTGCGATTTTCCTCTTCTTAACCTTGCTCTTTCCAGCCAAGGCCTGGGAGGAGTCTACTGAGGCGGGACCATTCCTTCTACGTGGGAGAAGAAACATAACAGTTAAAAATCAACTTCAGGAAAAACTCAAGCAAAGGAAAATATACAATAGTGAGCAACCTGTTGTTCAAGGCTTTGATAGCCTCCTGCATTTGAAGGTACTCTGCAGCTCTCCAGACATCACGGACTTCTTCCTCACCATTCACAGCTAATGTAGCTGTATAAGTGAACTCCATTAGGTGACGGAAGGCAGTGTTGCCAACACCTGTTCATTGCAACAAAATTATTGTAGTAAAGATTATTATTGAGCATTCATTATTTGGAGTAATTTTAGCTTACTACTATTAGGGCTGGGAGAACATAAAATACAATAGCAGTAATGTGTCAGCTGGTAGAATTAACTGCTGTCAACTTGGATACAAAAACCTGAGGTCTGACTCAAATGGGTCAGGTTTAAAATTCTGATTAGTGGCAAAGACATGTTTCAAGTCTGATATCAGTAACCTTGGGTCTCTGGTAATTTTAAACAAATTTGAATTGAGGACTTGAATAGACGTAGATTTCTTTAAAAAGCCAACTTTCATTATTTGTTTTGGGCAATAAATAATATTAGGTAACACTTTATTTTAAAGTGTCCTTGTTACACATATAATAACAATAAATTATGCATAATTACATGCAAGTAACCCTAAACCAAACCCTAATCCTAACCATATAGTGAGTACATGCAGTTAATTAATACTACTCAGTATTTAAATGTATAATTACACTGTAACAATGACACCTTAAAATAAAGTGTAACCCAATATTATTTAAAACAAATACATAGCAATAATTCAGTGACAATGGTATTATCCCCCCACCCCGTCCCCCTTCTTTGTCAATCTGGGCTTCTATGTGTAAATTACAAAACCCAAAGTCTACTAACTGTGTTACAAACAAGTGCTTCCAGTTGCTGATTAAGATTAGTCATTGTCCAGGAAAAACAGGCTACATTGTAATAACATATAACAGTTTTGCCACACAGATGCATGTATTGTTAGCTACCTTCAATTTCCACTAGAGGCTCCTGAGTGAAGTCCTGAAAGAATTTGTGGAAAAACTGACTGCAGGCAGCCAAAACAGCTTTGTGGGCTCTAAACTGATGTCCTGTCAAAGTAACCACAATCATCAGCACCTGTTTATTTAACTGTATAATATTTTGCATAATTCCGAAAGGTATTAGAAAAAGGAAACCTCACCATCCACAATAAGAGTGATGTCTGTGAACTGATCCAGCTGGCGCTGCTCATTCAGTTTGTCAAGCATCACTTTGTAATGGGCTGGAAACTCATGCCCATAGTCAACATCTCCATCGACAGACATGGTTCAGCCCTTTCCCAGCGCATGCAAGTACTATAAAGAAACAAACAGACAATAGAAACATGACAGTATAATAAAAATATGTAGGTATAATATGTATATAATAATAAAAAGTGAAGTTGCATTGACTTCTTGGTACCAAAAAGCAGTTACAATTGCTCAGATTTTGTAAGTGGGTAGACAGCTACAATATTAAAATGTTAAAAGCATTTTGAAAGCCAAACAATTCGTCCACAATCTTTCACAGGCGTATGTCATTTAACACAGACAATGCTTTAAGATAAATTAGGCACATACTTTGTAATGGCCCCTATGCCAACAGATCCACAGAGCGGCGGGCATATCTAAACAGCTTGCCGAATAAGCGCGCATTTCTACAGGGAGCTTCTCTACGCGAGACGGGCTGCTTTACACCCAGCGGCTCAAACTGCTGCAAAAGCCACGTACTTCAACAGTCCAACCGTATGGAGGTCCTACAGAAATATACAAACGGCTAAAGCAGCACTGTGTGCTAGCCAGCTTCATGTTCCTCGCACGCTGGGCCTGTGGCCGCTAACGCATTCGCCATTTGTTTTCTGGACCGTTGTCGTTACGTCATCAAATCGCGCATTAAAATGCTCTTTTAATCAGACTGATTCCGTTTCGGCTAAATAATGAGTGACGCCGGGTGTCTAACGCTCCCAAGAACTTACCCCGGGTGACGCTCTGATGTTTAGTGCGGTTGTTTATACGCGATGGAGGCCTGAAGCGATCAATGTGCTGTTTTTCCTCCGCTCGTCGGAAAAGGGCGGTCGCTCCTGCTCTGGCCTCGAGTTCCCATAAGCCCCTGCGCTGCGGAAGAGTTTAATCGCGCGAGGCTGACGGGTGGTGGTTACCAGGGCGACGGTGCCCAAAGATCCCGTTATCTTCAAGTATGGAAGATGTACATTTGTTTTGGCTTCATTATTTTAGTAGATTATCACTGTGTTTTGTTTCTTGGTTGTTTATATACTTTACTGCTTTGCGTCAAGTCACATAGGTCTATTGTTCTTTTAAATAGCGTAATATTTGTGCTGTATGTATCCCCTGTGAGTGTTATATTATATATGTCCTAAATAAATAAATAGCTACATTTAAAAAAGTATGGAAAAGGTAAATAAGTATAAGAAGTAAAATTTTGCTATAATATAGCCTACTCTATAATTTATATTTTAAAATTAAAGCATTTTATGGAAGGCTTGTAAAATTCATTGATTTATTATTAGCCTATAGTTTTTGTTCACATTTTGAATTCATTTTAATGTTTATATTTAATTTTAAATTTTAATATTTAAATTTCATTTTAAATGTTTTCTTTTCACTTTTTAAGCAATCTTATTGTCTTGTCATTTTTATTAGTTTTTCTTAAACATGTCTATATTGGCTAGTTCTCAATTTTTATTTCAGTTTTAGTTATTTTAGATAAGATAAAACAAATTTAAGATTTGTATATTTTTATTTCAGTTAACATTTATTTAGTATTATTTTAAGACACGTTTTTTTAAATGGTTATTTTAATTTGAATAAATCTGATCCAATGTTACTTTTGTTCAAAAACACATTGGTGAAAAAAATCCACAAATTAGAAAAAAAAAAAAATATATATATATATATATATATATATATATATATATATATAATCAAAAGAATATATTTAGTTTGCTCAGTTAGAGAGAAAAAGAATTAGGCCTAATTATAGCTATATATTATGTTTCATAAGACCTTTAACAGAAGTAATGACATTTTTCACTAAGGATATTTGAAGTTAAGCTGAAATTTGACATAATAAAATGTTTTTTTGCTTCTCTCAGAGCCGAAACATGCGTTATTCATTGACAGACAAAGCTCTCCACTGCCCTCCTGAGGCACAACTGAGATACCATGATGGTTCCATAAAGAATCTTTAACATCCATGGAACGTTTCCATTCCACTAAAGGATCTTTATAGTGGAAAAAGGTTCTTTAGATTACAGTTTTCTTTACATTAAGAAAAATTGTAGTTTTAAGAACTGTTCACTGAGAACTAAAAATGGTTATTCCATGGCATCACTGTGAAAACCCACTTTTGGAATCTTTTATTTATTTATTTATTTATTTATTTTTAAAGAGTGTAGCGTTTAATGTATCACAAAATACTGATGCCTTTAAATGTAATTAAAGCAAGAACTAAGATTTGATTACTGGAAGCGTGCGTAAACTGTAAAATTAAATGTTAAAACAGAATACAACATAACCTTAATTATATATCTTAAAATAGGAACTAAACATCAACAGGTTTATACATAAGCTGAGTATGTTTAACCATTGCAGGTTTGTTATAGTTAAACATTAGGCTAATCTAAAAATGATTGTCAAAACCTGAGAGAAAAAGAAAAAACTAAAATCAAATAGATTAGACAATTCATGAAGATGCTTTTGATTTAATATCCAGTTGTTGCACTATCCATTGACTTGGATACAGTTTATTCTTAACTAAGAATAGAAAAATGCACTGTCAAGATTTATGAGAATCAGTTTATCTAATAAATGATTTCATAACACCTTCTTCAAGTTAACTATTAACTAGCAGTAATCAGTAAAATGTGTGTTTACTGCATCTAAAGTGCATCACTAGAGGTCAAACAGTCCTCCAGATCATGAGATCTGATAATGAACATTAACTAGGCTAATTGATAAATCATAAATCATAAGACGGTCTTGAGACTGTCTTTGAATGTTTATACAAGGGTTTTTGGATGTTTATGTAAGTTTTAAACACTTCTCTTCCAAGAAAATGTGCTCTATCATTGTTTTTCCAGTCTTACAGAATTTTAAAAACAGGGTGTTCATCAAAGTTCAGCAAAAAGACAGGAAGTTTCAAAGTTTCATCTCAGCAGGAAAAGTGCTGACAATAACCCAGCTGACACTAACCCACTGCTGCACAAACAACAATTACAGGAAGTTAAGAGAACCATGCAAATAAAATGATCATTGATTCTACAAATGAATGCTTTAATATTGCACACAATGTTCTGTTACATAATTGGTTGTAATTTCTTTTCAGTGTTGCACCCAGCCCCCCACTTTTCAGCCCTTAGGGAAGTCTGGAATGCAGTGTTCGTTAACTCTTTACTCTCCGGACTTCTTTTTTTTTTTTTTTGGCAAAAGCAAGTGTAACTTTGCTCTCAGTTTTTCTTTTTTTTTTTCATGAAAGAGACATGTGTGAAGAAATGAAAAAGTTAGAAAAGAAAAAATGAAAAAGAAAATAAAAAACAGACTTTGGCAGTGACACATACCAATACTAATCCACTTAGACATTCTTTTTTTCCCTGCTCAAGCTTTGGTTTGTCCACTCAGAACACATTATGGAGGTTACAGATATTTACTGCTGATGCGTGTAACTCCTGGGGTGAATACGTGAGCTATAAAAGTTTTTGAAACAGGGACAGAGGGACCTTTGCCCCGCTTTCAGTCAGGAAAAACAAGAGGAGTATAAATAGGAGGAGCCGTGTGAGAGCGGGTTGTTTTTGTCTAGAACCAGCTCAGAAAGTATCACTGCTGAAGACTCTCAAGTAAAACAAGTAAGTCACTCATCAGTTATGAGATATATATTCTTTTAGATGTCTTTTTTTTTCAGCCATTCTGAAAAACATCTTTAATGTTTAATGTAGGTATTACTGCATTATTTAAAACCAGTTTGCACATTAATTTGGTTCTGACAACTATGTGTCATGAAAATTTACAGTTTCCTCCAATAGCATTTGTATGTACTATGGACTTTGCCCTAAACTTGCTTCCATTGACTTTGATCACTAAATCAGGGTTAATTACCATAATTACAGGTACATGATTATTATATGGCTAATACAAAAACGATATGGTTAGATATATAACTGCTGAGCAGACAGTAATGTCGATATGTGCTGACCAAAAGAGATTCGATTCCCCTGCAGAGCTTCCAACATGTTACAAGTTTTACACCATTTTTCCTTGTTTACTGTTGAATTAAATATCAGTATTTTACTAGTGTATCATATATATCAGTATATTTTATAGAGCTGACATTTGAGTATAATAAAAAAATAAAATATGCATACATAAAAATATTTATACTACAAAATATTTTATTAGTGTATTATTTTACATCAGTATATTTTATATAGCTGACATTAGAATATAAATGAATAAAATAATGAATAAAATGAATAAAATAAATAATAAAATATATATTTATTTAAAATATTATAAAATTAATGAATTTTGTGAATATGAATTCTGTGTATACACACACACACGCACAATTCATATTGACAAAATTCATAAATTAATAATAAATTCATAAAAAAATATATTAATTGTTTATTGTTGTCAGGTTGGAATTGTATCAGCAGTTTACATTTACATTACATTTACATTTAGTCATTTAGCAGAAGCTTTTATCCAAAGCGACTTACAAATGAGGACAATAGAAGCAATCAAAACCAACAAAAGAGCAACAACATGCAAGTGCTATGACAAGTCTCAGTTAGCCAAACGCAGTACACAAGGAATTTATTATTTGTTTTTTGTTTTTTTAAGAAAACAAGTAGATAGAATATAGAAAAGAAAGGTAGTGTTAGTTTTTCAAGAAAAGCTAGCAGTTAGAGAATAAATATGCAATTGATAGAGGGTCAAGTGTGTGTGTGTGTGTGTGTGTGTGTGTGTGTGCTTTTTTTTAAATAAAAAGAAGACAGATAGATAAAATAGAATTAGAAAAGAGAATGCTAAAGTTAGAGGGTCAAATAAAGAAAAAAAATAATAAAATAAAATTTCAATTTTTTTATGGATATGAGACAAATTGTTGGTCTTTGTGTTTAGGTTAGTGGGTCTGTTGTTTGGAGTCATGTGGAAGGCACTCAGCCTTGCCCTGGCTCTCTGCCTGCTGGCGGGCTGCAGTGCAGAGAGTGAAACAGAGGGAGCCCGCTGCAAACTTCCTCCTGTGTGGAAGATCGGAGAGGAGGAGCCCATGAAGAACGCTCTTGGACGTGTGACAGTGGTGGCTTACCTCCAGGCCAGCTGATTGTTCTGCTTAGAGCAAGCATCGAAGTGAGTGCAGACTTTTTACTTTATACTAATAATTTCAAACACATCAAAGAAAAACAGCAAAACTTTCATGAGACCTTGTTTTTTGAACCTTTATCTGGTCTCATTCTTGATAGTGTTCTCTTTGTATTGTTTACACAAGGCGTATCTATCTAATCCAACTTGTTGAATGTTCTTCAAGGCTCAATGACTTGCTCCTGAAGTTAGAGAACCAAGGTTATGCAAATATAAACTACATGGTGGTAAACAACCGAGACGAAAGGTCCCAGCAGCTGCACCACTTGCTCAAAGAAAGACTGATGAATATCACCCTCTACGCCCAAGACCTCAGTCAGCCGGATGTCTGGCAGGCAGTAAATGCTGAGAAGGATGACATCTTGGTCTATGACAGGTTCGGCTCACCACTCATCCAGTTCAATTCACCTGATGATCATGATCACTATATTGCTTTAAGAATATTTCACTAAACACCTTTTTTTACCAGGTGTGGCCGACTCACTTACCATCTGTCTCTTCCTTACACCATCCTGAGCCACCCACATGTGGAGGAGGCCATAAGACTTACTTATTGTGATGGTATTTGTGGAGAATGCACCACTGAGGTAAAACAGCAGTGATTATAAATATAGTGTGTAATATACATAGAATATAATATGCTTTCTGTAAGCCCAACACCAGTTTGACCAGAATAAAAATCCTTTTTTCTCTCATTATTTTAATTTACTCACCCTATGTTATTAAACAATGTGGTGCTGAGAATGATATGAGGTAAACTGTCAAGATCCAAAAAGCACATAAAGGTCCCATAAAAGAAGTCCATATAATTTATGCACTATATTCTCTCAAAATCTTCCTCCCTCCATCTGAATCTGACGCGCACGAGGACGACTGTTTGTTTGAGTAAGTGCAGTCGCTCTGCACCATATAAGGAGAAGAAGGCGGGGCTACAGAAACATGTCTCTTATTATAAAAAACTTATTATAAGAAACCTATTATAGAAATAAATGTCTCGCGTGTGTCCTTAAAGCGGTAGATTTGAATGTGTGCAAGCGAATGCAAAATGCGCAGGGAAGGGACGTTACAGTAGTTCCTTTTCCTTCTAGATGGCGCAGCGCCCTACCAAATAATTACACACACACACACACACACACACACACACACACACACACACACACACACACACACACACACACATATATATATATATATATATATATATATATATATATATATATATATATATATACAGGGTTGCCAACTCTCACGCATTTGGCGTGAAACACACGCTTTCAGGCTCTGTCTCACGCTGCCCATGTAAATCTCACTCCAAAGTGGCAACCCTGCTTGTAATATGGAACAAAGTCTCAGCTTTCAAATTTTGTAAGTTTTAATACGAAATTCAAATAATAAATACCGTTTTGGCGCACTTAATGTGGCGTAATTTATTGTAGCGCCTCAGTTAAAGAAAAACATTTGCGACAGGCTTCTTTGATCTCGCCGGCGTCGCCGCCACGCGGTCACGTGGTTCATGGAGCGCTCAATTAGTCCAAACAAACCAGCGCTGTCAATACATTTGAATGGGTTTAAGCAGGATAGACGACAGCTTCACTATAGGCCTATATGTATTTGCAGCAACTTTTGGTAAACATTACAGCATATTATGCATTGTTTATTACGTCGAAGACATTTAGAGTATCATTTTGTTCTGGAGAGTGATGGGAGAGGCAATGTTCTACATTTTAGTTCAATATTTTTTATTATTATTTTTTTTAGGAGATCTTTTGGTACTAAATACTATTTGTGCAATAATTATGGTCCATTAATGACCACTTAAATTATTTTTTCCCCTAATATTTCTATTACTTATATTACATTTAATGTAGCATTTAAGGTTAAAATAGAGAAAAGGGTTTTAAATTCCAATGCAAAGAGGCAAATTAGAGTCATTTTGTGGCTGGGAAAAAAAATCATTTTCATTTGTAATGCCATAGTTTACCCACTAGGTACCTGTATGGCTCTTTAATAAATATACATGTATCTACTAGTTTCTCAAAAAAGTATTGCAGGTCATACCTGCTTACTTATTCTTAAGTTTTCCATTTGAATAAATATTTAGACATGATTAAACACTAGGATTTTTAAATGTGAAATTTAAAAAGTTAATATTAATTTTTAATGATACTTGTATAAGTTCACACAAGTGGATATTAATGAATGCAAGCCAATACTGAATTTAACCCAAGAAAAGTTTAAAATGGTGCTAAAAAAGGCATTCAACTGCATTCAACAAAAGATTTTTATCCCCTTATATGTACAGTATATACATATGAATTGACATCGAAACCCCCCCCCCCCCCCCCCCCCCCCTTTTTTTTTGTTGGCAACCCTTTTCTGAACGAAGCCGATTAATATATATATTAATCGGCTTCGATTCTTTATTATAGATAATTCGTATTCAGCATAATGTTTATTTTTTTATTATTCCTGGTAAATGTTTTATACATGAATGCACATTTTAGGTAAGAATTTTCCACTGTTATTACTTAATAGCCATATAAAACAACAACAACAACAGCAAAAAATAAATAAATAAATAAATAAATCAATAAAATCAATAAAAAACTTAAAAGTCAAAATTACTTTTAATGTTTAAAGTAATATAAAAGTTTTTCTCTGACTTTTGGATTTTATAATATATGTTATGTTTTCTATACTTGATACAATTTCATGTAAGTTGTTTGACATGAAAATGCATGTTTAAAAAAGGTTATTTCTTCACTGGGATCAATTCTATGGCTCAGTGAAGAACAGCCTTGGAACCTTTCCATTGCACAAAAAGGTCCTTATATTGGAAAAAGGTTCCCTGAAAGGTTCTTTGGGGGACCCAAACGGGTTCTTCTTTGGCATCACTGGAAAAATAAATAAATAAATAAATAATAATAAAAAATAAAAAACTTTTGAAAACTTTGTTTTATGAGTGCATAAAGTATTTTCATTTTGCCCTTTTCTTCTGGTCATTACAGAGTTCACTGCAACTTGAACAGTGCAAGAAATCCACAGATGAGAATACACCAACAGAGGGA
This sequence comes from Spinibarbus caldwelli, assembly GCA_039654775.1. NCBI lineage: Eukaryota > Metazoa > Chordata > Actinopteri > Cypriniformes > Cyprinidae > Spinibarbus > Spinibarbus caldwelli. The sequence continues at coordinate 16,080,419 of CM077248.1, read as the reverse complement.
GAACAGCATCACCATCACGAACATCACGGTAATCATGGACATGGTCATGAAGGGCATCACCCTGATGGCGTGGAGAGGCACAGGCATCATCACCACCATCATCACCATCACCACCACGGCCAACAACAAGTTGATGTGGGTCAGCAGATCCTGACCCAGGTTGACTTTGGTCAGGCAGCCGTTGAGCCACCAATCATGAAACGGCCTTGAGCTAAACACACTAGGTGAAAAGTTCAGTACAGCTGACAGCAGGGGGCAGATGCTCCAGCTACCAGCTGATGCTGACACTGACGACAGCTCTTTGGTGACAGCAACGGGCATGTGGCAGGCCTCTGACACTGTGAGGGGGCTCTTCCAGCCTCCTGACGCTGACAGGGCCTGAAGGAGGACAACCACATCAGGGAGACCTGACAGTGACGTCCCGTCCCACAAGCTGAATGAGAGCTGTTGCAAAAAGCCTGAGCCTGACCAGCAGGGGACGCGAGTTGAGTATGACAGGAGAAGTAAACAGGGCCATTGGCTTTGTAACAATCTTGTCTGATCATTTATAGCTTCACGTAAACATCAGTGAACCCCACATTGCTGGTCAATGCTCTCAGGTAATCTTACCAACTAGTATTTGCACCTCAGTGTGTGGCAGCACTGGACCTTGGCATCCCATTCAGAACAATTAGCAAATTGGTTATTGTTAGAAGGACGGTAAATAATTCAGGAACATCTAAATGACAAAATGTGCACTATGATTTGATTTGATTTGGATTGGACTATGATTTGGATTTTTATTTGGTTACATCAAACAAACTTTAATGGGTCCAGTGTCTGTTTGCTTCTGAGAGTGTGTTAGGTTCATCATGTTACTGTCTTTTCACCTCTAGATGCTTTATGTGGCCTTTATGAAGGCAGGTGCGGAAACTATGCACTAGTGGTGCCTGTTTGATGTTAGGCCACACAGAGCAGAGGGCAAAGGTCATGTAACATCCTGTAACCCTATACCCAGTTAAAGCTATCCTATATGAAAATCTGGGGTATTAAAATCTTTTTTCTTTTTTCTTTTTATTATTCTGGTATTCAGTGAGATGTTTTAGTTTTGCCATGTGAAGATGGAGGTGGTAAAGTAGGCGGAGAGATTCTGATCTTAAAAGTTTCTTCTTAAGGACCAAACACTGTTGAATTATCTAGAATCTGTATCTGTATTCTTCTAGTTAGTAGAACAGATGTTGTAAAGGGACTGTAAAATGCATTTCATATTTGGCATTACAAAAATGTTAATGGATCATAGAGAAATGCACAAAAATGTAATTTTTTTTTTAAATACACATTTATTAGAGTGGAATTTGTATCCAAGGGAGTAACTGGAAAAAGGTTAAGTCGTTGTTATCTTGGGAAAGATTGTTTGAAACATTTTACATACTTAATGACGGTTTTCTGGAAAATCTAGTATCACCTGGAAGACCTGAGAAACTGTATGAAAAAATGTATGTTGTGGTGCCAATGACATATGAATGTAAAACGCATGTAAAATGTAAGACACACAAAAAAACATACTCAGATAAACTCAAATAAAGTTAAAAAAAAAAAAAAAAAAAACCTTGAGTGAACTGTACTTTGATTTACAGTATGTGGAACAGACACAAAACATCCTACCAGTAATTTGAAACTGTACATTTTGACTGATAACTTGATGAATCAATTCATTTATTAATGCATTTTAATTCAATTTATTCATTTGAATTAATTACTTATAAATACGTTATTATAAATTAATTGATAGCATATGATTATTTGTTTTATCATTTAAATCAATATTTACTTTTTAAAAATTATTTTAAAATTTTATAAAATATTTTATTTAGATATTATATATATTAATATAATATTTTAAATACATACATTTAATTTATGGATTATAAATACATGGTTTTATTATGAATTAATTTACAATATATAACAAAGTAATTTTTCGAAGGTAAATAAATATTGGTAACACTTTATTTTACAGTGTCCTTATTATATGTTACATGTACTTGTAGTAATAATAGTTAACCCTAACCCTATAAGTACACTTTGTATTCAGTACTTGCGTAATTACATTGCAACTATGGCACTTTAAAATAAAGTGTAACCTAAATATTTTATTTTATTATTTTTAACTTATTTTATTATAACTTTTAAATTTTGTTTAGACAATTTATATATGTATACTATTTTATGCATACAAACGTTTATATAATCAATCAAATGTAATTAACTACACATTTTTTTTTAAGGGAAAATATAACAAAACCTGTTCAAACCAGTTCTTTTTACTGTTTTATGTCATTCCGAATCCGAAGTTCACCAAAAGATGGCGCGCACGCACTGATTCATCTTTCGTCCGTGTTGCTTTCCCTTTGAGAGCCTCTCCAACATTTTTCTCCCAGAGCTGCTGGACTCATGAGCTGTCTGCAGTGTTTCCTTTTAGATCCGGTTTAGACACACAGATGTCTCTAGCCAGACGCGTGGAACTTAAACACAGTCTCCTGGCAGAAAACACAGGTAACGTTAGAGAGAACGTGAAGGAGAAATTATCCTTTTTAACCGCTGCCATGCAACACCTAATTACCAAATTAATTTAATTTTTCAGAAAATTACTTGCAGTATTAATAGCAAGACAGCATATGAGCCTCTAAATTACAAACTAAGGGTTTCTATGCAGGAACCCACATAAATCTAAAGCAAGCAGAACAACCAAATGCCTTCTGTTTCAACTGTTACATTCATCAGTGAGATTTTCATCGACGCTTAGCAAAGAAATAATTAACAGTAGTTTTTTTTTTTTTTTTTTTTTTTTATTATTTTTGTTACCATTTGTATAACCACAGATTGTATAACCATAGATTTACTACAAATACTTATTAGGCTAAACTATGGTTAGTGCAGCAAAATCATTGGTTACTATGGTTTAACTATAATAGCCACGTTTTTTTTTAATTTGTAGAAAAACCATAGTTAATTTTCGTAAGGTCTGGTACTAATATGTACTTTCAAAGTACTAATATGTACTTTTAAACTACTAATATGTTCATTTAAAGGGATAGTTCACCCAAAAATGAAAATTCTGTCATTAATTACTCACCCTCATGTCGTTTCAAACCCATAAGACTTTAGTTCAAACATGTGTGCTACTCTCCTGAACGCGTGTCGAAAAGAAGAAATTGTTGATTTAAAGTCGTTATTTTTGTTTTCTTTGAGCACAAAAAGTATTCTTACAGTTTCATAATATTAGGTTGAACCACTGATGTCACATGGACTATTTTATTGATGTCCTTACTACCTTTCTGAACTTTGCTGTCTATGCAGGGTCAGAATAAAGCTCTTGAATTTCATCAAAATATCTTAATTTGTGATGAAAGAAGGTCTTATGGGTTTGGAACGATATAAGGGTGAGTAACGACAGAATTTTCATTTTTAGGTGAACTATCCCTTTAAGGTGTACAATTTAGATGTAAATATGTACCTTTTAACTTTTGTACTGCCCTGGTGACAGCTTTGTACTTTTTTTCTGAGGGTATAGTGAAAATTTTCATGAAGTGGATGGCCTCAGTTTCTTTCAGACCTCATAACTTGCAGGATAGTAACCAGACCTGTCTATTTCATTGTTTTCAAATCAGGAAGGCCGCTGTGGGATGTGTGGACAGGTAATAATTTGACTCCGAAACATTTAGCATAAGATCAAGAATGACGTTCCCTCATTTCAACAGTCCTTGAGGTGCCATATAAACGTCAGCTCTTTTAAACACATCTCAAACCTCCCGTTCAAAGCATGCAATGCAAAAGGTCAACAAGCAAGTAGAGGCAATAAATGGTCAGGGTGGGTGGCTTTGATAGGCTTAATTGGCCTGAAGATCCAGTGCAGGAGAGCAGAGACTCATGGCCAATTACTTACAATGTCCTGAGAGGTGGACTGTGAGAGCGGGCTACACAGATGCAATCAGCCTCACACAGTGTTGCTAAGTACACACCGCTCGCCAAATTGCCTGATCTGCTTTCCCTATCAGCCGGGGTCCTGCTGCTTCTGTATCCACTTAGCAAAGACCGGAGAGCTTCTATCTGGTACTTGCTGGACGCCTGCTCTTCCCCTCGTTCCCGGTACATTAAGGCTTCGGTGGTGTTGACCTGGCCTTCATAATGCATCAGGCCTTCTCCACAGCATGGCTCTCAATGATAGTTAAGTTAGTCTGTCATACACATCACATCAACATCATACTAATGGACCCCTTGTGCTGTAGGTTACAGTTTGTTCCTGTTTTCCATTACAACGCTGTGAAATGAGAATAAAGACGACTTCCTGAGGTGTTATGAACTGGATATTACCTATGCGTAAGTGAGATGATCCATTTATTCATATCATAAGTGTCATGTCCACCATTAACACTGTGACAGACTACAGAAACAGTAAAGTATATCTATCATATTAATGTAATACATAAATGTTACCCTGGACCACAAAACCAGTCTTAAGTCGCTGAGGTATATTAGTAGCAATAGCCAACAATACATTGTATGGGTCAAAATTATCGATTTTTTTTTATGCCAAAAATCATTAGGATATTAAGTAAAGATCATGTTCCATGAAGATATTTTGTAAATTTCCTACCATAAATATATCAAAACTTAATTTTTGAGTAGTAATATGAATTGCTAAGAACTTAATTTGTACAACTTTAAAGGAAATTTTCTCAGTATTTAGGTTTTTTTGCACCCTCAGATTGCAGATTTTAAAATAGTTGTATCTCGGCCAAATATTGTCCTATCCTAACAAACCATACATCAATGGAAAGCTTATTTATTCAGCTTTCAGTTTTCTTTTTTTGATGTATGAATCACAATTTAAAAAAACTGACCCTTATTACTTTTTCGTGGTCCAGGGTCACATATTATCTGGAAGTAGAAATGGTTTGAGAAACAGAAATGTGTGTGTGTGTGTGTGTGTGTGTATATATATATATATATATATATATATATATATATATATATATATATATATATATATATATACACACAATCTTTTTTTTTTTTTTTGCTCAGAAGTTTGGGGTCAGTAAGATTTTTCTTTTGGTCACCAAGGCTTCTTTTATTTGATTTAAAATACATTAAAAATAGTTTTATTGCAAAATATTATTACAAATTAAAATAACTGTTTGCTATTTTAATATAATTTAAAATGTAATTTATTCCTGTGATTGAAAAGCTGAATTTTCAGCATCATTACTCCAGTCTTCAGTGTCACATGATCTTTCAGAAATCATACTGATATGCTGATTTGGTGTTCAAGAAACATTTCTTATTATTATCAGTGTTGCAAACAGCTGCTTAATATTTTTGACCGTGAGACATTTTTCAGGATTCTTTGATGAACCGAAAGTTCAAAAGAACAGCATTTATTTGAAATAGTATTTTTTAAAACTATAATTAATAAAATAAGTTAATGAAATTATTTTATTATTTTATTTTATAACTAATACAATAAAATTTTAATAATTTATATTTTCATAAATATATTTCCTGGTATTTCCTGCTATTCACTACAAAGGTAGAAAGGCACTAAAAATGCACTACACTTTTCCTTATCTGTAACAATATTGTGGACAACAAGTTTAGTAGAACTCATTTTATGGTATACTGCTTTATAATTGTAGACTCTTGAGTGCCCATAATGCAAGTCTAACACTTTTTCCTCTTTCACTTCTATTGCTTGCTTAAAAATGAATTCCGTTCACATGCTGGAGGCTTTTTTCAGTTGTTGTTCCCAATCAATCTTGTGTTCATTGCTATTTCTGTTTATTTTTTACCAGTCTGTCCTCACCTTGAGGGAAATGATGTCTGAAGAGCCGAAACATATATTTTCACAGTAATACCCAAGCGCACAGTACACACATTCAGCCAGAACAATATTACTTGCAACAAGACTAACTTAACAGTCCAGTCCAGGTCTATAAATAAAACGTGAAACAACCAACAGCATATGGCCACAGATAATCTAATAGTTTGAAGCTATCTTTATTAAATTGAAGAAAACAGAACAAAGCAAATGCTGAAAATTAAGATCATTTGAGGTATGACGAATTCAACCAATTCCAAATAACAAACCGTACAAATGTTTCAAAAAAAAACCTGAATCAAGTTCTTTATAATGTCTCTAGTAATGCTCAGCGGTGTGCATCCATAAGGCAAATACATCATTTGGCACAAAACTGCTCCAAAAAATATCTAGTCACATACAGGACTAACCGTACAGAAGATTAAATGTACTAGCATGTCTATATATCATGTGCATTTGTCAACTTGCATGTACAGACAGTCATTTAACTGCCTATGCATTTTAAGAATTTAGCAAAAGACAGAGATTCATAAGAAAATGCTACATGAGAAGGAAAGAGAGGAGCAGCCCTGCAGGAACACAACATACAGCAGAAGCTAAAATGCATTTCGTACAACACATATCATGAGAGCTTAAGACATTTCCATTACAACATGAACATGCTGGTTTCACAGCAATGGCAGCAGCAGAAGAGTTGTATAATACTTGATATTTCTCAATAAGGCAATATCTTTACATATAAAAGAATGGCACGTTGCTTAGCACAGTGTTAAGATTGACTACATCATGTATAGGCCTACTATTAATCATATATACACATAATAAACGTGCAGGACTTCACAAGTGAAATCGTTACTTCTCATTTATGCTTTATCCTTACTGATTTAGCTTATGTCCTGTTGTGTGTGTGTGTGGAGGCACATAGAGTGTAGGCCATTAAAAATCTGTCTTATATATCAGAAATATATCATATATATTATATTAAATACTTTATATTTCTGCATGTCATAATATAAAAGTAAATATTTTAACTGTTTTTTTTTTTTTCCTGTTTCTCCAGCTCAATATAAGAAAAATCTAAATACATTCTCCTGTACCATTTTTTTTTTTTTATCTCTACACAAATATCTATACTACATATATCTCTAATATGAGCTTCAGCATCAAGTCCTCCTCTCCGGCTCATTGTTCAACAGTTTTTGGTCCCATATGTCTTAGGTGTATCTGTGTGTTCGCACAATAACAAAGGCTTAGTATCATAATTATGGCACTTCATTCTACCGCAGTACAATAGAACACTCAAATTGTACTAAATAAATTATTAAACCAAACAATAAACTGTATAAGCCTGAGCTGTTATTATGAAAACACATACACTGCCCTCCAAAAGCAATTTAAAGATGTTTTGTATTTAAATCGATTTTTCTCAGTAAACAAAACTGTGGATCTGAGATTAACTCCAGAATTTACTTGTGGACTATAAAGAATTTAAGGAAATGTTAACCTACGTGCAGCTTAAAAATAACAGTACATTTTAGACCTTTCGCATACTAAGGAAAAAACTGACCACAAAGTCTGCCATAAACAAGCAGGTTCTGCTCATGGCATCTGTACAGATATGGCTTGTTCTGTGATATCTGTAAATTGCACATTACGGGAAGTCATTTACGAAGATCAGTTAATCCAAAACAGAATATTCTGTCATTATTTATTCACACTCATGTCGTTGTTAAACTGTATAGTGTTATTTTATTCTGTGGAAAACAGAAACACCAAAAAAAAAAAAAAAAAAAGCCCTGACATAAGTGTCCGGACCTGAAGAACTGCTGAGACCGAATCAGTGAGCCAGTGAGTTGAACTCAAAGACTGGATAAGTGAACAAATTGTTTGGATTAGGATTGGATTAGATTTACAAATTGGACTATACAAGTCATTCCTGAATTATTCAACTGACTGACTTCACTCTTAAAAATAAAGGTTCTTTATTGGCATCAGTGGTTCTATGAAGATCCTTGAACATTCACGGAACCGAATGCAGAAAAGAATCTTTAGATTTTTTTTTTTATTTTTTTTTAGAAATTCTTCAAAATGGTTATTTTAGGAACTGTTCACTGAATGGTTCTTTGGGGAACCAAATATGGTTCTTCTATGGCATCATTGCAAAAATACCCTTTTGCAACCTTTATTATTAAGAGTGTTCTTGACTCAATCTAAATGGAGCTGAACATTATCACAGAATAACAGCTTCAGTTTTGGTTTGTTCATCACACAAAGCTTTCAGATGACATCAGGAGACTTCGAATATAGCGCACAAGTCATATTGATGACTTTTATGGGTCTTTAAAGTCATGTTCTATTGTTTTTGTAAACGATGAGGCTAAGATCTGCCTGAAGAATCTGTTTAAATATAGATTGTATTGAACTATTGAACTATTCCTTTAGCTTCTGTTGGAATATGCAATATTAATCATTAAGAGCAATTCATTGTGTCAAATGGTTTGCCAAACTGTCTGTATACCTTTAATATGCTGGTAAAATTTGGGGCACAAAAAAAAATTAACCTCAAATTCAGAATAAAAATCAACACTTTGGGGGCACAAATAAATAAAACTCAAAATCAGAAGAAAATCAAAAGCTTTTGGAAGGCACTGCAACTACAACAGACACCTAAAACAAGTCAGGACCCAGTATTCAAGCATCATAGGCAAACCCAGGACCAATTGAGCTTGTAATCCAAAGGCTCCTTCACCATCATATACCTCCACTGTGCTTCTCTAAAAACAGAGAACATGTAAGAATCACAAAGCGCTCAAAATAAGCTCATCTAAACAACTTAACAAGCAATACTTTTTCTGTATAAACTTAACAGCATAGAATTACATCTGTGAGAAATTCACTGACTGGGTTTCCAATATGTGTCTTGAGAACTCTTAACAGTCTATGGTTGTAAATATATATATATATATATATATATATATATATATTTTAATTCTCCAGTTATTATTTCTTCTATAATAATGCATGATTTCATAAAATAGCTGTAGTTAAGAGCATCTTTTGTCCCTGTGTAGAGGCCGTGGTGCACAAGAGTATGCTGTTTCTAGAGGACATCACTGAATTAACTGTTCTGACAAGAATTATAGCCTTATTTAATGGCAAGACTTTGTCTAATAAAACAAGTCCAAAAATTGGCATATCTTTCCCAGCTATTCTGTACTGTAAGTCCCATTGTAAATGCATGTATACATTTATAGTGTCTTCTTCAATATAAAACTGCTACATGTAAAAAGGTAACACATAAGAAAACTTGCCATACAGTTTGCATTGCACAGCAAAGACTCTATAAGCGCTTTCTTTTGACAGTTCCCCTGGATACATTAATACAAATAAAGACAAGTTCATTTTTCACTTTTTGAACAAGTAAAGGTAACACCTTGTTCAGTGGGCTAATATCATTACAAAAACTTGTCTCAACATTTTCTAGTGATGATCTCAAATATTACAGTCATATACAGTGATGCTTAAATCCACATCTGCACCACAACCCCATTTTTTAGTGTTTTAGCATATTGAAAAAGTTCATTTGCTGAGTTTATCCATCTGGCTGTGGCAGAGGATAAAATGTGCAGAAAAGATGCAGCGCTCAAAATGGCTCCCATAAATCTGGAGAAGCAGGTTCCATTAAAAAGATAAAAAAAATATCGACTCTTCCACAAAACTAAATATTTTGGGAACCTTAAAATGATATATTTAATATTCCATATGCGAGCAAATCCAGGTTGAGGAAATCACAGAAAAGCGATACGTCTTTCACTTGTGTGTAAACAATTTTGTATAAAGATATGTTTGAATTTATCTTATTGAATCTATTTCATCCCAATGCCACTGTAGCTTTTGATCTGCATCTTTGTAATAAGATAAACACATTTTCAAAATGGTTCTCAGACACAGCAAGCGAGCATATTTCTGTCATTTTTTTTTGCATGTAACCAGCTGACGTTTCTGATTGTAACTTGATAACACATTTATACTCTCTCGGCGAGCTAGCGTAGCACTACTGCAACAGCTGACAGAAAAGAAACGTTTTCAGCTTCTTCCATTTTGTAGCGTACAGCAGAGAAAATTAATGTGCAGGATTTCCATCCCGTGTCACACCATTCATGCAACTTTGGTTTCCAGCAGTGAGAAGGTACAACAAGACCATGAACTTTGCGCCTTTTAGTCCCTTCATGGGGTCAGGTTTCCCAGAAGGTCTGGGGTGAGGTACCCCATAGGCATGGTTGGCATTGCTGGGAGGTGTTTGTTTGGGCTGTGAGGGCATATCGCGGGCTGTGAGGAAGGAGGATTCAGGAGGAGGCTGTGCTGGGCGTCCACTTCCTGCACTACAGTATAGTCTGACACTGGGGGCAGTATGGGGGCTAGAGGAGCTTCGGGAAGAAGGTACGGCGTCTGGGAATCGCTGGTGGACACCAGGTACTCCCCGTTCCAGAGGTTCCCCTCAATAGCTTGGGTTGGAAATGTTTGGTACCCCTGCTCAGGACCAGGACTGGGCGGCACGTCAGCGGAAAGTTGCCTGGCTGTGTTCTCTGAGGTGTAGGCTCCATCAGAAACCAGCTGGAATTGTATCTTCTTCTCATTCTCTTCTTCCTTCTTTTTCTCCGGAGAGCTGTTCAGTTGTCCAGGTGAAAGCAGAACTCTTCCTGCTGGTGTGAAATCGCTTACTTGGGCATAAAAGTCCATGTTAACCCAGCTGGGCACAGCAGGTTGCGTTTGAATGGGCGTCTCCTCAACTTCTGATGTCTGTTGGACGCCAAGGTCAGGGATGGACGAGCTGCTTCTGGAAACCAGAGGGTGGTTATCTCCCCGTCCAGAATGGCCAGGCAGAAGGGAAGCCAAGTCCTCGGGATTTGGGATTTCTGGGTCGTAGCAGCTAGCACGACCCGAATCGTCATCGCTTTTGAAATTAAGGACGTGAGAAGAGCCTGAGCGGGACAAGCCCAGCAGATGTTGTGTATCAGAACTCTCATTCTTTTCTGCAGGGTCATCGAGGTCCAGCTGGATGAACTCCACCCATGGATCCTCGTGGTAGAAGTCCGGCTTGTACATATCCTGACTGCTCAGCAAAGAATTGAGCTGGTCAAGCTTTCCATTCTGTCAGTGACAGAGAGAATATATGGTGTTATTAGATAAGACATAAGTGCTAATGAATAAAAACTAAATTAATTAATTAAATTAAATTAAATTTAAAAAATAAAACTGTGATAGAAAAAATACGTTAAATCATTTTCAAAATCATTTGTATTTCATACATTACATTTTTATGTGGGCATAGGTGTGTTTGTTCTGGATTTCTCTTGGGATTTAATTGTTTCTTGCTTACACTACACTCTAAAAACGGAGTGAGTGTTGTTTAATTAACAAGTCCCCAAGCTTTTTGGAGGTTTTAATAATTACAGGATAACACCCACAACATGTCAACAAATATGACCTTTTCAAAACAATCAAATTCTGCAGTGATTCATGCCATTTTGCAGCTCATGCTAGATTTGCACACAGGCTTAATCTTTTCAGTCTAATTTTATAATGCAACAGTGAAATAATTCTTATGTAAGGCTCTATGTTCTTATTCATGTATTCACCTCTCATTGTTTTACTGACAATTGCTGTAATGTATGTTATGATGAGCAACATACCAGGCTTAATGTCTTTGTCATTCAAAAAAAAAAAAAACAAACAAAAAAAAAAAACAGAGTAATTCTTAAATCTTTTATCCTGTCTTATTTATCAGCAAAAACACACTAGACAATACATTTTCCATGCTATATATACACATTATAATTACTTGCAGTTGCAAAAACAAGACAAATGTAATTTGTATAAAAAGATTAACAACATAAGGTACATACTCATGTAAAGTTGTACATGCTTAATGCAGAATTACCTTCAGCAGCTCTGGGTTGATGCCTTTAATTTTAGGTGCAGGAATAGGTGGTAAAAATATTACCATCAACCTGTGAAAAAAAATGATGCATTTGTAACTGTGTGTTGTTCCAAGTTTGTGTAGACAGAGCAATTCCCTGCTTATAGCTTAACATGAAAATTAATTACAAAAAAATTCTTAAATCTTAACCTTAAATGTTAAAAAAGGAGGCTTCATTTTCATTGTGTAGAATAAAATTTTAATCTATTTTTTTGTCTTTTATTTTGGGTTGAAATATGGCCATATTTGTGAGATACTCCTTTATAGGGGTTTAAAAAAATTGTCTCACCTCTGCTGCTGAGAGAAGATGAGGAGGACAAGAAGAATCACCAATCCAGTCACTCCAAAAGTCAACACCAACGTCATCGGGAACGTTGATTCTGTGCAAAGAGAAATGGTCTTTTCTTACCCTGGAGCAATTTGCTTAACTGATTCCTGATGGTTGAGCTGCAAAGCTGCTTTCACTTTGTGTAAACAACAAGTCAAGTTTCCGGTGTTGACTAACCTTTGCTTGGTATCTGTGCCACATGCATAATGATGCTGTCACTGAATTCACCAAAGTTGTCAAAGGCTGACATCTTGCAGCACACCCGGACTTCATACTCTTTGTCAGTATGTAAACCGTAGATGGACTGCTGTGTGCCACTCTCCAGGTCCAGCTGCAATAAGAAAGGATGAAAAAGTTAATAACAAAAGCACAAAACAAGGGATTGAGCAATAAACTAGCATTTGTGAGCCATTACATTTACTCAGAGAGACAAATCGATATGTGAAAAGAACTGTACGCTTTCTCCAGGGCTGTCAATTTAATGTGTTGAGAAATGGTAAACAGATTTAATGTTAATTTAGTTGACAAATTGCAAAATGGATTACAGTGGACTGTAGGCCAATGATATGGAAATAAAACCATTTTTAAAGCCACTTTTTCAATGCATATTTAATAACATAATGACTTTTAATTATCTTCCTTTGAGGGGCTTTTCTCAACAATATTATTTATTTGTTTTTCTCCAAGCCTTGCTTCGTAACATTACTTTTTTGTACTAATATAGCTTCATTTTAACCCACCAAGAGAAAAACTGTCAAGAACCTCTTTAAAAATAATCCTTAAAGTTTATATCTGAAACTCTCTTGAGGACACCAAAAAGCGAATGTACTTGTATGTGTCCTCAGCAGAGGGCCTACACAGGAATAAATGTAACAGTGAATCATTCCCCTCTGATCTATTCAGGCCTGCCAACATACGACAGTGATTTAACGTGGCTCAGTGTGGTTTTTCGTGTGTCTGCTCAGTCTGGGCAGGCCGGGGGAACGTGGCTGTCAGGGAGTGTACACCGAGAGAGCCCCTGAAGATCCTGCCAGATGCAAAGATCTCCCAGAACCAAGCCGGAATTACAGAGCACATATGACTGCTCTGGACCAGCGGTGATCCTTTTAGAAAGAGTAGATGAATACTGGCGTATAATGTGTCTCCAACACAATGTTGTGTTTCTCAGAATACAATAAATAGCATGGTATAGCCAATTTCCTCCACCGCAATGCCTGGGAGTACATCGACAGAATGTTCTGTGATGGTCTGATGAACTCCACAAACTAACTTTTAAATATGGATTCACTAGGTTTACATTATTTCATGCCACAGCACTGCTTATTTTTAATCCTCACTGGCTGATAAAAATGTTAAAGGTTAGGGTAACACTTAATTTTATGATGCCCTTTTTACAAGTTACATGTACTGTACTTACTATAGTAATAACAATAAATTATGCATAATTACATGCAACTAACCCTAAACCAAACCCACATCCTAACCCTAACCATATAGTAAGTATAGTACATGTAGTTTATTAATATTACTTAGTACTTAAATGTATAATTACATTGTAACAAGGACACAGTAAAATAAAGTGTAACCCAGGTTAGTTTTAATATATTAATATGAATGATATATTATTTAAGCTGCATTTGTGTATTTATGCATGTTTTTACAACTGGGACACTACAGTATTTGCTCTAAATAGACAGACAGACAGACAGACAGACAGATAGATAGTTCTAAGTTTGTTGACTGGATTATAGTTGCATATCACTTTGCCACATCATCTGACTATTTAAAGCAAGAACATTTTTTAAATTTTTATAATTTTACTGTTTTCATTACATTACTTTTATTATCTACTAAAAGTGTTGCAAATTCAGTAGCTGGGTGAAAGTTCAAAGCAAATAATATGTGTGACTATAAGTCACGTGTATGGCTTATAATCAAAATGAGTCTCTCCCACACACAATATTGTTGCTTTAATAACTGCCTAGAAACATTTTTAGGACATACCATTTCCCAGTGGGAGGCGTTTCTGACCCGGTACTGAACCTGGTACACCAGGCTCATCCAGCCCATCTGCACATCTGCTGACGGAGGCGGAGCCCAGCGCACAAGGACGTCAAAGTGCAACCCTGAGCGACTCACATTCAGTAGAGTCCAGTTCAGCCCAATTGGTGGGTCAGGATGCACTGGAAAGTCACAAAACATTTGAAGTCAGACCTCCAACATAGACCATTCTGTAACTGTGTATAAACCTTCATGGAGTAGTTTCACAGCTATTAACTCACCTATGTTCTCCACTGTAAAGCAGGCCTCGTCATAGGTTATGTTCTGACGAACTGAGCGCAGCTGGATACAGTAGGAGGTCCAGATGTGTGTGAAGGTCTTGTTGAAGTAGCACTCGTTTTTCACAGTACGTGTGTAGTCTGGACACTCCTGCCACTCAGAGAGGGCACTACATCCCAGTCAATAAAGAAAACAATGCTATTAGATGTATACAAATATTAGTCACCTCAGTACATTGCACTGCATGGATTTATTGGTAAATATATGGCTAGTGGACTTGAAGTACTTATAAATGATGATGAAAACATTAAATCATACAGTACAGTGAAACATGCTATACTCTAAAACCATTTTAAACAGCATTTGATAATTATTTGATAATTATTATGCATGCAGTTTTTATGACTTCATAATTAATGTACTCATACTTTTAGCAATTCATTTTTTACACCACAAGATAACTAAACGGATAGTTCACCCAATAATGAAAGTTCTGTCATTAATTTCTCACCCATATGTTGTTCCAAACATGTAAGACCTTCGTTCATCTTCGGTACAAAAATTAAGATATTTTTGGCATTTTAAAATTTTTTATGGTTGAACCACGTTTGTCACATGAACTATTTTAATTATGACCTTACTACCTTTCTGGGCCTTGAAGGTGGTAGTTGCATTGCTGTCTATGAGGGTGAGTAATTGATGGCAGAGTTTAGATTTTCACTATCTATTTAATATAAATTAATATAAATTTTACCTTAAAATGTTAAAGGTCCACCAAATGATACACAATTTAAATGAAAAATTCTGAACATTTATCAATACAGGCTGCATTTATTTGATAAAAAAATACAGTAACACAAATATTACTATTGTGAAGAATTTTTTTGATATATATTTTAAGTCGTAATTTATTTCTGTGATCGTAAAGCTGAATTTTCTGCAGCCATTGTGCAAGTCTTCAGAAATCGTAATATACTGATTTTCTGCTCAAGAAACAATGTTTTCAACATTGATAATATTAATTATATTGTTTAAAAAAATCTTGAGTAAAATAAGAGACTTCTTTCAAAAATATTAAAAACTCTCCATGATTCTAAATTTTTGACCGGTAGTCTAAAGTTTCAAATTATATTATATAATATTATAAAATTGGCTGATTTGTAATCTTCTAGACCCTGAATACTGTTTCGGAATTTAACACATTTAATTAATTAATCACATAGTTTAAACTGTGTCTTCTCATGCTCCTGTGTAACTTTAATCTCTCCATTTTGCCTTCTCTTTATCTGCACATGTGACAGTACAAGGTCTGCATCTTGGCAGGAGTAAAGGCTTTTGTTTATTAAATGAAAAGTATCCTCCTCCGCCCTGTCTTTTTAAAACCTTTTAAGGTAGTTGGTGTCTTTCAGTGTTTGTCTCTTACTTTTTTGTCTGGTAGAAGACCCTGAGAGCTCCAGGCTCAGTGAGGTTCTGGAAGATCCCAGCGCTCCACCAGCAACGGAAGGTCTCCTGCTCTCTGGAGCGGCAGCCCGTAAAATGAGGTCCTCTGCTTGGATCTGAAGCAGGAAGAGAAAATGGAACGGGCTACAAAATTAATGAACAGCATGCATATATTACTATTTAAATAGACAAATAAATACATAAATTCTTATTATTATACACTGTATGTACTGTATATACAGTATGTTATCTTTTGGCTCATTGTCAGCTCTGTCCTCTGCAGTTGAGCTCCTCTGGTGCCAAGTTTACCAGCAGTCCTCTCCGTCCTCTGCTTTTGCGCAGCCATAAATAAGCCTCAGAGGGTGCAATTGATTTCTCGTCCTCTATTTCTCCGCTCCTTGCCTAACTGCAGTGTAAATCAGCAGAGCTTGCACGTGGCACCAAATCCGCTAAAGGTATCAAGATTTTCTATGACAGTGTTTTTTATTTTATCCCTTTCTAAATTGTAACTGTAAAAGTAAATCCAGGTTAAATTAATAGCGGCTTTGGGGATGGAGAGGGACGTTAAAAAAATCTAATTTACTCTGAAGTAACGTTTCTGCTGAGGATCCCCTACACACCAATTTTTCCCTGTTCTCCTTCGTCCAGCCCCTCGTCTAGTGACAACAAGATGTATTTCCCCCGTCCCACAGCTGCTGAGCGCCACAAAACTGCACCACGGTGACACTGGTCAGGAATGATCATGTGGGGAAGGGATTTCCAGTGGCTTAAGTGTGTGAGTTCACAAGCACGCATTCACAAACACATAAAACGTAAACACAAACCTTGCTTATGATGGTGCGCTGAATTACTACAATGAGAAAATCACATTATAAAATGTGATTTTAAAACAACTTGACAGACTGTCAGGGTCCAAAAAGGACAAAAACCAGGGATGCACAATATATTGGTACTACTATTGTTATTGATATTAGATACTAGAACTTACGAGAAATTCAGAATTATTGGATCTTTAATTGTGCATACTCATTTTTACATTTAGATTACGTTTCCCATTATCTAATGCCCACTTAAGGTTTTTTAAAACACAGTCAATCAGTAACTGTAATCTTTAGCTCTGTAATCTCAAAATGAATTTCAATTCTTCATACTCTATTATAATAATGCATAAATTCACTTATAGCATTTACAATGACTGATTTTAGTTTTTAGTGTTTTATTTTCAATTTATACAGATTAAATGTATTTAAATAGTACAGAATTTTTATATTAGCCAATTAAAGAAAAAATATCTTTCAGCCATTTTTAGTCATCATTTAATAAAAATCTCTGCTGCTCTCAAATAAAATCTCAAAATGGCACTTAAAACTGTTGTTGTATGCAAAAGAACTGCATGAAAATTTTTCATAATGCTCCTTTTGTGTACCACGAATTAAAAAAAGTAACAGCATATGAGAACGACACAGAGCTACCTAAACAATCACTGACACTAAAGCTTTAGTCTGGATTTTCTCAGTGTCTAGAACTCTCTCTCTCTCTTCCCCTTTCTGACTCCAAAACTCTGTTATTGCTACTCCCTCCCCCTCGAAATTCCGGCATGTGCAATAAAAGAGCCTGCTATAGTAGCAATTAGGTCTGAGATGAACAGATGATTTGTGGGTCACTGCGGAAAGGATGGGGACAGAACAAATAGGGACATTATCACCACTAAATTGTTCCTGGTCAATATTTGGTTTGGTGCTAGAAAGGGGGCAAAAAAACAGCACCACGGTCTTCGAGCACACACAATTTGCTCTCAAAAAATGTTGCAAAAGCAGCTGTAAAAAGGCCAAATTTCAACTTCAGGACCAGTTTCAACTGTGTTAGATGTAAGTTTGGGAAACTTTTTTATCACAAACAAATCAGATGTGGTACAAGTGGGAAAAATTACCAATGTGCTTTGGCTACGCTTTTGATGAGGTAAACTATAAACTATAAAACCAGCTGCTCTCATGCAAAAACAGAATATAAATTCTTGTTTTTTCTTTCTTTGCTACAAAACAACCTCCCATAATATTAAGCAGAGAACACAAATTGTTTGTGGGGCGTTTCACCGCAATCTCTTTTTTGATAATTATACAAGCAGTGAGTTATGCAGTTTTTGCGCATGAAGTTGGAGCTATGAGTTGAAACTTTTGAGCCAAAGTACTTGCGCAAAATAGAGCTCATCTATCATTCAGATGTTTGGCAGAGCTGTGGAATACTAATCTGCGTATGTGGTTCTGCAGGCTTGAATATTTTGGACCTGTACTGACCAACGATTTCTACTCAAGAGATGTTACAAATCATTAATGAAATGCAATATGGATTTTTATACACTTGTTTACGCATGAAATACACCAAATAAATCAATTTTTTTTTTTTTTCAGTTAGAACTTTAACACTGATTTTGCAAGTCAAAAATGCATCATGTAATTCTGTTAATTTTTTCCCTTACTCCATTTCAGGTACTTATGAATAATAAATGAACATGCAGTTGCTTATGCACACACCTCCTGCTTGGAAACTTAAATAAAGCTACAGCTTGTGTGGGTGAAGGTTTCCCGTGAATGAAAAACATGATGTTTACTCAGCTTCCCGCAAAGACAGACCACTGGTAACTAGGATACCAGCCCAGACAGAAAGCCAGGACAAATGTTTTCCACTTCAGCAAGCTACAAAGTTCTGAATAAATAGGCCACATTTCAGCAATTAAACCATCTTGATGGATTGCGATCACTTGAAAAAGCACCTTTATCACTGGCTGTCCAGCAAACGTCTCGATTGGCTCAGGGTTATGAGCTGCTGAGCAGACGCACCATCTTTTCCAGCTCATTTGCTGCAAAGACGACAGTTTAATAGCAGAATCAGAAGAAAGTGCGTACTTCAGCGAAGCTAAGAGACTAGCATGTGTCCGCTCGCACAGTATCGGTTACACATGTGCACTTATGAGAGAACTTACATAAGGGCTTGTGAGCTTCTGTATGTATGCTGTTACAGTTGTGCGTCATTCTGGAACCATGTAAAACTCATTTGACAGTGAGCATCACTGTGCCCTACTGACACTGAAGCACCTAAAGTAAGCACTAAGAAGCTGTACGTCACATTAGTGGCACTTAATTTAAATCAGAATGTTACCTTGACAACACGGCTTTGCTTCATTTAGTTGTCTTTAAATAGAGAAACAGCTAACCACCAAGGTTTTTAAATAACAAACCTTCTAAAAACAGCAGTTCATTTCATTAAAGAATTTATAAATGAATAGATTATGTCTTATATTAATAGGCTACAAACTCCTTGCAGATTGAAGGATGATTTTTATTCACATTTAGTGTTAAGTACTCTAACTGAACATTTCAAACACAGAACCTTAAACAATTACTACATACAGTAAAAATAATAAACCAAACATACATCAAGACATTCTATATAAATACATTACCATTCAAAAGTATGGGGCCAGTATTTTAAAAAGAAATAATAATTTTATTCAGCAAAGGATGCATTATATTACAAAATCTTTCTATTTCAAATTGAACTTTCCATTCATCAAAGAACCCTGGAAAAAATGTATCAAGGTTTTGTCTTCATCATTTATAATCAGCATATCGTAATGATTTCTGAAGAATCATGTGACAGTGAAGACTGGAGTAATTGCTGCTTAAAATTCAGCTTTGCTATGGCAGGAATACATAATATTTAAAAAATATATTAAAATAGGAAACTTGTTTTAATTGTAATAATTCTTCATAATATTACTTTTTACTATACTATGGCTCAAATAAATGCAGCCTTGGTAAGAATAAAAGAATTCTTTCAAAAACATTTTAAAAATCTTATCGACCCAAACTTGTTAAATGGTAATGTATATATTGGACAGTTTACGGTTTACAGCCTACTGACAGCTGAAAACTGCCATAGCTGGCACATTTACCATTATAATTATTATAAATGTTTGTGTGGTGCTATAAACAAACATGAAAACATGCAAGGAATATTTCCTATTGATAGTCTTTGTGTGAATGTGCATGGGTATAAATCCCAGGAAAAAAATATGTGACATGAGTCTCATCATCTGCCAACAGTTTCCTTCAAAAGAGCAGAAAATGCTGTTTGTATTTTTATGTGTTTGGTGTGAGGAAGTCACTTGGACACCTCAAGCAATCTGGAAACATCACAAAGCGAGTAATCTAAAAAATCCTGGCCTTTCTGAGAAAAACAGCACAAGAACATTATGTCCCATTAGCATATGGATGCGCTCATTACCAGACAGGGATTCCAAGCCTTTATCACAGAGAAACAAAACATGATTATTATCATCCATTTACCATCCACAGATAGCTGGATGTTATGTTTTTTAATTTATTCAACAGTAATTGGTTCCGGAAACATTTTAACCAGTATGCTTTACAACTTATTTAGAAGTAAATAATGAATAAACAAACAACATAGCTTAACATAAATCCAGAGCTCATGATTGTCTTCCTTCATATGGCAAACACATAAAAGAAGCTCATACCATTACCATTTACTGCCTCTTTTACCTTCATTTGCTCCGAAAGCCTGAATTATGAAAGAACACAACAAGCTTCTCTTCATTTAAATAAAATGGTTTGTGATTGGATAATTCATTATGTCAATGGGCTGTTGATGGGTAAAGAGCTACACAAATTGGGTCTTTTTATTTGAAAAACTAAAAGAGCTCAACATTTTGCTTTAGGTGTTCAATTAAATTTTTGACGTAAAGGGTGAAGTAGAAATGTCTCGGTTACGTATGTAACCCTCGTTCCCTGAAGGAGGGAATGGAGACTTCACGTTGGATGACCGACAAAATTGGGAGCTATAGCCCCCCTAAAATGACTACTCAGCCCCCCTAAATTTTGCGATTAGCTCCACAAACTATGAATTCATGATCGCCTCAGTCCCCTTTAAATTTCATATGAAAACGGCGGCAGACTTCGATCGGCTCCTCCCTGTCTTTCAGCGCGCTCTTCAATCCGCAGACCGCAGTTGCGCAAAGTGAGAAACAGAGGACAAGGTGTGTTTATCGATATTGTTATAATATCTGCATATGCTCAGCTCTTTGTCATAAATACAGTTTATAAAATATCATGGGGAGCAATTGGTTCCCAATCTACAGTAGCCTAAATTGTTGCTGCGTTCACCCACAGCTGTTTCCTCCAGTGAATATGACGCACAATATGAACGTATACTTTATAAAATGATCATGTTGCCTAATTGAGCTAAGGAAAGAGGGTTGTACTAGAAGTGCAAACAGTAAAATGTTGTGTTTGTACAGTAAACAGGTGTGTGATATATTTATATATATATATATATATATATATATATATATATATATACCCTCATTGGGCCCCCCTAAAATGAAAAATGAAAATCCTAGAATCGCCCCTGATAAGCACCCAAAATATAGAAATGGGCTTAAATGTAAGAAAGTCATGATTTGCTTGTGTTGGTAAAATCTTATGGGGCCAGACTTTCCCTCAGAAACTATCTAAAGGAAGTGCTTTCCAAATTATGCCTGATTAGTCCCCTGATTAGTCCCAAGGGAAGAAGGTCTCTAAGAAAGATCCATTCCCACAGGGTCATCTGGGGTGACCCTTTCAATGCTTTCAATGTTTATTACTGGTAAATCATAATACACCATAACACATAGCCTGCACTAAAGCACTTGTGAGACTTGAAAATCCATTCGTCATGCTGATCTGTGTTTACTATTGAAAAGAAAGAAATTCACTTAATACTATAATTTTCTGCTCTTAACAGATTTATATACTACAAGCACACAGGATGTTGCAAATTTGTTTTGCTCTGGCAAATCTCAGAATATTTTTAAAGAGACTCCAGTGTTTTAAGTAATCAGATATTAGTCTACTCAAACACTGATAACACAATTTTGGCTTTGGCACCCCTCAAATTCCACCTATATATGAGGAAAATGGTTGAGAGACAGATATTATGAGAACATAAGAGCTGTGTTTCCAGAACTGTGCTGAGCATAAGAATTTGTGTCAGCGGCTGGGTCAGACTAACATCTGTCTTACAGACCAGCACATAAAAATACTCACTGACAGTCCAGCACGTGCACCACCTGCTCTTCTTTGTCTTTTACAAGAAACATTATGCTGAAAGGGAGGCAAAGAGGACAGGCAGTGGTTATGGAGAAGAGTGAGAGAGATGACCCTACACTGTAAAAAATCCAATTAACAAAATGTTGGAAGGGCAAAAATATTTAAGTTTAACTAATTTTATTGCTTGGGCTTAGTTGGGAAGACATATTATATTAAGTCTGCACAAATATATTTTAAAAACATTAAATGAATGGTTATTTTCAAATCCAGCCAACACTGAGATAATTCTGCACATGCACGCGCCTGAGTGACTTCGCGGAGAAACAGCGCCGCCATCTTGACAAGCTTGCGCATCAGGTGAGTTGCACTAAATAAATGTTATTTTTTTAGAATAAATTTAACGAGAAGATCATGCAACATATTAAATTTTTTTGAGTGGACATTTAGAAAGTGTTTTATGAGTTGTATATCCGAAGAAAAGTGGATATAAGACAGTATATGTCAAGTTCAGGCGTCAGGTAAGTCAAGTGGCACTGAATAAATATTTGTAACGTTACTTAACGTTAGACTGAATTTATCAAAACGTATATTAAAAAGATGTAAATGTTTTATTTAAAACATATATTTTTACACAAACGTACAACATATATAAAAACATCGAATAAGCATTGTATGATACGTCTGAGGGAAATTTAATTGAAGGGAATGTGGTCTTTCACCTTATTTAATCCATAAAACACTTAATATCAAAAGCTGTGTTACTATAATGAATTTTAGCTAATTTTGGCGTGTTGTATGATATTTTTTTGTGTTTCCGTGACGTGAAAAGATAATGAAGAGATTGCACGATCTTTCTCCATTATGCTTAATACGACTAACGTTAACCGAAATCTATGAAACGTGTAACTTAATGTAAACCACAGTAATGTGCTCATTTGAAGTTAACATGGGCGTGTTGAATGGGTTTTTGCGTGTGTAAACTTTTGCAATTGTCCCGTGAAGTAAAAAGACGACATTAAACGTGACTAACAACAAGCCACGGTGAAATGTATGTCACTCTTTTCAAACTGGGCGGATTTCAAATGGCGTTACTGGTCTCGTGAACGAAAATGAACAACTGAATCGTTTCACAAGGCCGTTCAAAGCATCTCAGTCAGTTCCCTAGGTAGTGAATCACTAGATAGTGCACACAAGTTCCTGCACAGGGTCTGGGAAAGACCGTGGCTCAGTAAACACTGGGACAACTGATCAATCAATTTGTAAATCGTCACCACTGGTATTTATCAACAACAGGCAGGACCATTATATTTTGATATTATTTTTATGCTATTTGAGGTAACTTAGCGTTATAATATGAAATGTACATGTTCTATTACAAATCCAGTCAGCATCACTGCTCCCTGTTGTGCAATGGATTGTGGAATGGATTTGTGCCAAAAAAAAAAAAAAGGTGTGTGTTTATTTTTTTAACTTAAAATGTACTTTTCTTTCTCCATCAGGGTGTGGCCAAAGGTTTCATTGGTGCTTTGTCATCGTTGCAAGATTTCAGATGCTGTCCAGTCAGCTCTTCCAAGGCACCAAACACTGGCTCGTGACCAGACCGCTCCACTGCAACTACATACTGTGTGTACTTTCAAGACAAGGAGTTTATTGTTTTCATTCCAGGTAATATGTGTAAATGTTTAGAGTTTTTACTACAATTATAATGTGGTTTACTGTTCTCAGTGGCATCTACGCTAATATTAGACTATTTCATTCTTATTCCGAGGTGAATGTAGCCACCCAGTCCGTATCCAGATCAGATGGTGGATCAGCACCTAGAGATGACCTCTACAGCTCTGAATGTCAGTGGAGAACATGTCAGCTAGATGAGCTCCAGAGACAGATCCCCTCCGAAGACCTCATTGGCCATCGGGACAAGACCACGAGAACCAGACAAGTCCTCTGCTCAATCTGACCTGTGTTGCAGCCTAGAATTAAACCACGTCATGCTGGTTTCGTCTGGCAACAGGAGAACTGCCCCTGACTGAGACTGGTTGATCCCAAGGTTTTCTACCCAATTTCTGTCACCGATGGAGTTTTGGGTCCTTGCTGCTGTTGTCTTTGGCTTGCTTATTTGGGGACACTTGGCTGATTGCTCAATCTGACCTGTGTTGCAGCCTAGAGTTAAACCACGTCATGCTGGTTTCGTCTGGCAACAGGAGAACTGCCCCCGACTGAGACTGGTTGCTCCCAAGGTTTTCTACCCAATTTCTGTCACCGATGGAGTTTTGGGTCCTTGCTGCTGTTGTCTTTGGCTTGCTTATTTGGGGACACTTGGCTGACTGCACAGACATTATTTGGAAGAGAACTGAACAAGATGATGTCAACACTGAATCACCAATGAACTGACTTTAACTGGAAAAATGACTTGTTATTGTCCTCTTGCATTATTGACGAACTATTTTCCTGTTTGACTCTGTAAAGCTGCTTTGACACAATCAGCATTGTATAAAGCGCTATGTAAATAAAGGTGACTTGATTTGATTTTATATACTGTAAAACCTGGTTAATTTTTTATTTTTATTTTTTTACTTCTGCCTCATTTTAAAGATGTAATTGTGAACAGTAATAATATTTGTAAATGTTTGTTTACTAACATTTTGTTTAGCTTGTTTAGTTTTTTCTTAGTTCATTAAACAAAGATTAAACTGAATTTTGCAGTTGTATTACAGATGTAATGTTTGTCAACTGGAGCTTTAAAAGGATAGTTCACCCAAAAATGAAAATTTGCTGTTAATTTACTGACCCTTAGGCCATCCAAGATGTAGGTGACTTTTTTTCATTCCTGTATGTTTAGTTTGTATGAAAAATGTTATAAATGGAGATTATTATTAAATAAAGGCTATTATGTGTTGTAAAGTGTGTGTTTTTAGTGATTGATAAACACCAGTTAATCATTTTTAATAAT
This sequence comes from Spinibarbus caldwelli, assembly GCA_039654775.1. Classification (NCBI taxonomy): domain Eukaryota; kingdom Metazoa; phylum Chordata; class Actinopteri; order Cypriniformes; family Cyprinidae; genus Spinibarbus; species Spinibarbus caldwelli. The sequence goes on along the minus strand of CM077248.1, from coordinate 16,055,474 downwards.
TTTGTTAAACTATAAAAATATGTGTTTATGTAGTTCCCCAGCAATTTCTTATGGTGCCCAAATAATAAATCTTATTTGAGGTAACATATTGAAATTTTTTACTTCCTATAAATAAGGCCCTATGAAATCCATTTTATTTTTTCCCAAATTCCATTAAATTTTTTTCTAAACTCCGTTTTTTCTGTTTTAATTTTTCTGGATTCCATTTTTTTCCGGGACTCTCTTTTTAATGGTTAAATTTAGCATGTCTAATTAATTAAAATCATGAAACTTATACAATTTAACATCAATATATTAAAAGTTTAACCAAATAAATTACATTTTTAGGGCCCTATTAAATGTTTTATTTTTTCTCATGTTCTGTTTTATTGTTCCCAAATTCTGTGTTTAAGTATGTCTAATTATTTGAATGCATAAAACAGCTTAATTTATAACAATTTATTTTTACAATAGCCCTATAAAATGTTTTTTTCCCCCCAGAAATTCTGTGTTGTGTGTTTAAATTTTTCTGGTTTTCAAATGAAGGCATAAAACAGTAATTTAATATATCTTTTAATCAAAAAAAAAACAAAACAAAAAAAAAACAGTTTTTTGCAAACATTTAAAATTTTAACATTATTAAAATTAAAATATGGGAGAAATATGTGATTATTCCTCAAAAAATTATTTTTTAATAATTTATTATTATTATTAGTAGTAGTAGGAGTAGTATTGCGTACATTCTACTGCACAATAATATATTTCTGACTGGTTTATTCCAGTTAAGCCAAACTTTAATTTTGACAGATTGCCATGAATACCTTTACTTTTCTGTGCATGTATGATATGACGATAGTTTTACTCAAATGAAATGGTAAAACGCTCATGAAGTGACTCTCAGAGCAGTTCTGGAGATGTTGCTCATTGCTCATGTATTTATATCCTCATTTAGTGAGACAGCAGATGCTGAAATCACTGCACGCTTCAGTATGTGTGTAGTAAACATAACTGTGCGTCTGTGACATTCATTCATACAGAGACACGCAGAACATGCAGGATTCATATTTAAAGCCCTTTTGCGGCTTAATATTTACAGATAATGGTCCATATCACGATTTAATTTAAGTGTAATGACCTACTTTTTCATCCAAACTTTGACAAAAAGTTATACAGTAAATTCCATTTTTATGACTGGATTCTGCAATTCCGTCCGTGTTTTCTGCATCGTGGAAATCATAGGGCCCTATATAAAGCAACAGATCACCCAACATTGAAAAAATTTAGAAATTTTGAATAATGTCCAGGTCGCTTTTTTCCATTCAATTGCAATGAATAGGGCTAAAGCTTTCAAGATTCATAAAGGTAGCAAAAGCATTTTATATTTCAATAAAACTGAATATTACTATTCTATATAATATTCAATATTTTATTATATACACATATAAAATATAATTATTTATTTAGGTCTTGTTGTCTTTACGCCTGCAATTGTCTGTGGTCACAGCAAAACAGTTTTGAGGATGAACAAAAAGGTCGAAGGCAGCAGACACTTACAGCAGAATGTAAACTGGTGTTAAAAATAACTGCAAAGAACGCACACTCACACACACACACACACACACACACACAGACACACGCAGACACACACAGACACACACACACACACACACACACACAGAGTGTACAGAAGGTGGATGAGAAACTCAATACATTGCAAGTGCACACTTAACACAAACTCCAGTACTCAGATAATGTATAGAGGGAAGCACTTGAAACCACATTATATAGAATATAATGGCGGATTTGGAGGACGAAATCCAGGCAGAGGCATCAATAACAACAGATAAGTGCCTATTGCCATTTTCTAACATGCAAATGATTGTTTTTCCGAATGTAATGTCAAGCCAGTGCAAAGAGCCATAAACAAATGCTGGCCTCCAACTGCCCTGTCTAAGACCATTATTAGCACAACATCTCTTTGATGTTCAGAGAACACAAATCCAGACCCTCAGGCTGAATTAAAGCAGATTTATGTCAAGTGAATCTGCGATAATGACCGTAATCCTCCCTAATAACATAATAATGAGGCCATTACTTGAGTTTATCTACTAAATCAATTCTTTATTGAGTATTTTACAACATAAATAAATGTATAAAAATAAATAAATATATTATGTCAAAGTACAGCATTGCATAAATAAATAAAATTTTATATTGTTATATTATTATACTTTGACTGACTAGAGATGCTCTTTTTAAATTGCTTACCGTTTAACATTTTTATTACCACAAAAAAAACGTTCCACATTGCTATCCCTCAAAATCTATCAACCAAACATTTAACATTTGTCTCTCATATTTCTACAACCATTATGCTGAATCTGTAGACCACAGAAGTTTTAAACATGCCTGCAGATGCAGAGGAATTGTTTTATGGGCGCATGTTCCTTGTGGAAAAAGTTTCATGTCAACGGCCCTGCGGTTCTGCTCTCCATTTGGCAACTGGACTCTGTTTTTCTGAACAAAAAGAGCCAACCACTGCCTTATGTAACGGCAAACTTTGCTGTCCTCTGCTGTTCTACTTTTTTTTTGGGCTCATCTCTCTTCCTGACTTCACCCCGCTGTCTAGCGTAAATAAACTTCAGCCCAAAAGGGGCTCCGCCTGCGTCTGAAACTCCCTGAGTCACAGCAGCAGACTCTCAGGTTGTGGAGCACTCACAGCGGCCCCTGTGTCTTGTGAGGGTAATGGCAGACAGAACGGCGCAGGGAGAATTAAGCAATCAACACGCCAACATAATCACTAGGCTTTTAAACGCAAAACAGCATTCTCTGCAGAAAACATGGCTTCAGCGGTACAGTGGCTTGCTCCTCAGTGAACTTATTGTTAGTGGAGGAAAAATAGACAACTTCCAAGAATTTACTCGTGCTTCCGACTGTTTCCTGTGTATGCACTGATTGCTCTGAAGTCTTCAGCACTTCTGTTTGCTTATTTATTTATTTATTTAGAGGGCAATCCCCTTGAAACAACTTTACCTTGGCCATTGTAGTACATCAGGAATGTGTTAAGATCCAAGCTTCTTGGGACTGCAGCACATATTGTGATTATTGTAATCTGAAGGACTCTTTGATTTTTCAATGTTAGGTCTACCGATAAATAGCACAAACAGATGGGAAGCCAAATGGTAATTTATTTATTATCATGTTCATTTTTTTGTATTACTTATACCCAAAATGAGTAACAACCATTCATACTCAGATGAGAAGTACATACATAATGCTTTAAACTTTACAGTTAGACAATAAAATTAAGACAAAAACAAATTTGCAACTATTTTACATAAACATAATTGTATATGTAACAATTATTATAGTTTATTATTATTCATATAAATAGTAGCAGTATAATATTAACATATTCATAATGCATTTTGTTTTAATCACCTAATTATTATTTTTATTGTGTCAAAATGCAGAAATATAATAATGATAATAATTATTATTTTTAGATATTCATAAATAATAATTATTATTATTACAATAACATGTTATTTTTAATTACAATTATTGAAAATAATATTATTATCATCGTTATTCATTTTATTGACTATATTGTAATTAATATTTTACTAATTAACTTATATTTATGAAGTTATTTAAATATTATGATTAACAATTATATAATTATTAATTTAATAATAATGTTAGTAATTATAATAAATTGCATAATTAATGTATTAATAACAGCACTTATTATTAGTTATGATAATAATAATTAATTATTATTATTATATCATTACTATAATGTTGCATATATATATATATAGTAAATTATAATAAATTTTATTATTACTATTATTATTATTATTAAAATATGTTCTGGGTACTGCTAAAAAAGTACATGCTAATATTTTTGAAAATTTAGTAAACTCTCTTTAAAGTGCTGCCAAAACATCAGGCCTTTGATAATTCCACAGCTCTGCAAGATCTCTTTAGAATTAAATAGAGAATAAAAGGCTAATAAACTCAATAACACATTGCATCCTCGGGGGACTCTTATCCAAGAATTTAGCACATCTAAATATTGTAACCACATGACACAATCATTGAGTGATATCAAATCTATCAGCAGTCATCAGTAATTTTCGAAGCACAACAAATCTGCATGTTGTTAATAGCTGAAATTAGCAGCCTTATCTCATTACACCTCTATCATGAACCCCCATATGCTTGGCCCAGAGCGAGTTGAGTGAGTTGATCCATGCACATCTGATTTATTAGAGACACATTAGCATACACGCATGACTTTGACAGCACAGGCCTGAAGCGCTGCCAGTTCACTATCTCCTCCATAAGACATCATCATGTCTTTGAAATTCCAGCCAAAACTTGCCAGACCTCCCTCACAAAAAAGTCCACAAATATGGCCCCTGTCCGAAGCCATAACTCAAGACGATTACTTCTGTTCTCAATCAAACCGCAGCCTGTCCTCAGAACACCTCTGTAGAGACCTTAGTCAGGGCAGACAGCATGAAAAAAGACAGACGGACAGCCCGCTCAATAGGGTTTCCAGATTTCTGTCCCAACGAATTTGTTTTTATGCTAAAACATATTTTTAATGCCGCATCATTTGAACAATTGACACCCAGAATCACAACGGCACCACCCATCAAACACTCAATTGTGGAAAATATCCTAGGCAAATGATCTGTTTTATGAAGCATAACTAGAGCATTTTCCTTAACATTCGATGCCTGCTGCGTAGAAAACTCATGCACATTATGATCTCATATGGTGTTTAAAAACTCTTATTAATTGCCTTGGACAATGCACTCTCCTGACAATTTGTAACTAATAGTGGTGAACTCATACATTTTAATTAAAATCTGCTTACGACCCACTGTGGACCTTCATGCTTAGATTTTCTTTCTTCTAAAAATCGTACAAATTCATACAAATTCACCAAAACATAAAATAGTTGCGTTTTCTTATGAGACTGGGTTGGCTCGGGCAGGACATGTTTCACAAGGCAACATGTTGGAATAATTAATAATTAATAATTAATTGATTTTTGCACATAGTCTGATGAAAATAAATCCCTTTTTTGTCATAATAAGTTCTAGCACATCTTTGTTGGAACATCTTGACATTATGGCATGAATTAATAGCCCTTCATTAGTTTAAAATATTATAAAAATGAAAAATGACACCACTCCACATCACACTTTTCCAAGAAACAATGCACTCCAAAGGCAATAAGGTAATATTTTCATCCGCAGCAGTTAAATAATAGCTTAATAAACATTAAAAAAGTAGATATTTAAAAGTCGAACTTTAATCAAAGTGCTAAAGTCTGTGCTCCAACTTGTGTGCAGCTACTGGGTCATTAACCCAAGCCATTCACTGCATCTGTGAAAGCCTATTCCGCAAATGTTACTCACCATAACATATCACTGTCTCCGTCTCAATGATAAGCTACGTGCATCCCATTTAGTTCATCACCCCATAAGCGCCACTGTATCCTGTCCCTGGACTTTGGATGACCACAGTCAATGTGTTTACTTTCAAACAAAACCTATTTATTGAAGGATTGTTTGACTAGACCAAAGTAAAATGTTCTGTGTGCTCAAAGGCGAATAATCTTGACACAGGCCCAATGATTTTCCAATAATGACCTGGCACAGAAATCTACAGTTTAATTCTGTGATTGATGAACGCCCTTTCTAAATGTATTCATATTACAGTTGTCATTTTAACATCTTACATGTACATTTGCTACAATTACTTTAAAATAAATAAATATTTATATATTCAAGTATTTATAAATGTATTTGTTTTAAATATTCCAAAACAAACAAACAAACAGACTGATTAATATAATATCATTAATAACTACACTAGTCAACATCTGAAGTGGATCAAAACCTTTCATCAAAGTTGTCTTAAAACCTAAAACCAAAATGCGTTCTTGTCTTAGGACAAATTTGATGAACTTTTTTGATCCCAAATGTTGACTGCTATACTTATCGGTTTTAAAATTATACTATCTATTAATTTTAGTATTTATTTATTATTTGTTAATTTTATTATTAAATTATTAATTTACAATAAAATAAAGTGACGTGAATTAACAACCCATGCCCCCTAACTCATCTGTAATTTCCATAGTAATACAATTTTCTACCATCGGAGTAATTCAAAAAGTATCACCTAAATTACAAAGAACATTTTTGCTGTTGTACAGCTGACAAAGTAGCCAAATGCATCCATCTGATGTACAGTATATTTACATAAGCAAACAATTAAAAAAATAGGCCAGACTAAATGCATAAACCGCCTAGTACAGTTGCCTCATTCCACCTTGGATAGACCTTAGGGCTCCACCATATTTCGAAATAAAATCAGTATCACAATATGGCTTTGTATGACTGTCAAATGGCCCAGGCAGTGATGTAATTAAATAAATGTATGCATTTTCCAGCATGCCATTACACATGTGTAGCTCATGATACAGTGTTCAGTGTCTGGTTCATTTACTCTTCATTTACTACTTATTAGTTTACAGTATTATTACAATATATTTCTTATTTTGTTTAATATTTTTATTTAATAATAATCACAACAATCTCAATTTTAACCAACAACCACAATAAAACCATCACAATTATTATTTAATAGTGGGAATGTGGCCTATGAAAGCTCAAGTGGAATGTGATTTTTTTTTAAACTCTGAAATAGTTAATGAAAGAGATTTGAGTTGGTGCTTGTAAAAAGTAAACCCAAGTAAAAACGCACCATTCAGTAAAATTCTTCCCAAAACTTCCTGATTCATTCTTCCCATATACAGCTATTCAATCATCTGATGAAAATTCCTGTATTCATTCATATCGGAATATAATGCGGAAATACAAAATATCGCAAAGTCAGTTTTTTTTTCCAATATCGTGACTGACCAACTTGATTGCAAATTGGGCAGCCGTGGCAATGTGAAATAAGGAATGTTTCTGACGTGGTTGTGAGTGCAGTACCTGGAGTGAAGAGCTTGGATCTTGCAGACACCAGTCCGTTTCCACACAGCAAGCCCAGGTAGAGCAGACCAAGCGAGAGAGAGTAAGCCATAGCTTCTGCTATTTCCCTGAGTGGGGAAAAAAGAAAAATCATTATCAGTGGTTCTCCCGGATGATACCCCTCTGACAAATACTGAGCTGAAACGCCCCGAAAGCCCCAGGGCCATTGCCATCTCCACAGCTTCTCCAATTCATTTCCTTACTCCTTCACGCCAAAATGTGTTGGCTGTTACCGCCATTAATTCTTAGCTGGTCTGTGCGAAACCCTATATGACACCAGACAATTAACAACCAGACAACGCTCAGCACTTCCAGCCATACGTGGGCTTATCATTATCTATAGGTGACCAGGAGTCTTTTAAGCATGCAGACAGTGCGGAGGATGTTTTCACAGGCTAATACTCCCCATTTACTCTGTTATACTAGAGTTTCCATTATAAAATTATGCTAGCCCGACGGAAAACCTTTCAAAATGTCAAATGTTCATGCTATCTCAGCTAAAGGTCCTGGTGAAATATCATCTCACACGGAATGAAGCATAAAGAATTTAAACTGGCTTCGACTTATATATTAGTGGTGGAGGTGTGACAGAAATACTGTTGACAAGTTGCCATCGTTCATATGGTGATTTATGTATGTGGGGGCGCTTCATGATTTACTCGTTGTGCATGGTTGAGTCTGTCGATGACCCTTGTCTCTATTCCCTCGCCACTTTTGGGTCTTATCACAATAATATACCATAGAAGAGATAATGGTTTGTCTGAAATGGCGATGACATTGTGACATAGTGAAAAATAACTGTCACAAGCAAGTAGTCTGAACAGGGTGTATCCAGCTAGCTGAAGAGTTAGGCTAAAAATAAGTACACTATATTTGTTTGGTCACCAGCGCAAATCATAGAGAGGTCAGTGGCGCTTTGGGACGGATGAGTATGATCTCAACAGTCCAACTAAGCCTGGAGATTTATATAGACAGCCTGATAGAAACGGACAAAAAAACACATACTGATATGGTTTAAATGTGCCTCAAATATATGACATCAAATAAAATCTTAAGTGGACAATTAATGAATACAATCGGCCAATAAACGTTGTTTAGACTGGCCTCATTCTGATGCGATTCTGGTTCTGGTTCGATTAATGAGTTCTGGCCTAAAACTTGGCTTCATAGCTATTTTTCTTCTGCACTTGGCAGTGGATTGTTGAAAACAGCACCAGGCTATAATTTCCAAATGTGGGAAAATACGCAGTCAGCAAATAACTGGCTTTGTTGCATCTGACCTGTAGCTTCACCCCATCTCAACATCTAACAATGCTAGAAAAACAACATGCAGGTTTCATAACCATGTTTTTTTTTTTTTTTTTTTGCATTGTGATACATACATTGTTAAATACTTTGGGTATTTTGAATTTACATTCACAAAATCTTGCTAAAATATTTGATAAAATTATAGTCAAATATTTTATAAAATTATATTCTAGATATGTTCTTGTGTCCTTGTTCTTTGGTCTCAAGTCTGGTACAAACAGAGTCAACAAACATGCCTCAAACTCGCCTTGATCGTCTCTATTCTTCTCAAGGAGATGGCCCTTCTCAGTCAGGCAGTGGAGAGGCCCCAGTACTCAAAGGAATGCTGTTATCATACAGCAAGAGAGTGTAAAATGCATTACACACCCATATTGACAGGTCCAATGCTTATTAGCAGGTCTATGAGACTGAATTGTTTTTAGTAAAGTTTAATTAAGTACTATTATTGATAGGATAAAATAGTAAAACAGTGCTATTTTAGCCTAGAAGGAAGAGGACTGTTTGGAAATGTTTGAAAAGCTGCATTTATTTGATCGAAAATACAGTAAAAACAGTAATATTGAGAAATTGTATTACAATATAGGATTACATTAAAATGTCATTAATTTCTGTGATGGCAAATCTGATTTTTCAGCAGTCATTACTCCAGTCTTCAGTGTCACACGATCCTTCAGAAATCAATCTAATATACTGATAAGGTGCTCAAAAAAAAAAAAAAAGAAAGAAAAAAAAAAAAAAATTAGCACTGACCCCAAATTGAACATTATATTATATTATATTGTATCGTATTGTATTGTATTGTATTGTATTATATTATATTATATTATACAGGTAATTTTTTAAGGCATATACAAATGCTCTGCTGTCTCTTTCGAGTTTGCTGTCACATTTCCACATTTCCACCATGTGGAGTGTTTGGAGATACAGGTGCATCTCAAAAAATTAGAATGTCGTGGAAAAGTTAATTTATTTCAGTAATTCAACTCAAATTGTGAAACTAGTGTATTAAATAAATTCAATGCACACAGACTGAAGTAGTTTAAGTCTTTGGTTCTTTTAATTGTGATGATTTTGGCTCACATTTAACAAAAATCCAACAATTCACTATCTCAACAAATTAGAATATGGTGACATGCCAATCAGGTAATCAACTTAAAACACCTGCAAAGGTTTCCTGAGCCTTCAAAATGGTCTCTCAGTTTGGTTCACTAGGCTACACAATCATGGGGAAGACTGCTGATCTGACAGTTGTCCAGAAGACAATCACTGACACCCTTCACAAGGAGGGTGAGCCACAAACATTCATTGCCAAAGAAGCTGGCTGTTCACAGAGTGCTGTATCCAAGCATGTTAACAGAAAGTTGAGTGGAAGGAAAAAGTGTGGAAGAAAAAGATGCACAACCAACCGAGAGAACCGCAGCCTTATGAGGATTGTCAAGCAAAATCGATTCAAGAATTTGGGTGAAATTCTTGAACTTCACAAGGAATGGACTGAGGCTGGGGTCAAGGCATCAAGAGCCACCACACACAGACGTGTCAAGGTATTTGGCTACAGTTGTCGTATTCCTCTTGTTAAGCCACTCCTGAACCACAGACAACGTCAGAGGTGTCTTACCTGGGCTAAGGAGAAGAAGAACTGGACTGTTGCCCAGTGGTCCAAAGTCCTCTTTTCAGATGAGAGCAAGTTTTGTATTTCATTTGGAAACCAAGGTCCTAGAGTCTGGAGGAAGGGTGGAGAAGCTCATAGCCCAAGTTGCTTGAAGTCCAGTGTTGTTTCCACAGTCTGTGATGATTTGGGGTGCAATGTCATCTGCTGGTGTTGGTCCATTGTGTTTTTTGAAAACCAAAGTCACTGCACCCGTTTACCAAGAAATTTTGGAGCACTTCATGCCTCCTTCTGCTGACCAGCTTTTTAAAGATGCTGATTTCATTTTCCAGCAGGATTTTGCACCTGCCCACACTGCCAAAAGCACCAAAAGTTGGTTAAATGACCGTGGTGTTGGTGTGCTTGACTGGCCAGCAAACTCACCAGATCTGAACCCCATAGAGAATCTATGGGGTATTGTCAAGAGGAAAATGAGAAACAAGTGACCAAAAAATGCAGATGAGCTGAAGGCCACTGTCAAAGAAACCTGGGCTTCCAGTGCCACAAACTGATCACCTCCATGCCACGCCGAATTGAGGCAGTAATTAAAGCAAAAGGAGCCCCTACCAAGTATTGAGTACATATACAGTAAATGAACATACTTTCCAGAAGGCCAACAATTCACTAAAAATGTTTTTTTTTTGTTTTGTTTTTTTTTGTTGGTCTTATGAAGTATTCTAATTTGTTGGTGGGTTTTTGTTAAATGTGAGCCAAAATCATCACAATTAAAAGAACCAAAGACTTAAACTACTTCAGTCTGTGTGCACTGAATTTATTTAATACACGAGTTTCACAATTTGAGTTGAATTACTGAAATAAATGAACTTTTCCACGACATTCTAATTTATTGATATGCACCTGTACTGAGAAGGGCCAGTAGGGTTCGACGAGGGAGTTAAAGGGGCACGGCAGTCTACATAGAGGGTCTGATTGTCCAAACAGCCATGTGAGGGAGGAGGGGAGGAACCTCCCTTGAATCTGATTGGCTGAAAGAATTTCCCGCTTCTCGAGTTCTTCACAGATTGCTCAGCACTGCATGTATATTAGGCAATACTTCTCACCCTTTAACCTCCAAAATTTGTCTGCTGTTGATAACACAGTCCATCTATGGACAATATTTACATTTTTGCCATTTTAGGGCCATGACTTTGAAACAAAAGTTACTGCAATGTTTCTCTTTTAAATTCCTCATAGTCATGCAAACCTGTTGTATTTAGTGATGAGCTTTATGGGAATACAAACACTTTTTTTGTGACGCAGACATTTCTATATATATATATGTATATATATATATATTTATGGAAATACAAACACTTTTTTTTTGTAACGCAGACATCTATATATGCATATATGTGTGTGTATATATATATCTGGGCAGTGTTGTACAGCGGGTTGTGCAAATAAACAGGTCTGTTTTACGTCAGTTGCAATGTGTGGTTGAGCAGATGACAGCCCACAGTTTGCTCAGATTTATTTGTTGCTTAAAGCATTTAGAGCAAAACTTGATATAAATAAAAAATTATTGCTATCAGTGTGGGTTTCAACCAGTCCTTACCATTCCACACACAGACCACAAGACTCTTAAAACTATATAATTAAGGGAAATGATGCACCATTAACACTCTCAGTGTAACTCAATGACACATAACTCAAATAAACAGAGAGAGAGAGAGAGAGAGAGAGAGAGAGAGAGAGAGAGAGAGAGAGAGAGAGAGAGATAGACAGACAGACAGACAGACAGACAGAGATAGATAGATAGATAGATAGATAGATAGATAGATAGATAGATAGATAGATAGATAGATAGATCTTTAAAATTATTAAGGCTGCCAATCCTTGATTTAAACAAAGAAATCCTGTATTTGGTATGGCATGAAAATTACAATTGCATGCCATATTTAATAATATAATATAATGCAATATAATATAATCAAAGTTCACGGTCTGTCAGAATTTTAATTATTTACTGCCACAACTCTAATAAAAGGACCTGTTGCTGGCATGCATTTCTGCTTAAATGGCTGACCTTTTGTGTGGAAGAAAGGTCAGAAATCACCATTTTCACATCTTCACTTCATTTAGTTCACATTTGCAAACACAAAACTTCTGAACGCTGACTGTTGTAGTTTCCTTAAATGAACTACTAAGTTATCAGGTCTAGAACTCTACAACAAGCAAAAGAGTATTACTCCTGTTGGGCCAGAATCCAAGACTAAATTAATAGCATTCAGAATTAGCAGTGAGTAATACATGCAGAGTTCACCATTTCAAACCTGTTGATCTCTGCTATATAATAAAACGTCCAGAGTCACTGAGTCATACTCTGTTATGATGGTGTACTCTAAACAGGAAGTAATATTAAATATGTGTGCAGTGATGTGCTCAGTCGTAAATCGCTCTTAATGGCACCTATTTAGCAACTTTATATCAGCACTCAGACAATCAAGCTGAGATTAAATCTGAGTGACTGAATCTATGTCCACTAAGACTAAAACCACTGTGCCTTTTTCCAGGTCTTCTGAGCTCAATGCTGTCAGCACATCTCTGATGTAAAACAAACATGTGGGCATCACCTTTAGCAAACTGTAGGGGTAACATGTTACACAAATAAATGTATTTGTTCAAGTAACGTACCATTTTACTTATCAAATTTACACCATCACTTAAAAAGAACAAAAGTAGCATGCATTACTTTTCCATTTATTTACTTTATTTAGTGGCAAATATAAATAGAAAAACAATGCCTTCCCATAAGAGTAAATAAAACAAAGATTACTGGAGTATGTTTTACAACACCATTTCAGTCTTTTTGTGCTTAATTCAACGTGTTTCTATCTAGTTATTTGTAACATTTACTTGCACAATCTGAATAAATCTACAAAATAAATCTAAGGGCATCAGTGGAATCTAATTGGACAAAGAAAAAATGGAGCAGGCCCTTTTGCGGCAGTTGTGGCCTAATGGATAGAGAGTTGGACTTATAACCCGAAGGTAGCGGGTTCGAGTCTCAGATCCGGCAGGGATTGTTAGTGGGGGGAGTGAATAACCAGCGCTCTCTCCACCCTCAATACCACGACTGAGGTGAGACCCTTGAGCAAGGCACCGAACCCCCAACTGCTCCCCGGGCGCCGCAGCACTGGCTGCCCACTGATCTGGGTGTGTGTTCACTACTGTGTGTGTGCACTTGGATGGGTTAAACGCAGAGCACAAATTCCGAGTATGGGTCGCCACACGTCACTTCACTAGAAAAAAAACATGGAAACTTTTTTGTCAAAAAGGGAACATTTGGGTTGTGATACATTTGTTAGCGCTGTTGTAAAGTAAACATGTTTAATTTAAGTTTACTGATTCATTTTTCAATTATTTTTTAATTTATTTGATATAGTGTAAAATAAATATAAATATTTCATTGCAGCATGTGTTATTTGCTATTTTTTAAATGAAATAGTGTGATATCACATACTGTATATTACTTTTTATCGGACATCTAAATATTTCTTCAAGATATCATCAAGTTATCATTAGCCAACCCCTACTTGCAGTATGACACATTAAAATACTGAGGTTAACCCAATTTTTGCATAAAAAATGTGTTTGGAGGATAAAAACTTATCATAAAAGCAAAATAACACTTCTACACTCTTAAAAATAAAGGTGCTTCACGATGCCATAGAAGAACCTTTTTTGACTAAATGATTCCATAAAGAACCTTTAACATCTGAAGAACCTTTCTGTTTCACAAAAGGAAGGTTCTTCAGATGATAAAAAGAGATGGGTCTTTAAAGAACCTTTGACTGAATGGTTCTTTGTGGAACCAAAAATGGTTCTTCTGTGGCATCGCTTGAAGAACCTTTTGAAGCACCTTTATTTTTAAGAGTGTAATGTAAAATAAAAAATGCCTAAAGAACCTTTTTATTGTAGAAGAGAGTCTTAGTCAGCAGATAATGTAACAATATGAATTACTTTTATGAGTTCCCGCAATGCATTTCTTTTAAAAGTAACACTGTATCTCCTATTTAAGCCCAATAAATTACACTAAATCATACACATCTAGTTCTACCACTTTTTTGAATCATCTTTATCAATGGTTTAGTTGTTCCTTAAAGAGATAGTTCACCCAAAAATGAAAATTATGTCATCATTTACTCACCCTCAATTTGTTCCAAACCTGTATGAGTTTCTTTCATCTGTTGAACATAAAAGAAGATATTTTGAAGAATGTAATGTGTTGGTCCCCATTGACTTCCATAGTATGGACAAAAATATGGAAGTCAATATAGGGACCAGCAACTGTTTGGTTACAAAATATCTTCTTTTGTGTTTAGCTGAAGAAATAAAGTTCATATAGATTTGAACAATTTGAGGGTGAATAAATGATGACAGAATTTTCATATTTTCATCTAGCTATGGTGAATTAGGCCTTTAACAATTGTCATTACAATGGATCTCAGTAGCGTTCAGCACGTATGTATTCTTGCAGCATTGCGAACATCTCTGATTTTATTGCTGTAATCTAATTCTAACATAATCTTCATTAGTGCAGTACTGTAGCACAGATCTACACAGCATTTGGCTACTGCAGAAAAGAGGATATCAGACAGGATTAAACCTTTCCTATTCTGATTGATTTAGTCAGAAGATGATATGCAAAGTTCAAAGGTCACATTCAGTCACTCCAATTGCACAAGCAAGCAAACAATGTGTTATGGTGAAACAAGTACAAAACCTTGTGTAAATGATTATGCATGTATATACATGTGCACAGAAAAAAACTGCATGTGCTGTAGTTTAGCTGGTGGAAAGGGTTTTTTAACTTGGTTAGACATGGGTTTAACACTTCACTGGACTGTTCAAATAGAGATTAAAGTGGGCTTCTGCCAGCAGCAGTATATGAGAGTCTTTTCACTTTGTGATGGCATTCAGTTCTGGCTGGTGAGACCCGATCGTCTCTGCCGCTCCTATTTCACAAGGGCAGTGGAAAAGTCTGGGTCAGCAGAGCAGGCTGCTGGAGGGGGACAGATCTACATTCTGCCAAACCGAGTGTGTGTGTGTGCGAGGAGAACTGAGTTTTACAATTCTGACTCTAAACAAGAAGGAGAGAGAGATATCACGCTTCCAACACCCCTGGTAAACTGAGGTCAAACTCAATGTAAACTGTTTGTGTTGCAAAGGTCTTCAAACGTCTAGACATTTTTCATAGAGAGTAAAAAGCTGGTGCATTGTAACGTTAAACCTTCATACTCTGTTCTCATACAGAGTTTGACACTTGAGCCACATCTAAAACGTATGAATGTCTTTGCATTATAGCTGCTGTTCAAAAGTTTGGGGGTCAGAAAGATTTTTTTTTAATAACTTCTATTCAACAAGGATGCATTAAATTGAAAATGGCAGAAAAAAATTCAAAAGATTTCTCTCTCAAAGAAATGATTTTTACATTCTATTCATCAAAGGATCCTAAAAAAATGTATCATAGTTTCCACAAAAATATTAAGCAGAACCACTGTTTTCAAAATTGATAATAAGAAATGTTTCTTAAAAACCATATCAGCATATTGATTGATCAGCTGTTCCATCACATGAATAAATTACATTTTAAAATATATTCAAATGGAAAAATGCTATTTTAAATTGTAATAATGTTGAATAATATTACTGTTTTTTTACTGTATTATTAATAAAATAAATCCAGTCTTGATGAGCAAATGAGAATTCTTTCAAAAATGTTAAAACATCTTACCAACCACAAACGTTTGAATGGTAATGCATAAAATATCAAACCAAATGCCATTTGTTTTTAACAAATTGTAACCAAAACACACTTCTTAAAGAAACAAATTCCCAGAGCAAGTCTGTTAATTAGTAAAACAATATACTACTAATAAAACAATAGATTTCGTTGCACAAATGTCAGTATGTTTATTAATAATGTGATGAAGTACAGTGGTTTTTCTGTTAGAACACGTCAACTTGAGGAGAACAAACTTCCACTAAACACGGCTTCGGAATGGGTTAATTAAAAGTAAATACACACTGGCTCAAAAAAGTGAAGTTATTTCTGAGAAAATGCACAGATGCCACTTGGTTTGATATTTTGCATCCAAGTAATGCAGACTTTTTAAGTGTGTTCTAAAAGTGTGCAAATACTAATATAATATCTAACCTAAATTATAACTCTTCTCCGATCACCAGCACCTTGATCTCCTCTCTGTGTAGACTGTGATTTCAGTCAGCACAAAATGTTCCTGCAAGCCTGGCACACAAAAGTAATTACCATCGGCAAAGAAAACATTTAATTACAGACAAACATTAAGCTGAAACAAGTAATTCAATTTAATGAGGGATGGCAACAATTTTATAATGAATTAGTTTAAATGAATAATAAATTTCAGGTTCAATAACAGCAGAGCGCATTTCGCAATTAGCATGTGAAAATCTACTAAACCCATAGAGGAAGCATTTCTCTTCTGAACAACTCCTCAGCATTAGGGAAAAATTTTGAGAGTGGAAACCAGCCAATCAAACATCTAGAGTTTAACATTAGCGGTTCTGTGCATGTTATGCCTTGAAAAGGAAACCTCTACAACCTGTAACCTTTTCCACAACGAAGAAACATGTTGGAAATAATCTAAGTAAACTGGAAATCTTCTCATGTTGGCAAAAAGTTGCAAAAGAAAAAAAAGAGCACTGTAAAGCAGTAGATTAACTTCAGAAAAATCGCTCAGTATATTTGAGTCAGTTTTTTTTTAGGAATATGCAAATCTGCAGCACTCTTCTTGCTCTATCATTTTAAGACCTCTCTCTTCATAACAAGCCGCCCATGTGCTTCATTCACAGACTCGTTTCAATCAGGGAGTCATGACCTTTCTGTTTAAGCATCTGTGAAATGGGAAATTTGATTGCAGTGCTTTTACATCTCTTTGTTCAGGATTTTGTAGAATTGCACAGGTAATGTCACGGCTGCTTGGAAATATAAAATGGAGGGAGACTCGGATTTGTAGGCTCATTTCAATGCCATTTCTGTCTGAAAAAGTGTTGGAGATGGGCAGGATGCATTTTTATAATTACTCCACACATTTTTGAGTTTTTAGACTTTCAGGCTTTGTTTTCTTCATCAATATTAAAATTCAAGGTGCTTGAAAAATAGATTATGGCAACATTTAAAATTAAGATTTTAATTTTAGTGGGTTGATTTTTATTTATTTTTTATCTGGGGACAAACATTTGAGTATGAAAAGAGTAAATCTAGCTATTTAAATACTAAAAAAAAAAATCTAACAGTTTAGAATTATTTTCTCAAGTTATTTTTTAATATTCTAAAAAGTGCTTCACATTCTAAATTCTTATTTTACATTAGAGAAACAAAGTACTAATATATATATATATATATACAAAACTAGAAGACACATTTGTAGAAACAGTAAAGAAATGCCAGCTGCTTTACATTCTCATACCCCAAGTGGACTTGACACACCTGAAGTGCCCTAAAGTGTCAAAACCTGCGGAAAACACCTGTATATGACATATGCCATGTGCATAAATCCAGCTGTCACGCAAATTCATAACAGGAATAAACAGCAAATGTGTCCATTAATTCCCGCTCTGTTTAACTTGTTACTCTAGCCTTGATTTAACGAGGGTAATAAATATTTTCAAACACTTTTCACAGCAGATAAGCCACCTGAGGCCCCTTATAAACATACTGAGAAGCGCGTAATTCCCACTGTGCAGAGCAAAGTTTAGAAGACAGAACACCAAATGAAAAAGAAAAAGATTACTTACTATCAAAAGTCTTTCAAGCTGCACACGCAGTGCGCAAAAGTGCTCGATTTCGCAAACTGTGTACTGCCCTGTGCCCCACGAGCTCTGCACACCCCTTTAAACCAACGTGCAGCCCAACTAAAACAACTAAAATACAGATGTTTAGGTGTATATCATGCAAGAACACTTGATGAGAAGACAGCGAAACTCACTCAGCTCCAGACAAGTTGTCCGCGAGGAAAATCTGTTTTGAGTTTTGACTTTTTCAGCAGTTCGTTCATCCGGATCAACAGACTTGCGTGTTGTGGGTCTCTCGATGTTCTCCCCTTTTAAAACGATGCAAAAACGTGGTCAGATCAAACTCCAAAATCACCCGAACATCTTTTCGGGGAAACTGCTGAACGCGTTGCAGGGTTTTTAGGTATAACGCGCAGAAAAGTGTTGACAGGGATTTGTTCAGAGGGAGTGGGGGGCACAGCGCGGGTCCCGAAGGGTCTCACGTTGACTGCGTAGCACTTCAAGTCTTCAGATTCACATTTACGGGCTCGTGCACTGTCACTGGCTCGCGCCCCCTGTCGACAGATATCCCAGTCCTGGCGCGAGCTGCGAAACACTGCGCTCTCCCACGCGCTGAGCGCGCGCAACATACAGAACCCTCATGCCGCACAGAATCAGCGAGTTTAATCAGATTAGATCACTCGCGGACAGTTTCTGTTTTGTTGTTTTTGAAAATCAGTGCTGGTCACTTTTTTTGGTCGTATTTGCCCAGTTTTCTGAGAGAGCGAGGGAGAAAGACTATAGTCACTCTTTTGGTTACTTATTTGGGAGAGAACGCAATGCTTATTTTTTTTAAGGGATTTTTTTAAAGACAGTCAGCTCAGGGTATTCTTTTTGGTCACTTATTAGCAGTGTTGATCAATAATAGTAATAATATGCAGTAATTAGTAGTGTAACTAATTACTAGTAAGATTTCAGTAATATTACAGTTAGCTATCCATAAAACAGCTGGTTATACTAGTTACTTTTGACGCCTTTTCATCACTTGCACATGAAGTCACCAGTGCAGCAGGCAAGCTTGGAAAATGGAAAAGCTTACATTGAGAGGATGTACATTGACATTGATTTATTTATTTATTTTTCAGGAGAAAAAAATTATCTGAACAACGATGTGTATGTAAGTCGTGGCATTGTGTAAGTTGTGGCATTAATTTACATGGCTTGCCCGCCCTCATCCCTCTGATCCCGTTATAAACTGTATAAAATCTTTTTAGAAAAGGAAACATTTATGAACTTATGTGATTTTTTTTGGGATAAAATACATCATGGAGTATAACAGAGAAATTACAATTAGCTTCAAGCTATACATGATAATTAATGAGATTAATACAACACTTTTACTTAAAGGTTACATCAGTCACCACTTTTTGGTAGTGTGGAGTGTTTGCACTAAATTATGACTGCCATCCAATGTGGATTTTGGTCAAATGTTGAGGCAGACATATATTGTTAGTAACATTTTAGAAGAATTGTATGGGGATGATATGCAATTGCAACTTTATGTGGGGTGTGAAAGAAAAGTAATGTAGTGTGACTAATTACTGTTGCCAGAAAGTAATAATATTAATTTTAAAAGAGTAACTAAAGAGTAATAAATTAAATATTTTGAGTAACGAGCCCAACACTGCTTATTAGGGTGAGAGGACACTGGTTGCTCTTTTTGGTTATTTAATTGGACAATTTTTCACTCAGTTTCTGTTCAGTTTTGTTTGACGACAGTACTCTTTTGGGTCACTAATTTGGGAAAGACCACACAATGGTGACGCATTTCTGTCATTTTTGTCAGGTATTTGAGCACGACAGGAGTGTTTTGTCAGTTTTTTTTAACTTACCCACACTTTTGACCTCTTTGTATACAAAATGGCAGTATTGAAGAAAGTGCATTGGATGTGTAGTCTATTTAAACATTTAGATTTCAATCTCTTTGCTGTACTGTGACATAAATCTTGGGTTTTTGTAGGTTATCTCTGTGTTAATAAATTGCAGATCAATGGACCTGGTGTGGACGAATTTCTTTGTCTAGGTTATCGGGACAACAATACAACTGCCATCAAGAGAGTAATGACAGTAATTGTAGAGCAGTAATATTTGTGTATATGGCTGAGAATATTTTCTTTTAGTCTTCTCTAACATGCAGTGAAGGAATAGAATCCAAACCACTGTAAATGTTTGTCTGGACAGCTAGATAAAATGACCTCATCTTTACTTTAGGTCAGAGTTTATCATGTCATCTGTCGTGTGACCTGCCTTCTAATTATTTACTGGACTTGGCTCTAATGGAGTAGTTTGACATCCTTTTTTTTTTCCTTTTTTTTTTAACTTTGAGAAACCTTACATACTCAAATCAAATGAGACATCATTTGTTTCATCATTCATGATCTCAGATGTGAAAGGGTATGATCCAATTCAAGGTTGGCTGGATGTTTTTACTGAAGCTTGCCTGTCTGCTTAGTATGAATTTTATCAATGCAAGGGTTGTTAGTTCTCATAGCCACAGGTGTCTTAAAAATGTATCAGAATCAGTCTTTCAAAAAGAAACCATAACATGTGAGTTGTAATAGTCCTGTAGTGAATTTTGATCAGATTTTAGAAGGGTGGTCCACTGAAAGGGGCCCATTCTTCGCTCCCTATAATGCTTCAGTGAATGAGAGTGGAAAAAAAACAGCAACTTCACATTAAACGAATGTGGCATGTGAACAAAGCTCTTGGTCTAGATGCTGAGTGTCCAACTTCTCTTTCACCAAACTTAAAACGTTGCAACTTGCCCTTATTTTTTATCTCAATAATATGCATCACATGCTTGGCCAACATCTTTGTTGTTGTTAATCGATTTTGAGTCAGGATCAAGCCCACATTCTTGAACTTCTGAATACAACATGTACACATTTTGCGTACACACAGAAACTCTGCCAGTACTGTGGTAATCATGTTTAGGAGCTGATTTTTCTTACCGATTTGAAGAGTGTTTAGCTACATGCATGTAGTTATAAAAAGTATAAAAGTTGGAAAATGAACAGCTGGGAGGAAAATAGCCTTTGGATGGACCTTGAAAAGTGGTATAAACAAGTAATACTTGTAAAATTCTTCTTTTCAGACGAAACATGGCCTTTTCTGGCTCCAAATGAAGCGTAATTCACTTAGTTGGTGTCATACCAAGCTAATGTGTATTTACCTCAGTGTCAGTAGCTATAAGCCTCAATTGGATTAGAAGGGCTGTTGTGCAACCTGTCGGCTGGTTGGACACAGCATTAGTTTTAAGTTCCCTGAGGAGTTAAGAAAACATTATTTGTATAAGCTGTTGCGTAATTGAAATGACAGTAAGGTGTAAAGAGAAAAGGGAAACATCAGATTATTGGAGAGGAATAGAGACAGAATGCAACATCCATCCGCATTTAGCAGATTGGCTGTTATGTTTTTTAAGTATCTGAAAAATGCCTCAAATGCTCTTCTAAATGCTGTTCTAAGAAATTTTAGGCGGGATCTAGATCAGATTCTCAAAGGAGTGGCATTTGAAGACTGATTTTTATGTGAATCTTTCCACATGTTACATACTTACAGTACACAATTCATTTAACCAGTTTGTCATTCACAAATCAAGTCATTTGAATTATTCATTCAACCTATTCGTTCAAAAACACTGATTCATTCTGAGTTGAAACAGTGTGTCTGAAATCACATACTATCTGAGTAGGTACTTCTTTTGGATAAGTTATCTGCAGTAGTTTAAAAAAGTGTGTTCTACACTACAATATAGTATGAATATGTGTAGTATGAATGAAATCCAGAAATACTACATTCGTCATGTTGTTATTACCATGTGACCTACCAGCGTTAATTGCCTCGCTGCCATTCACAAATCCTCACCCGTGGCCTCATGGGATAGTAAAGTCAAAGTTTCATCAGATGTGTACTTCAGAATCTCAGAATCTGAAGTACTTCAGAATCTGCTAGAGTTTTATGAATATTATAAATTCGGACATACTACTCTTTTCACTTACTGTTTTTGGCCCAAGGGAAGTATGCATGCAGATGCAGCCATGGTGTTGTTGGAGATAACAGCTTAATAACTTTACTAACATCAGATTTGAACACTGAATCGGGATGATTTAATGAGCACTAGTGTAATGTTTATCAGGCTGTTGAACTCAGAAGAGATGTTTTTACCCACCTGCTGACAGTCTCAGTGGGTGAGTAAAAACAAAGCAATTAGCATCCCAGTCCTTGTCACTGTTTTAATATAGTATGCAAATGAAATGTTTTCCTCATATTTTCTTGTGCATGGATGATTCTAATGGAGGTTAACATCAAAGAATACAAATAAGACATTTAATTCTAATTGGCAGTGAAAAATGGGTGCGTATGAGGGGAAGGGAGGGGATATGGAGCCATGTGTGGAATATTGCTATTAATCCAACAAAAAGAAAGTACACTGTGTCAGTAATTTATGAATAAAAATGTAAAAGGTGGAAAAGTTATGATACAAAATACTCTCCTGTGACCAGAACTGCAGGCCTGTTGCTTAATTTTGTTAACCTGTTTGAGGAGAATGATAATGCTAGTGGATATTACAGGTATTATCCGAAGAGAAAATAGGATTAATTATTTTCGCAGATCGAAAACAACAACATTATAAGCTATTACACAAAAAATAGCTATTTGGGGAGGAAAAAACATGATACATTATCAGAAAAGAGATGCTACTCCGTAGACTCTGACCCACTGTGTCATGATGGAAAAATCTGAGTAAACAACTCACATACTAACATAAGAACTGATATGTTAGTCACGTTGTTCATGACCCACCTCTTCATGTCTGCAGCACTGTTTCTGAGATGAGCCGGGTCTATGCCACAGGTATTCATGCAGCTGAAGTGTTTGGCAGAGCTGAATCACATTAAAGCCACCTATGCTGAATGTTTTCTGTCTTTACACAAAGGATTTCACTTTATGAAACGTCCACAACATCCATTGCCAATTATGTCCACTTAGTCATTGTGCAATTATGTCCACTTTGCTACTTGCAACATGTTCAAATGAAATTGTTTGTTTGATTGAACATATTTGATTATTTGTCCTGCATAACTTAGATGGAATATAGTCATTTCAGATGGTCTGTTTTTGATCCAGACAAGAGGAACTTTTTTGCCAAAGTTAATCATTTAAAATACATTATGGCCTGCTGTCTGGTTAAATCTATCTATCTATCTATCTATCTATCTATCTATCTATCTATCTATCTATCTATCTATCTATCTATCTATCTATCTATCTATCTATCTATCTATCTATCTATCTATCTATCTATCGGCCTGTTTACATCTATTATATCTTGATTGGACAAACAACACAGAAAAACCTGAGTTACAGTTAATTGTGATGCATGCAATTTCAAAATAATCTGTGGAAACTGAACATTATGTAAAAGCAAACTGCTTTCGCAAAAGTAAATCAGACTGTCTGGACAAAAATTTTTAAAAATGGTCTGGTTATAAAATTGTCTCAATTATGTAGGAAATCAAATACAAACTGGGCATCTATCTTATCTATCTATCTATCTATCTATCTATCTATCTATCTATCTATCTGTCTGTCTGTCTGTCTATCTAACATCTGTTTGTTATATCTTGATTGGACAAAGGAAATAGAAAAATCTACAAGATTTGGAAATATACTATAGAACTAAATTGATTTACTTACAATAAACTATGGGGAGAAATTATTATGCATGTAATTTTAATATAATCCATGGAAATCAGCAGGCAATTTATTCTAAAAAGATTTCAGGCCTGTCTTTTCTATGGGTGCAGACAATGTACGGTCTGTTTTGTTACATGAAATCATGGTATGAGTGAATTAGAGAGGGATGTGTGGAGGAAAACTGTTTGCAAGAGCTTCTGGGGAGATGAAAGAGAAAATTTTAAAATGGAAAGGTCAACACTTTCTCCATTATGTCAAATTTCATTACAGAGCAGACAGCCATCTCTACCGTTCAGGTTAGACTTAATGCATCCAAATTGCAGCAATTACGATTTCATTTTAAAACATCCTTTTTTTTTTCAAGACAATGATTATTACTATACATAATCATTTTATGAGTAAGAAAAGAGGTTGCAAGAGAAACAATTCTGTTCTTCCTCTAGGGATATACAAAAGGACTAAACATAATTTAATACATCTTCCACCCGGAATGGATTTTAGACCAAAAAAAAAAAAAAATAGTACATGCACTTAGTACTCAAAAATGAGTCACTTGTCACATAAAACCCACCTGTCTAAACTATCAAGCACTCAACCTTTAAAATATGTTGGAAAGACAAAAATTACAATGACTCCTATCTCTATTCTTTAAGGCACTTCAAGGCAACATTTATCCTCCTATGGAGTCCCATTTTTCACTATTTCAAGTGACTCAAGTTTGACAGTTTAAGCATGCTCAGTGGCAGTGTGGCCTTTAGTAAGGCTGAACTTTAGGATTAGTCTTAATTACACAGTTTAGCTTATTACCTCTGGAAAATGCCGAAAGCACAGGCTGGCTTTCACTTTAATTAAACAGAGGAAGAGAACAGGGCTGCAGGGAGTCGCCGACAAAGAGAAGACAGAGACAAAGCAATACCTAAATATTACTGGAACACTGGCCACTGGATGACCTCCACCCTGAATAAAACTGGGCAGCAGGTTATACAAGGTCAATGCTCTTATTATTGTCAACAAACCATCTTAATAAAGCTGAGGATGCTGCCTCTTTGTGGACAAAAGAGGAAAAACACCCTTCAGGAGTTAGAAGTGCTGGAAGAATGATAAAAAGTAAATAATAAGTAATAAATAATAATGATTTTCTTTCCCCAAAAATGCTAGTTAATGTTAACTCTTTGGACTGAAACTTACTGAATTTGCTCACACAGAGTATAACAATTTCCCAAAATGTTTGAAAAAAAAAAATAAAAAGTTTAAATATTGAAATATTGGAACACCAAATTAGATAAAGCATTTTCAGCACAGCACAGGGTTAAAGTAATTGAACTATCATTATTTCACAGATGTATATACAGGTGCATCTCAATAAATTAGAATGTCGTGGAAAAGTTAATTTATTTCAGTAATTCAACTCAAATTGTGAAACTCGTGTATTAAATAAATTCAGTGCACACAGACTGAAGTAGTTTAAGTCTTGTCTTTGGTTCTTTTAATTGTGATGATTTTGGCTCACATTTAACAAAAACCCACCAATTCACTATCTCAACAAATTAGAATATGGTGACATGCCAATCAGCTAATCAACTCAAAACACCTGCAAAGGTTTCCTGAACCTTCAAAATGGTCTCTCAGTTTGGTTCACTAGGCTACACAATCATGGGGAAGACTGCTGATCTGACAGTTGTCCAGAAGACAATCATTGACACCCTTCACAAGGAGGGTAAGCCACAAACATTCATTGCCAAAGAAGCTGGCTGTTCACAGAGTGCTGCATCCAAGCATGTTAACAGAAAGTTGAGTGGAAGGCAAAAGTGTGGAAGAAAAAGATGCACAACCAACCGAGAGAACCGCAGCCTTATGAGGATTGTCAAGCAAAATCGATTCAAGAATTTGGGTGAACTTCACAAGGAATGGACTGAGGCTGGGGTCAAGGCATCAAGAGCCACCACACACAGATGTGTCAAGGAATTTGGCTACAGTTGTCGTATTCCTCTTGTTAAGCCACTCCTGAACCACAGACAACGTCAGAGGCGTCTTACCTGGGCTAAGGAGAAGAAGAACTGGACTGTTGCCCAGTGGTCCAAAGTCCTCTTTTCAGATGAGAGCAAGTTTTGTATTTCATTTGGAAACCAAGGTCCTAGAGTCTGGAGGAAGGGTGGAGAAGCTCATAGCCCAAGTTGCTTGAAGTCCAGCGTTAAGTTTCCACAGTCTGTGATGATTTGGGGTGCAATGTGTTGGTCCATTGTGTTTTTTGAAAACCAAAGTCACTGCACCTGTTTACCATGAAATTTTGGAGCACTTCATGCTTCCTTCTGCTGACCAGCTTTTTAAAGATGCTGATTTCATTTTCCAGCAGGATTTGGCACCTGCCCACACTGCCAAAAGCACCAAAAGTTGGTTAAATGACCATGGTGTTGGTGTGCTTGACTGGCCAGCAAACTCACCAGACCTGAACCCCATAGAGAATCTATGGGGTATTGTCAAGAGGAAAATGAGAAACAAGAGACCAAAAAAATGCAGATGAGCTGAAGGCCACGGTCAAAGAAACCTGTGCTTCCATACCACCTCAGTGCCACAAACTGATCACCTCCATGCCACGCCAAATTGAGGCAGTAATTAAAGCAAAAGGAGCCCCTACCAAGTATTGAGTACATATACAGTAAATGAACATACTTTCCAGAAGGCCAACAATTCACTAAAAATGTTTTTTTTTTGTTGGTCTTATGAAGTATTCTAATTTGTTGAGACAGTGAATTGGTGGGTTTTTGTTAAATGTGAGCCAAAATCATCACAATTAAAAGAACCAAAGACTTAAACTACTTCAGTCTGTGTGCACTGAATTTATTTAATACACGAGTTTCACAATTTGAGTTGAATTACTGAAATAAATGAACCTTTCCATGACATTCTAATTTATTGAGATGCACCTGTATATTTTACATGCATTACTCACCTAAGAGTAATGCATGTAAGAGAGGAGACTGTTATGCTGTGCAACATATATATATATATATATATATATATATATACACATACAACAGTTTCAGTCCTTGAATTTAATTGTCTGAGCAACATTTCAAGTGTAAATATGCACATATTTAGTCCAACAGCACTTGGACTATGACGAGTGAGTCAATGAATCATTAATGCAACTAATTCACTTAAAAACACTGATTAGTTTATAGTTGTTTGGAGATGGTTGGGTCTGCTTTTTTTGCAAACCAAAAAAAAGAGGGAAGTAACAGGCAAATTTGTGTCTAAAATGTAAGTTGATTAATATTAACTTCTTTATTGAATTGCATTGTATCACAATCATAACATGTTATTCTGATTCTGAATATCACCTGCTTACAGTCAAATTTCAGACATGTTGATATTCAGTACAAAATCACTCTTCCTTGTGTAATATTGCCTTCAGAGCTATAATTTCCCTTAAAAAATGAAAAAAAAAATGCTATTTCACTTAAAAAAAAAATATAACAAGTCAATTAAAGCACAACATTTAGTGCAAAAAAGTGCAATGTAAAAACAGTTCAGTGCATTATGTAAACTGATTTCATGGTTTGACTGTGGTCACCTGCAAAAGCATAACCACTACAATGGTGTGACTTGTATGTTGTATATTTTGGATAACAAGATGATTGAAAGGCCTCTGTTATAACGCATCCAGCAGCTTTCAGATTTCTTATAGGTTATAGTTTGACTCCAGAGTGCCTCAGGAGCCAATCAATACCATCCAGCAGTCCGGTCAGTGTTTCCGCAGCTGTGTCCTGAACCTTTAGCATGACAAAACATATACTGAAGCCTTATTGCATATACAATATTCATTTCTTCTACACTTCAGTCAGAAATTCTTTGGTTATGTTTCCAGATGTCTTACCATCCAAGGGTTGGTCAGTGAGCTGAGCTGTAGCTGATGGGCAATGGTCACACAAGGTATCCTGCGTCTGTCTGCTGTCTCTCTAGACACACAGGAGAGCACCAGGATAGGGCGAGACACAGTGCCCACCGCAGGGTCTAACATAACCCTGATCTGGGCACTTTCCTCCTCCCACCCTCGGTCTGTTCCTCCAATATAGAAAAGAGAAATATAAAGTACAGTACATACTGCAAAATCACTTTGGGGATCTCCTTACATGTTTCAGCAAACTAAAGAAATTCAAACTTAGGCACAATTTATATCTGTGTACAAAACTAATTTCAAGCATACAGGCATAAGCCTTTAAATCCAAAGTGTGCTCAGGACAATCCAGGACATTCATACCTCTGTCTGTCTCAGCATTGACCACAAAGATGAATCCATTCACAGCTTGACATACTTGATTAAACATGGGGTTGATGCTTAAGGGTATGTTGGACTCACTATCCTCCTCATATACAAAGAGTTTACTGCGCAGACTGAGGTGCTCCAGACGTGCTCTCTCTCGCTCTGACCTAAATCCAGAGACACAGACTCCCATTCATACATTCAAACTGTATGATGTGACACTTTAACACATAAAATCCCACTGAAAATGATTTAAAGTCTCATGTACATGTGCGACAAATTCAATGCACAAGCAACATACACTACTACCTAGGGGTGTAACGGTACACAAATATGATGGTTCGGTACGCACCTCGGTTTTAACATCACGGTTCGGTATAATTTCGGTACAGCAGGGGGAAAACGAAACTTTTTTTTTTTTTAAATAAACAGTGGTTTACTGAACAAGTTGCTCTTTCTATATAAAAGGTAAAGGTATATAATAGTTTAAATTTTCTTAGTGATAAAAATCTACCTCAGCTTATGCTTAAAACTATACGGAGCCCTTTTACATTATAAGGTTACAATTAGGCCTAACAACTTAAAGGGGTCATGATGTTGCTAAAAAGAACATAATTTTGTGTATTTGGTGTAATGCAATGTGTTTACGTGGTTCGAGGTTCAAAAAACACATTATTTTCCACATACTGTACATTATTGTTGCTCCTCTATGCTCCACCTTTCTGAAACGCATAGATTTTTACAAAGCTCATCGTTCTGAGAAGCGAGGTGTGCTCTGATTGGCCAGCTATCCAGTGCGTTGTGATTGACCGAATACCTCAAGCGTGTGACGGAAATGTTACGCCCCTCACCGTATTGTGATGCCGTGTCCCGGCGCGACGAGACTAAAACAATAAGACACACTATAAACGAGGCATTTATTGCATTCAGTGAGGACATAATTACTGTTTATAATGACTTATACTGTCTTTTATACTGTGCCGTGTAAACATAACACCATGTCTGCATTTGTGATCGTAGAAACGCCAAACAAGCACTACTCTACACAGCTCAAAACTCGCGTTTGAATAGTCAGTAACAAATTCTTTAAATATCGAAACGTACTTACAGGCTGTGAGTCAGAAGCACCAGACTGTCCCTGCGACGTTGGAATTGCCCCACTTTATAGTATTCACAGCCATTCATAGTGTTCACATTGTAGGCTACTCTCTCCCAGGTTCAGGAAATAGTCCACTGTAAAATGCGCTGCACACACTCGAATATTTGAGTTGTACTATTCTGGAACAGTGTTGTAAATATAACTTAACCACTGATTTCTTGTTGTGTCCTCTTTTGGAAGCCTAAACAAAGTACTTTTGCTTTCACAACGAAACACAGTGTCTTCAGGACATAGTGCCGGCGGCAGCAACAATACTACAGTGAGAATAATAGTTCCACCTTCTTTAATTACGTATACATTTGGGCGGTGTTATGCCAATCTTCCCACACCATGACGTAGACATGTGGGGGCGTGTTTGAATGAGCCGTTTTAGGAAGGCGTGGCAGAGTCTTAACTTTTATAAACAATATCTCTTTGGGTTTGAGACTTTAATCTTTGCAACTTTACAGATCTTATATTTGCACAAACAGCTTGTAACACTCCAAAGACAAACGAAAACATGAAATCGCATCATATGACCCCTTTAACCCAAACTTAAATTTAATTAGTATTTATTTTTAAATAGATAATCAACACTCAACTTTAAAAAAAAATTTTGTATGCAAACATGTAAATTGCACATAATGCAGTTTTTAAATTAACTTATAAATAATAAAATTTCTAGGCTATTTGTTAAAATATATTCAATTACACACTGGCTGTCATAGCATGTTTCATAACAGATTAATTTAAACATACGTTAAATAATTAAGACTAACAGCTTTAGTAAAATATAATGAGTATATGCTGTAATATTTTGCGAAATGCTCCTCTCTAGACTTCATTTCTCTAGTGAACTAACAAGCTGTGGACACTGATGATCTTGCTGATGTAAATGAAATGCTACGTGACATTTTATTTCCACGCTGTTTTGTTGATGTCTTTCCGCGGTTGAAACACTGATTGAGTAATTACATGAGGTATGAGATGTTCAGTCATGTTTATTCGCATTAAAACTAGTAGTACAGAGGAAGGAGTGATTGCGTTCACTCGCACTCTGCTCTGCATAAGTCTGCGGAGCGTCACGGCTCAGACATGGGAACCGGAGCTGATCGCGGCCGCTCAAGTCAGTGCTTGTGTTCAGTTCAGGGACGTGCACAGACATTTTGAGGGGCAGTGGCCCAAACCAAAAATGGGGCACTAAGGGGGTGGGTGCTTGTTAATACAAATTATCCAGTTGTTACAAATATACACTGTCAAACATTTTTGAACAGTAAGATTTTTAATGTTTTTTAAAAATATATATTTTTTAAATAATTAAAATATATTTAAAATATTTATCAATATTTAAAACAGTTGAGTAGATTTTTTCAGGATTCTTTGATGAATAAAAATATCCAAAGATCAGCATTTATACACTATAACCATTCAACCATATAGGAAAGAAATTAATACTTTTATTTAGCAAGGATGATTTAAATTGATCAGAAGCGATGATAAAGACATTTATAATGTTACTAAAGATTTCTATTTCAGATAAATGCTGTTCTTCTTAACTTTCTATTCAACAAAGAAACTTGATTTTTTTTTTTACTGTTTTCAACAATAATAATAAATGTTTTTTTGAGCAGCAAATCAGAATATTAGAATGATTTCTGAAGGATCATGTGACTGGAGTAATGATGCTAAAGATTCAGCTTTGTAATCAAAGGAATAAATTACATTTTAAACTATATTCAAATAGAATATTAAATAGAATTAAATAGTAAAAAATATTTCAGAATTGTACTGTTTTTGCTGTACTTTGGATCAAATAAATGCAGGCTTGGTGAGCAGAAGAGACTTCTTTAAAAAACATTAAAAATCTTACTGTTCAAAAACTTTTGACTAGTAGTGTACAATTAAAAGAGACACATAATTTCAGACTTTATTGTAGATGTTTTGTTAGAGTGAGCTCTCCCTCACTCTCTGATCCTGCTTCTGCCTCATCTTCAATGGAAGTATAAATATTAGACATTTAATTAGACATTTAATTTAATATTATACAGCATAAATCTATATTATATACTAATAAACAGCTAATTTAGAACATTTATATTACCTTTTTAACTATTTCAGGCCTATTAATTTGGTTTTAATGAAATATTATCAAATGTGTTGGATAATGGATTACTATATGAACTAAGACAAGTGATTATAATGGGAAATATACTTAATAGCAAGAATTAAAGTGAGACAAACTGCTAAATATTCTATATGATGATTTACCTGCTGGCTTGCTGGAGCTTTGAATTCATGTTTGCAATGTTGAACTGCCTTTAGCAGCCTCCCTTCACTCTTTCTCTCTCAGTCTCTTTCTCCTTTTTTGTGAAGGCATTTTGTTTGTTTGTTTGTTTGTTTTTCTACAAAGTGTGCCAACAACAGCTAATTTTGTGTTGTATTAGATCTGATCGGGAACAATAATTTGATTAGACATTTTAAGAACGTGGATATTCTGTACAAGTCATTAGGACTTTTAGAAAACCGAGAGTAAATCATTACCGACAGAAATACAAAAACAAACTTCCAAATTACTAATTCAGCGGATCAACCACTGACTGTAATGTGGATTGCAATGCATCTACCTGTTAATGCAATGACCTTCGTGAACACAGCGGGCACACAGATTGTGAGTGATGCGGAGCGGTGGGGAAACAAGGAGCGGATTCGTGGAATCAGTAGATCTTCAGCGGAGCGGTAGCTAAACGCTTTGAGCTGGGGTGACAGCGGGGGTGGGTTTGGTGAGAGGGGCACCTCAGTCGATGAGGGCAGAGGGGCAGTGGCTCTAGACACCGGGCCACCCCACTGTGCACGGCCCTGGTTGGGTTTATACCAGCACTTTTCTGAAGCGTCCCAGAAGCCTCCAAAGCGTTTATACAGCGATCTGTCATGCCACATCAAAGACTGTCAAAACGGCATTTATTATTTGAATTTCCTGAAAAAAAAAAATACTCAAAAAAAAGTACACATGCGTACCGAACCGAAAGATCCGTATCGAAACGGTTCGGTATGAATACGTGTACCGTTACACCCCTACTACTACCTTTCAAAAGTTTGGGGTGAGTAAGAAAATTAATACTTTTCAGCAAGGAGGCATTATTAAATTGATCAAAAGTAACTCTAAAGGGATTTACAATTTTACAAAAATGTAATAAAAAAATTCTGTTCTTCTGAACTTTTTATTCATCAAATAATTATAAATGTATCACAGTTTCCACAAAAATATTAAGCAGCAAAGTTGTTTTCAACATCCATAATAACAGGAAGCACAGAATCAGCATAATAAAAAGATTTCTGAAGGATCCTGTGACACTGAAGCCTGGAAATAATGACTATCACAGGAATAAATTACATTTTAAAATATACTGAAATATAAAATAGTTAATCTCTAGTAATAGTTCACAATATTACAGTTTTTATTGTATTTTCAAATAAATGCAACTTTGGTGAGCATGAAAGACAACAGAAGCTTGTTTCCATCATGAGATAAAAAGCTAAAAAATATAATTGTGTCTTTTTATCTCACAATTCAGACTTTTTTTTCTTGCAGTTTATATCTTATTTGAGAGATATTTACATTTATGTTTAGTCTTTTAGCAGAAGCTTTTACCCAAAACGACTTCCAAATGAGGACAATAGGAGCAATCAAAACCAACAAATGAGCAATAATATGCAAGTGCTATAACAAGTCTTGGTTAGCCTAACGCAGTACAGGTAGCAAGGTTTATAAATATAAATAAATTAATATATATATATATATATATATATATATCTATATATATATCTATCTATCTATATATATATATATATATATATATATAGAAAGAAACAAGTAGATAGAATTGAAAAAGAATAGGGAATGCTAGTGTTAGAGGGTCTCTTTTTTTAACTAAAAATAAAACAAGTAGAAAAGAATAGAGAATGCTAGAATTAGAGGGTCATTTTTTATAATAAATAAAAAGAAAACCAGTTGACAGAATAAAAAAGAATAGAGAAAGCTAGTTAGTCTCTTACTTTTTATTTATTTGCTTGTTTTCATTAAAAATAAATAGTTAGAGAATTAATAGAGAGTACAAGTGTTAGAGGGTCAAATGTTTTTTTTTTAATAAAAAAGAAAACAAATAGATAAAAAATAGAATTAGAATAGAGAGTGCTAGAATTAGAGGGTCAAATAAAGATTGAAGAGATGTGTTTTTAGCTGTTTCTTGAAGACTCAGCTGATCGGACTGAGTTGGGCAGGTCATTTCACCAGGAGGGAACAGTTAATATAAAAGTGAAGTGAAGTGAAGTGAAGTGACATGTGGCCAAGTATGGTGACCCATACTCGGAATTTGTGCTCTGCAATTAACCCATCCAAAGTGCACACACACAGCAGTGAACACACACACACCGTGAACACACACCCGGAGCAGTGGGCAGCCATTTATGCTGCGGCGCCCGGGGAGCAGTTGGGGGTTCGGTGCCTTGCTCAGGGGCACCTCAGTCATGGTATTGAGGGTGGAGAGCGCTGTACACTCAACTCCTCCCACCTACAATTCCTGCCGGCCCGAGACTCGAACCCGCAACCTTTAGGTTACGAGTCCAACTCTCTAACCATTAGGCCACGACTTCCCCCAAAAGTCTGTGAAAGTGATTTTGTGCCTCTTTGGGATGGCACAATAATGCGCCGTTCATTTGCAGAACACAAGCTTCTGGAGGGCACATAAGTCTGAAGTAGTGAATTTAGGTAAAGAGGTGCAGAGCCAGTGGTTGTTTTGTAGGCAAACATCAATGCCTTGAATTTTATGCGAGCAGCTATTAGTAGCCAGTGCAAGTTGATGAAAAGAGGTGTGACATGCAGGTGTGACATTATTTAAAAAAAAAACAAAACAAAAAAAAAAAACAGAATTGCAAGATGTAAACATAAAAAGAATGTCTTGCAATTCTCACTTTTTACCTTTTTTTTTACCTTTGTCACAATTACCTTCTATATTTTTAATCCTTTGGCAGATACAGGCTTCCATAAGACACTGCTTTCAAAAACATTAATCTACAAAAAAATCCAACCCCAAACATTTAAACAGTAGTACATGTATAACACTTCTAAATGACAATATAAAATACTCTCCCTCACCTGTTAGTCGAATATAAAGTTGCAATATTGAATCTGTGCTGATCTTTGTACTTAAAACTGATTCCAGATCCAATGCCTGAAAAAGTAAAAATAAAAAAAATCCCATCAAGGTCAAGTGCAGAAAAAGCAACCACAGAACACAACATCCATGTATTCAGTTTAATAACTGACTAGAATAAACTATAAGTAATGGCACAGCACCATCAATCTGACGCTGAGGTAGTCCTGCTATAGGCAGTACATGAGGGGAACGCATGATCGTATTCATGAGGGAAATCTCTAACTGCTCAAGCCCCGGGCCAAACATGGCAAACTGTGGCTCTGAAACTGGTACAAGGGCCTGGAAGAAGGACGTCACAGATTCAAACACTCTGGGTTGGTGTCGCCATTGGTTTCGACAGGCCGGACAAACACGTAGATACCTGTGGGTGCCATGTTAAAGAGAATATTACAGTAAATATTAAGGGTTTTTAAATACAGGCTAACAACCTTCATAGACAGAAGTTAAAAAGCACTTTTATTATTTTTCATTAAATAAAGTATCATATAAATAATAATAAAATGCAATTTTTAATATATTATAAATCTACCAGTGCAACATAAACAGGGTGCACCTAGAGCTGATTATTTCTGATACTGAAGTGCCATGTGGCGTGGCGCAGCGTTAAGCACTTACTCTGCCATATAATCAAGCTGCATCTCAGAGTCATCCAGCACAGCTGAGCCACTGAGCTTGACCTGAGGCACTGATAAATGGTCAACTGACTGCCAGAGTGGCATATCACGCAACAGGAAGTACTTCCACAGGACAGGGTCTCGAACCATTGACCGCCAGTATGTACTGGTGCCACCCAGTCTGCAGAGGTCTTGCGGAGACAGGAAGGTCATAATGAGAAACTGCATGTCAACCTAAGAAAGAAAAAAAATGTGTTATGGAGAATTGTTTTAAAAATATTACCATTCAAATGTTTGGGGTTACAGTAAAACAGTAATATTGTGAAATATTATTGCAGTTTAAAAAAAACAGCTTTCTATTTTAGTATATTTTAAAATGTAATTTATTCCAGGGATGGCAAAGATTAATTTTTAGCAGCCATGACTCTAGTCTTCAGTGTCAAATTATGCTTTTATGTTCATTCTGATGTTCTTTGTTCATTCTTCTGTGATAATTTTTTTTTAGGATTCTTTGATGAAAGTTAAAAAGAACACCATTTCTTTAAAATAGATATTTTTGTAACATTATAAAATACCTTAATGTCACATTTGATTAATGAAATGTAATGTAATAATAAAAAATCTTACTGATTCCAATATTTTGAGCAGTAGTGTAAATAACACTAATACTAACAATAATTATTTAGAGACATTATCTGGTATTAGCATCTATACAGCTGCAGTTTAGTCGACATATGTAGTATACTGTATTTGTATATGCAGGCTATGTTTGGCAGAGCATACCACCATACTGCTCTTATTACTGCAGTATGTAGTATGTATACTGTGCACAGTAAAATGAGTGGTAAACAATAAGGCTTACTGTTTACAATACTGTATCCCTCTATTCAATGCACTTGTGTGATAAATGAACTGGAAGTAATAACAGCATTTCTTTTTCCCATCAAATTATTTGATCAAGCAAGCAAAAAAAAAAAAAAAAAAAGAACAATTCAATATAATTACAAATAATTACAAATTGATAACTGGACCCCATTCAAATTAAATAAGCAAGATGATATAAATGTAGTAATGTATCCATAGGTTTCATGTGATGTCACAGTGTTTTATCGCCGCCATTTTTGTGTCCGAGTCACAGTTTACGGTCACAGCAGCCACAACTACCAGAGCAAGATCAACCAAACACTCCCAGAAGGGTCACAAGGTTACAGTATGCCCGGGATATGTTGTGCTGTAACAACAGTCGTCAGAAAAACCCCGAACTACAATTTTACTCGATCCCAAAGAGGTTAGATCGGCGGAATAAATTGTTGGCTTCAATCAGAAGGCACCGCTGGCAGCTAACGTTTGGTCAGAAAAGGATAATAAGAGACAATTGTGATTCTTTATAGGAGAATAAAGGACACTAAAATATTTGTATTGTACCACGTCATTTGTGTCTGCAGTAAGTGTGTATATATATTATATATATATATATATATATATATATATATATATATTAGTGCTGTCAATCGATTAAAAAAAATTAACTAATTAATTGCACAGTTTTCTGAAATTAATCGCGATTAATCCCACCTAACATTAAAGTTTTTAAATATACTTTTATATTGCAATAATTTCACATTCAATCTTCAAATTAATGTACAAACAACATAAAGACAGTATGTTTTTTAATATTTGTTTAATGACATCTTTTTTTATGATTGAAGGCCAGTATCACTGACACCAATACTACTGATTTCTCTATAAAATTGCCCTTCGGACTGTAGCCTATAGACTATAGCCATATATCGACTATATGAACTATAGCCATTCAACATTACAGTATAATTAAGAGCTATCAATTTTAACATTTATTAGACTTTAAAAAAATAACTTCTAATTTAAGTGAACTTAAAACAATCTTCACATAAACCCATTATAACGTCATATTTAGCTACCTGTGCCCTTCAGCAGAAATAGGCTATACAGAAATTGAAATTGAAGTTATCAAACATTAAATTATAAATTAAATACAGATGAATCCTTAAAGCTATAAAAGTTATTGATTTCCTCTTTTTTCTTTTGTTCTGTAATGAACAGACATCACAGCATCTGGTTATTAGGTTATTTTGGCTGTTATTTCTTTAAGAGCTGTTGCTGCTGAACATGACACGGATCTGACACGCATCATTTACTCTCAACTCTCTTCACCTTTTCTGACCCACTTCAGGTCTTAAAGGCTCTATTAATGAGCTGAAGAGTTGAATCGGGTGTGTTAGATGAGGGAGACAGTGCTGGGCTGCTCCAGGACACTTCTGAAAATCATTTTAGAGACATGTTCATAAATGTGACTCATATAAAATATATTACATGCACGCACAGTTTTAAGGCAGCTTTAATCGCCTTTTTGGTAACTTCATGACTTAACTGACCACGACATTGCATGCCCGTAGTTTATTTCGCGCTTTGATATGAAAGAATACAGGCTACAGCCAGCGCCTTTGTGCGTGCAATGGAAGAGCGCGAGCCCAGTACCGTCTCCGCGCTCGTTTGACTCGCGTTCGCAGTTGTGAGTGGGGTGGCCAACCGTAGCCTCGCCCCTGCGTTAATTGCGTTAAATATTTTTAACGCGTTAACCTGAAAAAATTAATCGCCTGCGTTAACGCGCTAATTTTGACACCACTAATATATATATATATATATATATATATATATATATATATATGTGTGTGTGTGTGTATGTGTATAAAAATAATCACAAGGTTCTCAAAAATAATCACATTTATAAACCTAATAATCATTATATTTAATTTGTCATACAAAAAAAAAACAAAAACAAAACAAAACAAAACAAAACAAAACAAAAAAAAAAAAACAAAAAAAAAAAACAAAAAACATCATCCTGAGTAAATTACCTAAAATTAGAATGTCGTGGAAAAGTTCATTTATTTCACTAACTCAACTCAAATTGTGAAACTCGTGTATTAAATTAATTCAATGCACACAGACTGAAGTAGTTTAAGTCTTTGGTTCTTTTAATTGTGATGATTTTGGCTCACATTTAACAAAAACCCACCAATTCACTATCTCAACAAATTAGAATACTTAATAAGACCAATAAAAAAACATTTTTAGTGAACTGTTGGCCTTCTGGAAAGTATGTTCATTTACTGTATAAGTACTCAATACTTGGTAGGGGCTCCTTTTGCTTTAATTACTGCCTCAATTCGGCGTGGCATGGAGGTGATCAGTTTGTGGCAGTGAGGTGGTATGGAAGCCCAGGTTTCTTTGACAGTGGCCTTCAGCTCATCTGCATTTTCCTCTTGACAATACCCCGTAGATTCTCTTTGAGGTTCAGGTCTGGTGAGTTTGCTGGCCAGTCAAGCACACCAACACCATGGTCATTTAACCAACTTTTGGTGTTTTTGGCAGTGTGGGCAGGTGCCAAGTCCTGCTGGAAAATGAAATCAGCATCTCCATAAAGCTTGTCAGCAGAAGGAAGCATGAAGTGCTCTAAAATGTCCTGGTAGATGGCTGCGTTGACTGTGGACTTCAGAAAACACAATGGACCAACACCAGCAGATGAAATGGCAGCCCAATTCATCACTGACTGTGGAAACTTCACACTGGGCTTCAAGCAGCTTGGATTCTGTGCCTCTCCAGTCTTCCTCCAGACTCTGGGACCTTGATTTCCAAATGAAATGCAA
Source organism: Spinibarbus caldwelli (assembly GCA_039654775.1). Lineage (NCBI taxonomy): Eukaryota > Metazoa > Chordata > Actinopteri > Cypriniformes > Cyprinidae > Spinibarbus > Spinibarbus caldwelli. Next base: position 16,017,048 of record CM077248.1, on the reverse strand, counting down.
AACTTACTTTTATCTGAAAAGAGGACTTTGGACCACTGAGCAACAGTCCAGTTTTTTTCTCCTTAGCCCAGGTAAGATGCTTCTGACATTGTTTCTGTTCCAGAAGTGGCTTGGTAGCCCTTTTCCTGAAGACGTCTGAGCGTGGTGACTCTTGATCACTGACACCAGCTTCAGTCCACTCCTTGTGAAGCTCTCCCAAGTGTTTGAATCAGCTTTGTTTGACAGTATTCTCAAGCTTGTAGTCATTCCTGTTGCTCATGCACCTTTTCCTACCCCATTTCTTCCTTATAGTCAACTTTTCACTTAATATGCTTTGATACAGCACTCTGTGAACAGCCAACCATTCAGTAATGACCTTCTGTGACTTACCCTCTTTGTGGAGGGTGTCAATGATTGTCTTCTGGACAACTGTCAGATCAGCAGTCTTCCCCATGATTGTATAGGCTATTGTGTAACAATTTTGAAGGTTCAGGAAACCTTTGCAGGTGTTTTGAGTTGATTAGCTGATTGGCATGTCACCATATTCTAATTTGTTGAGATAGTGAATTGGTGGGTTTTGTTAAATGTCAAAATCATCACAACTAAAAGAACCAAAGACTCAAACTACTTCAGTCTGTGTGCATTGAATTTAATACACAAGTTTCACAATTTGAGTTGAGTTAGTGAAATAAATGAACTTTTCCACGACATTCTAATTCATTGAGATGCACCTGTATATGGCATACATTTTGAGAGCATAACAACTGAAAGTCTGAAACATCAGTCAGTAAAGCATTTTTTTTTTAACAATGGCAAAATTTTGAACTGAAATGTTATTGCAGCCATGTAGCCTATGAATAAATGAAAATGCATATTTTTTAATTAAAGAGAACTTAGCGTGGGCTGCTTTTGGTGCCTGGATTTGTGCTTCAGTAATGAAATCCAGGTTTAAAAGACGTCTTCCCTCAGGTAGATTGCATGTTTTCTTGGCTTGCTGGATGTTGGGCTCATGATCAGTATTCATGTTGTTTGCATTCATCAAAACTGACTTGCTGAAATCAGAAGTTGACGGAGAAGGGGATCGCTGTGAAGCAGAAGCGACCAGCCGCAGAGGATTCTTCAAGCTCTTAAAGCCTTCATCAAGCAGCTACGCTCGCAATTCAAACAGCAATTTGTCCAGAAAGAATGAGTAATTATAAATTGTGCTAATATTAGCTAAATTGCCATTAAATTCAGATTGTGTAGTAAGCTAATAACGTTATCTTGTTACACTATCATTGACTCAAAAGTGCTTTGAGCTGATGTCAGTTTTAAATTTACAAGTAATCCGGACATTACATGGCCTAACTGTTACACTCGCTTTCCTAAAAATACAATCAAGTACAGGGATCAGTGTGGGAAATGGTAGTAAAAGGTAATTTATTATTTCAATATATTAATATTATCTATTAAATCTTAGAGATGTGCTGTGCTCGTTGTCACATCGGACACAAATATGGCGGCGAGCATAGCGGAAGTGACGTCTTTGGAACCCATGAACCTTTCAGTATGCAGTATACAGTATATACTGTGCAGTAGTTAGTACGTAGTAAGCTAGCATTCCATTCGCAACACAGCCATAATCTGTAGGTTTAATAAAACATCAATTAAAAAAAAAAAAAAAAAAAAAAAAAAAATGTAAAAAATCGCGCCTTACCGGCAGGTTATCCAGAGAGGGGCCCGTGACGTCATTACCTGGCCCCTGACCATCACTTCGCTCATTTCTTTGTCGTCTTGTATCAAAAAACCTATCTCTAATACTCCTGAGACTTTGCACGACTATAGATCGGCTCAGCATACTGACACTTATTTGTCAGCTATTTCTTAGAAAGATTTCTATCTGTAACTTTTTTTTTTTAATGGAGCAAAGATGTTAATACATTTGCTTTATTTCATTACATGACATGCCAGTCAACTATTACTCCCGATTTCAGTTGTGAAGTGTCCCTGTGAATTTTCCCGGAACTGTCAAAGTTACACGTCTCTCGTTTTCATAAGAGTGCAACGTCACGCACAGTACTGCATTGTGGGAACTGTAGTTTTGGAAACACCGCCAAACTACAATGGAATAAAGCATGGTCTATCACGTTCAGTATTTGGGAAGACATATGGAGGACTAGGAGTGACACGTAAAAATAAAATGAAGGAACAAGTTATCAGTTTAATAACTCAAACATAAAAATGCAATAATAGCACTTTTAAATGGACAAACTTTTATATTTATATATATATTTTATTTGTAATTTGCAAATGTATTAGTCTATCTAGAGTTTAAAACACGAATTGAATAAACGGTTCTAAATGTCCGCTTATTTCTCAATTTAAAATGATTTATTAATTTATTGGATTTAACTACATTTAAAAACATGAATTTGAATTATAGACCTAATTCCTTGATTTATTTCATCACTCCTACGGCTTCCTAGGGACATACTACGAAGCAGTTAACCTACTTCAATATTGTTCTTTTAGTGCCCCAGTTACCTACAGATTGTAATTAGGGTCAGTTTTGCAGAAAACTATAGTAATTCAATAGTAATAAGTTATCTTTTATGTGAAAGTTTACTTTGGATAAGCATATGATTTATTTCGTTATGTTTAAGGCTACCATTATGTAGTGTTGCCATTAACCCCAAAACTGATGACTGAAATGTAAGGTAATAAAGGTGGAGGTTTTTACTATATCTTAAAAGGTTAGCAATACGAGTATAAAGTACATCCTGAAATTTAGCTGAAGACCTTTTGATAATTACTGGGGACATGAAGACAATCAGCGTCTTGTATCTATTAACACTCCTCTGATGTAACAACCTCTCATGTGAAACCAAAATATCACGCGCACATTCACATTTCAACATTTCTTAACCCAAAATTTATTTCAACGAAGACATAAAAAACAAAAAATGAACTTAATTTTAAAAAGAATATGACCAAAAAGTTTAGCTTTTTAAAAGTATACTATCAAAATATCCAAATCCCATCTCTGAACATTACATCTGATCAATGAAAGGAATAAAGATGCAACTTTTAATAAGTGAGCAGAAGAGGTGTCATATACAAAGATGTTATTAAAAAGAAAAGGTCCATACTTAAAAATGGTCACAAATACTTAAATATGCAACATATACCTGCATTTTCCCCTCCTTTGTACCATTTCTTTTAACATATATAAATGTAATTAATTAAAAATAAATAAATAAAAATTAAAATAAATAAAAAGTTGTGATGTTTCTCAGCTGGAATTTTTTTTCCTTAAACAAATAGTTATTTGTTTATATTTTACATTAGAAGTATTATTCCACATTCTCAGCGAAAACACACATCCAGAAAACAAATCTGGGCCGGAAGATAAGTGCCTTTTTTTGTTTTCAGTATTTTCTTTTTTAATCTTTTTTGTTTGTTTGTTTTTACTTCTTTTTTTTTGCTAGCTTCAGAACAATGACATTTTGTGAACCTCCTCTCCTAAAAGCTCTCTCCAGGTTTACTGTAAAATACTAAGGATCTCCTTGGCATTCTCTGTGTTCCAGCCCTGACCCTGAAGTGGCCCCTCGCATGCCAGCACGTACTTATGGAGGATTTGTGTGCCAATATCTCGGAAATGAAGCCTGTCCTCTTTGCGCTCTGTGGTGTCCATGCTGCAGTCCTCATATTTCACTGCCCAGAAACACATCTCACCAATGTACATCATTGTAAGCAAGTGAGTATCAGAAAAGATACCTAATGAGGAAAAAAGGTAAAAAAATAAATGAGTCAGTTTTGATAAGAATATAAACACACACACCAAACATTTTATTTTGAATAGTAAAAATCATATTCTCTAAAAATAACGTTATGCTTGATTTTAAGATGAATTAATATATAAATCTCAACTGTCTCCTTCCAAAGTGACCGATAAACTACATGACTTCAAAAAACTTTGCATATAATTTATTATTACATAGCAAATATTAATCATAACGAACTTCAGTTAAAAGCAGTGCATTATAAAACCGCTAGCAATCTCAAAAATGGAGTGGAATTTTCAGGCTGCAGATCGTTCCAATGGAAACTCTCTTTCCTTCGTAAATTAACTTAAATATTTGAAGATAACCCACTGGCAGTGCTGTTTAGAGATGTTATAAATCGTGCTTTGAAAATCTGTCCCTGCAGAGACAATGTCTGATGTGTCTCACACAGAGAGACAATCTGAATTCACAATGACTTGCATGTCTGCAGTTTTCAGCCCCCAAATTCCAAACAAAACTCAGAAATGCCACAGAAATAAACCATTCGTCTTTCAGTTTTAGAACAGAAAGTACATTTGCAAAGATGTACCTTCTGCCAGAAAATTGGCGGTTGCAGAGTCATGAAAAACCACACCATCGTTCAGCTTGACTGAGTTCCTCACTTGCAACATTCTCATAAGGTAACGCACACCTTCTTGAAGACACTGTGAAGACACGGAGCATTGCAACACTTACTCAAATCATGGCCACTAAAACTGGCACTGTGGAGTGAGAGGTTGGTGAAAGAACCTTAAGGAATGTGGCTTTGTTCTTCTTGATCCATTGCTTGCGTTGGTGTAGTGTGTGGCAGTACATATATAATAATGCCCCACGCCTCCAATATAGGCACTCCAGCAGCTCCAGCCCCAGCACAGACTGCACCTGATCCGAACCACAGCATCACACACACAGTTACTCAGAACAGCTTTCTAATCTTATTCAGTCTATGCCAATTCAACTAGAAAAGTATGCTTATGCTATGTGTGCTTAGAGTAAAGAATATTTATTCTGAACACCAACATGTAAAGACACGATGCATAAAAATTTGCACTTATGTTGCAAACAAACAAACAAAATGATGCAACAGTAAAAAAAAACTCTGCATAAACTGGCATATTTCCAAATTGCACAGGTGGTCTGTAACCAAAAATATTAACCAGTGGAAGGAGTGGATGCCTTATTTAGAATCAACAGCAAATGAAACTAATTGTTCTAAGTAAATATCTTCTGTGGATACAGAAATACAACACCTCTTGTGCAGGTACCATTCGCCCGGCTAACACCTCTGGCTCTGTCAAGTCCTGTAGTAACTGCTGGATTTTGAAAGGGGAAGTGTCCTCAGGAAACTCCTGATCTACAAGCCTGTTTTCCTCATAGAATGTAATGTCTAAGACAACCTGTAGAAAAGCAGGTAAAACAATAGGTCATATGAGCCATTACATCTAAAACAAGGTAATTTAAAAAGTTTTGAAATTTAAGACTTTATAAACCCTGCACAAATAAAATACTGTATGCAGAACAAACTCATAAAATAAATCATATATTGCATATTCTTTTACTCAAGTAAACAGGCTGGGAACACATTCACCTGCAAAACTTGGTAAATGGACATTAAAAAAGATTTTTATTCAGTTTTATTCAATATATACATATGCATTGAAACTGGCTTATGTACTAATATATAATTACATATAAGCTACTAAACAGATTATTGTGCTGATAATAATAAAATGCTCATAATGTGTTAAATAATGTTCTTTGTCTCTTCTTTCTGTAAGAGGGTGAAATCAAATTCCACATATAGTTTATTGTGTAACCAAAATACCAATAATATCCAGAAAGAAAAACCTACATAATGTGGGAGTTTTAACTATAAACAAGCATGAAAACACTGTGACTCTTATTTTGAAATATCTACATTTTAATACTTCCAGTTGCTCATTTAAAAAGATGAGAATATACACACTCTTATAACCATCTACAACATTACAAATCAATAATAATGAGCGATCACTTGGCATAAATGTGTAGTGTTCATTTTGCACTGCTCTGAAACCATGAGCCTGTAGAATGTGCAACAGTGCCATATTTTGACTATTAACATGCAGTGCTATCATTCATTTAATTCAAAGATTTTTCAAAGTTTATTAATTGCATTAGGCCATATTGCTTTTCAGCCTCAAATTTAAGACCCTCTAAAATGATATTTAAGACTTCAGTCCTTTGATGAAACTGAATTCAAGACATTTTAAGATACTTTTAAGGATGTATGGGACCCTGTAAAATCTTAAAAAATCTTTCTTGAATTAACATGAAGGCTAATCTAAAGGCTTAAACTGATATTCAATTAATAATTAACAATATTTTCATATTATTAACTGTTTTTCACAAATCAAACATGTTAATATATAGTTACGCTACGCTTAAGGGAATGTTATATGAATATATATATATGAAGTACCTGTGTATAATCCTGCAGCAGTTTAGGGAGGCTGCTGCTCTCTCCTCCATGTCTATAATAGCTTTTCAACTTGTCTAGTATGGAAGATGCATTCTGTAAGTAGTCATCATCTAGGAAAGAAAAAAAAAAACCAACATGTTAATATTTAATACATAATAGAGGTCACACAAAATGAGAGTTTATAGTTGGTGGTCTAAAAACAACAACAGCGGAGGTTATATTTCGTTCTGGCAAAACATCGGCCCTAAATGACTTTATGGAATCAGGCTTCCAAACATATCTATAAAATAAAAACATTAGACTTATTTATCAATTTTAATGCATGTAAATCTGTAAGCTAAAGCACAGCTTTTGGTATAGCCTAAAACAAATCACAACATTAATATCACAATGAAAAAGAGGAAAATAGCTCTGTAAAACCAACATTGCACTGTCTGAAAGGAGCTTAAAACTCTTGTATAGGTCCTCTGTTTTATTCTGATCACATGATGAGAATGATTCAATTGAAACATTTGAAAATAAAAAGCATTAGTAAGCATGTATACTACGAATGACTGGCAGGACCTAAACGACAATATAATGCAATAATCTGCATCATTTCAGACTACAAATAAATAAACAACACAGAAATATGATCATATATTTGTGACTATTTTTATATTAACGAGACCTTTTGTCTAGCTGAAGTAGGCAAAATACTTATTGAAAAATTCTGCTAAAAGAGTTTGACAGTCCGTTAAATTGCTATTTATCTCTTATATTGTTTAATGTGAGGTCGTAATATTACATTGCAGAATAACTATGACTAACGTTACATATGTTAGTTTTTATATTATTTGTGCGTCGTTCTGTATCACTGCATGACCACATGCGACTTCACTCAGTTTATGCAAAGTACTAGCTAGCCAAAAAAATTAACAATTACAGAACGTAATGAACGTGCTTTACCTTTCACATTAGCTTGCGGTTTAGTATAAATACTACAGTGTTCGAATAAATTAGTTAGCCAAACATTTGTCGTATAAACGGGGTGATAGCTGGGCAGGAAAATGTTTGTTGTGATTCGCAGGAATGCTAACGACGAGCGGCTAAGCTAATTAGCTTACGATGACAACACCGGGCTGATCCTGCCAATGAACATGCGTTATCTATAATAACGAGAGTCTGGTTTTGCGCAACTGACTACATGATTCTCGGTTACCTGGTTTCTCCGTCCGAAGAGTGGCACACTTGTTATCTAACTCAAAAATCCTCCTCTCCAGCTCGACGCTTCGTCTGTAGTCGTCGGCCATGACTGCAAACGACAGTCACGTGACGAGCGCGCGATTACTCACGTGCAGAGGATTACAGCGATGTTTTGTTCTTTCGTTTCATTCATAAACTTTACGCTTGGCACTTATATCAAAGAAAGAGCTTACTTTGTCCACTCTTATCCAAATTATCCCCATAATACGTGGTGTTTGATAACGGCGGATTTAAACATTGGCTGACTGACTGACTCATTTTCCGCGAATCGATTCTTTCGAACAGTTCTTTTTAAAGAATCATTTCAAAGAGAGATTCATCAGTTATTTTAGGTTATGACGTAATTATGGCATCACGTGGTGCCATGTTACACCGATTAGCATTCATCTTTTCTATTTTCTTCTGTTCCTTTTTATGTAATTTACTTTTTATATAATTTACATACTGTTATTGTGGATTTTATGTATTTTTATTATTTGTATTTGCATTTGATTTATTAATGTATTTGTTTGTAAATAACAATTTTCCCTGACTGTATTCTGATATACTGAAACTATATTGTTTGAATTAAAAAAAAAAAAAAAATTTGTTTTTAAAAAAGCACGAGTAGGCACACTTTATATGATAGTGAGCACAAGTACAACACACATTAAATATTTAAAAATAGCCAAGCAATGTACATTAATTTTAATATTAGTGTAAATAATAATAAAAATATATATTTGCAATAATAATAAAAATAAATATTTAAGTTCTAAATGTTTTTATGAGCTGGATCAAGGCTTCAACAAACACAGGCGCATGATTTGCTTATTTACATTTAACACTCTCACTACCATCTAGATTCTAGCGATTTCTATAATATAATATAATATAATATAATATAATATAATATAATATAATATAATATAATATAATTAATATAATATAATATATATTACAATACAATATTTACATTTACATGTAGTCATTTAGCAGACGCTTTAAGCGACTTACAAATGCGGACAATGGAAGCAATCAAAATAAACAAAAGAGCAATAATATATTGCATATATGCAAGTGCTATAAAAGTTTCAGTTAGCTTAACGCAGTACACGTAGCAAGGATTTTTTAATGAATAAAAAGAAAATAGAATAGAAAAAGAATAGAGCAAGCTAGTGTTAGAGGCCTTTTTTGCTTTTGTTAATTGTATAATGAATGAAAAGAAAACAAATAGACAGAATACAAAAAGATTAGAGAAGCTAGTTTTTTTTAAAGAAAACAAGCAGATAGTAAATGAATAGAGCGCAAGTCTAAAAGTTTTTTTTAAAAGAATAGAATTAGAATAGAGAGTGCTATATAATATAATAATAAATTATAATATAATATAATATAATATAATATAATATAATATAATATAATAAACAAATATTATATTATATTATATATAATATAATATAATATAATATAAAATAATATAATATAATATAATATAATATAATATAATATAATATAATATAATATAATATAGATCACTGAAACTCGGACATGTACTATGCTGAGTTGTTCAGTCTGGAACCACTGAAAGATTCAGATTCGTGAACGATTCGTTCAGGCTGGTGTGGTGAACAACCATTCGATTCATGAGAATGAATTCATAAGAATGAATCGGAAGTCGCTAGATGGTGGTGAGGGTTAAATGCAAATAAGCAAATCGAGCCCCCGACACTCCTTCGCTCACTTCATCCCCGCCTATCTGAGGGCAAACGAGGACAAACTGTCACCATCATTCACTCTACACAAAATTAGGCCTGTAGTTCGCAGACATGGCGACTCTTAAAGCGCTATCTAGAGTGGAGAGTGTGATCATCAGGAACGTGACAGCGACGATCAAGACGAACATCTCGCGATTCTCCGTTGGCAAGGTCAGTGTTTACAAACAGAAGACGGTGCATCCCAAATTTTGCATGATGTTGAATGTGTCGGTGCTTCTGTTTTTGCCCCACTTTCCAATGCATGGCGAAGATGGAGGTGCATATCGTATAGAAGCCTATAAATAATCATATATATGATGTGTGTGCATTAGTTTAAAAGAATGGTGTGTTGCAACGCTTATATATTCACCTGAAGTTACAAACTTGTGTAATTGCATATTTCAGAGACTAGTGAAACTAGTAATTTTGTGCTGCATTGTGTTTTCTCAGCAAACCTTTTAAAGAGCATCAGCATACTTTTGACCTTGATTTTCAGAGTCATAACCAATTATTTATGTTTTCATGTACAGTATTTGTTTTATTGTTGACCTGGAAACACATGGTCACTAAGCAGTGCTGTCACGAGGCATAAACTATCACAGATTTGATCAATAACTTCGATAAAAATGCTAGTTTTTAAAAATAGGACAACCAACTTGACAGCATTGCCAACACTATTTCTTGGTTAACAGTAACCTAACTGCTCTCTCCTACTCACACGCCCCCCTTTTGTTCCACCCACCAGTTTTGACTTATTATATCACACATCATATGAACTAGACTGCTGTAATAACTAGCTCTCAGAAGCCGAGGTTTTGAGGTCATATAATTATGACACAGTCCCGTGCTAGTGTCATGTGGCTGTGAGGTTCATCGGGTTGTTGTCGGAGTCAGTCAGAGCAGAAACCTTTGAATGATTGTTTCAGGGAATAACAGTGATAATGATCATATATGGTTTCTTTGTTGAGTGAGATATTATGGTAACTACTATAACTTTTTGTTTATTATTATTTAGCAATCCTGCTTAAGGCTGCCATATATACAAAACAGAAGCAGATGAATTATTTATTGAGGCCGAGTGATAAGTGTTCAGCTGTTTCCTCTCCTCGTCCTTTGGTGCAGCATTTGTGAGGTCAAACACGCACTGTTGTGTCAACAAATAAAGATATAAATGAAATGGACGTCTTGGCTGGACTCCCGGGGTTTTATTTAGCACGTGCATGTCAGCATGGGAAAGTGGTCAAACTGTTGTAGTTGACCGAGAAAATCTTATGCCGTTTATATTAATTCACTTTTCTATGCATGCTTTAGGATTCCATGAGAGGCGCAGCACTCGTGAATGAAAAAGTCAACCACTGATCTATGTAGTATTTGTATTCCACTGGGCTGTATTACTCAAATCACTATTATATGGAACTGTGCAAACACTTGAATTTTTCAAAGGAAAATTAGGTAGAAGATTGACTGGAAGCTTAAAGGATTTCAAGTGATTTACAGATTCATTGACTGTGAATTCAAGTGTGTAAATCTTTCATTAATGCTTTAAAGTTGTTGCCTTTTGTGTTTGTTTTTGTATGTTCAGCCTACTTCATTCACTCTGCTAAATGCCTGTTGTTGACAGACGTGTGGCTGTTACTTTTCCACTTCAAGTCAACGGTCCGGCCAATTTTATTCAGACCCCCTAGACGCCGTCAAAGATATTCCTAATGGAGCGACTATTCTTGTGGGAGGTAAGGGTTATGATTTATTATCAACTCATCCTTTATCAGTAACTGTGAGCTTATTACTTAGACTACCATTCACAAGTTTTGGGGTCAGTAATATTTTGTTAAATGTTTTTAAATTAAGTCACTTATGCAAGACTGTGTTTATTTGATCAAAAATAATTCAGCATGTAGTCCAGGGGAGGCGAACGTCGGTCCTGGAGAGCCACAGCCCTGCAGAGTTTTGCTTCAACCCTAATCAAACACACCTGAACAAGCTAATCAAGGTCTGAAGGGTTACTAGAGAGCTACAGGCAGGTGAGTTTTAATTAGGGTTGGAGCTGAACTCTGCAGGTGTCCTCTGATGTAGTCCATTACTATAGTCTTCAGTGTCACATGATCCATCAGATATCATTCTGTAATGCTGATTTGGTGTTCAAGAAACATTTCTTCTCTTTATTATTTTTATTACTAAAGCAGTATTCTTCAGCATATATTTGAATTGTATTTATTTACATTGTAATAACTTTGTCACTTTTAATCAATTTAAGGTGTCCTTGCTTCTTTTAAAAAATTGCACTGATTTTTGAAGTACATATTATTATTATTATTATTATTATTATTATTATTATTGTATACATTAGTTATATTACATTACAACAGCCTTTATAAATAGCTTACGACAACCATTTTATAAATTCTTTAATATCCTTTCCTCTCATTCACAGGTTTTGGCCTGTGCGGTATTCCAGAAAATCTGATCAACAGTTTGCTGAAGACAGGAGTTAAGAGCCTGACTGCAGTTAGCAATAATGCAGGGTAAGCCTTTCTTATAGGCTATGTAAACAACAGCTTAAACTCAGCCAAAAACTGTGATTGAACTGAGTTTGACCAACTTTGTTACTCCACTAGTAGACCTCCTGTATTTCCTGACACATGCAAACAACAGAAACAGCTTATATTGAAGTATTAAAACCAAGACATAATGTCAAAAACCAACAGTAAACGATGTTTCTGTGATTTGAGATTTCAAATCCATTTGAAGCCTTTTGAGAAATGGCAAAATAACCAAAACAGTAAACATCTGATAAACATCTAAGGTCATTGAGTACAACTCCATAACCTCAGTTGTTCTCTAGATGTCGCTACAAGAATTTCTCCCTTAAACAACATTGAGAATGTGTGCACAACTCACCACAAATAGAAAGAGATTACCAGTATGAAGCATCACACCCACTTTTTCTCAGACAAGTAGGCCTAGGCATACTGGTAAATACAGAAGAGTGAACACAGAGAAATGAATGATCAAAATTCCTTCTTAGAAGGAGTAAATGTTTTTTTTTTTAAAGTGGCTAGTTATACAGTCTGTTTACTATCTTATTGGATATTGGTGTTTGGTTTATTGCTGCTATGTTGCAGCTGCTGTGAACATGTGACTTGACACCTCTGGTTGGTTGTCTATGAATATATTATTGCGTAATTTCTGAAAATGGGTCAGTTATGTTATTTTGGGTCTTTTTTTTTCTATCGTGATCAGAGTGAGGACAGTGTGGGTTGCTGCTGAAGATGGTAGAAGAATGTGATAAAGTCCATTCTAATCGTCTTAGGCTTAAATAAGACTACACATATGTTGAATACACACAAAAAAACTTTTTCCTACACCATTTATTATTGTCAGCTCATTTATAACACAATACAAACTTCCCAAAACCATAAAAGTACCCTTTTAGTTCAATACATCTGGCTTTTTTCCAGAGTTCCCTCAAGGGAAGTTTTGACCTGTTTTAAATAGAAAGTTCTCGACTGATTCCCTTCTTGAAGTTTATTTCCTTCCCGTCTGACTGAGTCCTGCTGTTCTTGACTGCATTGTTTGTTGTCGTAGACCTTGTTCTGCGAGTTCTGAATCTCTGTGGTAAAAATCTTTCGGTCTACCACAGAGAGACTTCTCAGAGAGACTGTAATGTGAAACCAGCGTCACAGCAGTGTTTGGTATTAGCATGCGTAGCTCGCACAGCAGGACGCTGTTTCCTATGCAACTTCTTTCCATCAACAACCCCTGCTGATACTTTTAACGTGTTGCTCATTACTTATAAATGGAGTGCTGACTTGTTTGGAAGTAGTTATTGGCCATTGTGTATTATCTGGTTACAGACTGGAGTGTGAAAGAGCTGCCACAACCCTGTAGCAGTGTTAAAGGGATAATTATACAACAGTTAGTTCCGTGTCTTTAATTTAATTGGCTGAGAAGTATTCCAAGAGTGCTGATTTTAAGATCCTACAGTACTGGGACTTTACAATGTTTGACTGTCAGTCTGTATAATAGTGGAGTGGATGTTTCAGTAACTTTTTTGGCAGGTTACACTGTTACGCCAGTAGGTGGCGAAAAGTGACTGTTTCAGTGACTCTGAGTCACTGAATGATTCATTCAACAGATTTATTTAAAAACACATTCTTTCAGGAACAAAGCATGTGACTGTTGCATTGCTGTTACTCCACTGATCTACTTGAAGAAGTGAAAGAAAAGAAGTGAGCAAGTTTGGACGCTGAGTGTGCCATCTGCTGGTGTGTTCTGGGAAATCAGGGCGCTACCCTCAGTGCATGTGAATTAGCAGCTAGTTGTTGCGCGTATTTCAGTTATTAATGTAGTACATTATGGGACTGAATGACTCAATAATGTCAAACATTGGTTTTGGACACCACTACAAATGGCTGTCCCCTCAAATAATGCACTATTATACAGGTATAGGGGGTGATTTTCTGAGTGAATCGTTCATTTAAACAGTTGCTCAAAATAACTGATTCATTCAAGAACAAAACAACACCACTGAGATGCACTGCACTGATTTTGCTTGAACTTCATTTTGATCTTTTTCCACTGGCAGAGCAAGAGTAAGAATAAGTAACTTCTGGCAATATTGTCTAAAATGTAAGTGGCTCAATATTAACTTGGACTAGTTAAGTTATTGTGCTTTTTATAAAATACAGAAATGACCTCAAGTAAATTCTATGCACATATGACCTAGATAGCGGCTTCTTTTTTCCTTTCTCTTAAAATTAGTTTAGGTTCAAGCACTAAAAAGCCTTTGTCGTTTCTCTGGCAGGAGAAAAAGTGAAGAAGACACATTAGAAGAGAGTTAATGAGAACATGGCATGACACAGTATGTGTCTAATTGCAACCTTTCTCGGTCCAGTGAATGAGTCGTGACATGAAGAGTCTGTGATTGAATGAACCTAAAAATATGCATGCGCTTATAAAACGTCTGTATTAATTCTTATCAAACATTTCCCCCTCATGTTTCACCAGAACTCTTTTGATATTAATAAGTGTAAAAATGTCCAGATCTGCTATACAGCACTGACTACCTTTAAAATGGGATAACCAACATTTTATACCTCTGTGCTTTCAAGTCTCAGTAAGTCATGCCATTAGTTAATGAGTTACTAAATCAGTTTTGAGTCACTGCTTCTGTAACTGTGCCAAGCCATCGCACACACCAAACTGAGGAGGATGTTTCTTGTTGTAAAAATGAGTTGTGCGGCCTTTGTCTCAGTATTCTCTGCGTGTTTAGAATTTTAATGACTGGTTTGTTATAGAATGGCCAGTGGACACTGGATTTAGAGCTGTTTTGGCAATAAGAGCTACTTTTCCAACAATAGTTCAGCCTAAATTGGACATAAATGTGTATTTATGGGTTTGCAGTTTAGACAGTATCTGAGGGCAGTGTGCCTAACTATCTGGATTTTCAACTGAGAGATTTCAACCATAGATTCAAATAGGGCTGGGTAAAAAACATTGATATCTCGATATTAAACGATTCTCAATTTTACGGAAAGATATCGATTCTTAAATCCTAAGAAACGATTAGTCTAGTTTTCAGTTAATGGACGGATCATTGAAGGGCACTTCCCATCCAATAAATCGCAATAAGCATTGTGGTTTGGTACTTTTAATATGAAACAAAGTCTCAGATTTCAAATTCTGTCCATTGTGTTGCAGTATTTAAACAATAAATGCCGTTTTGGCGCTGTTTAATGTGAAGTGACAGACGTTCAACAAACGCGGCAGCGCGAGGCACGTGAACTGATCATCTTCTCCACATTAAAACCAGTTTCAGCACAAAATAAACATGACTGAACATCCGAAGGTAAGTTAAAAGAAAGAGTACAACTTTACAATCCGTATGCTGTCTCATGTAATTGCTCAGAAAAAAACATATTCGGTGACCATAAACTCATTAGTCAGATGGAAAATAAACTGTAGAGAGGGGTATTTTGCTAAATATATGCACCATATAACATATTCATTATAATTGTTGCTGTTCTTCAATGTTTAATTTATGTTTGAATAAATCCATAAATTTTTTATGACAGCCACCATTTAAATGTTTATATTAAAAAAACAAATTGAAGTAGAAATATTATTATGTAATTGTAACTTTATTATTTTAAAAACTTCATTAAGTGTAATTTTAGCAGTTGTATAGTCTACAAATCAGTCAATTTTAACCTTCAATATTATAGTAAATTAGGACCTACTGACTCTCATGTATATTTTACAGCATTAGCTGAGAGATTTTTTTTTCCTTGAGAAAATTTGGCAAGTACTGTACCTGATATATATCCTAAATAATCGATATTGAATCGAATCGATAATCGAATCGAATCAAATCACAAGCTTTGAATGAGAATCGATTGAATTGTGAAATTTGTCAAAACCCAGCCCTAGATTCAAACCTACTTTTCAAAAGTTTAGGATTTAATTTATTTTAATTTAATTTTTTATTTTATTTTACATTGACAATAATATGAAATGTAATTGAGCACAGAATCAGCATATTAGAATGATTTCTGACACTAAAGACTGGAGCAATGACTGTTGAAAATTCAGCTTTGCATCACAGGAAGAAATAAATATTTTGAAATATATTACAATAGAAAACAGATATTTTAAATTATAATACTATTTCACATACTGTTTTCACTGAGATTTTGAGCACATGAATGCAGCCTCGGTGAGACCTAAACATTTGAGACAATGACATTGTGATGTTGCGACCGCACACATTCTCTTTACTAGATCTATGACTTCAAAGGTAGCAGACAAGAAAAAATATCTAGTCCATTTCTGACTATTTATTTGACATGTTACTTATGAATAGTCATCAATGGAGAATGATAATTTTTACAGTCATGCTGTGTTCTCAAGGCAAATACTAGAAGGTGATAACAGAATTTAGTTATGTATTGGTTTGAAATATATCGCATAAGGACATATTAAGGTGTATTTTTTTTTAAATTTTCTTTATGTTTTACACAGAGTGGATGACTTTGGCCTGGGCCTGCTCCTTCGGACCAAACAGATCAAGCGTATGATCTCGTCATATGTGGGGGAGAATGTGGAGTTTGAGAGGCAGTATCTCAGTGGTGAGCTGGAGGTGGAATTGACCCCACAGGTGAGACCATCCTTTACCCAAACCTTCAGAATAAACACTTTCCCTTTGTTCTCAATGGCAAGTTTATTGCCAAGTATACAGGTGCATCTCAATAAATTAGAATGCTGTGGAAAAGTTAATTTATTTCAGTAATTCAACTCAAATTGTGAAACTCGTGTATTAAATAAATTCAATGCACACAGACTGAAGTAGTTTAAGTCTTTGGTTCTTTTAATTGTGATTATTTTGGCTCACATTTAACAAACCCACCAATTCACGATCTCAACAAATTAGAATACTTCATAAGACCAATAAAAAAAAACATTTTTAGTGAATTGTTGGCCTTCTGGAAAGTATGTTCATTTACTGTATATGTACTCAATACTCGGTAGGGGCTCCTTTTGCTTTAATTACTGCCTCAATTAGATTCTCTATGGGGTTCAGGTCTGGTGAGTTTGCTGGCCAGTCAAACACACCAACACCATGGTCATTTAACCAACTTTTGGTGCTTTTGGCAGTGTGGGCAGGTGCCAAATCCTGCTGGAAAATGAAATCAGCATCTTTAAAAAGCTGGTCAGCAGAAGGAAGCATGAAGTGCTCCAAAATTTCTTGGTAAACGGGTGCAGTGACTTTGGTTTTCAAAAAACACAATGGACCAACACCAGCAGATGACATTGCACCCCAAATCATCACAGACTGTGGAAACTTAACACTGGACTTCAAGCAACTTGGGCTATGAGCTTCTCCACCCTTCCTCCAGACTCTAGGACCTTGGTTTCCAAATGAAATACAAAACTTGCTCTCATCTGAAAAGAGGACTTTGGACCACTGGGCAACAGTCCAGTTCTTCTTCTCCTTAGCCCAGTTAAGACGCACAAGAGGAATACGACAACTGTAGCCAAATTCCTTGACACATCTGTGTGTGGTGGCTCTTGATGCCTTGACCCCAGCCTCAGTCCATTCCTTGTGAAGTTCACCCAAATTCTTGAATCGATTTTGCTTGACAATCCTCATAAGGCTGCGGTTCTCTCGGTTGGTTGTGCATCTTTTTCTTCCACAATTTTTTCCTTCCACTCAACTTTCTGTTAACATGCTTGGACACAGCACTCTGTGAGCAGCCAGCTTCTTTGGCAATGAATGTTTGTGGCTTACCCTCCTTGTGAAGGGTGTCAATGATTGTCTTCTAGACAACTGTCAGATCAGCAGTCTTCCCCATGATTGTGTAGCCTAGTGAACCAAACTGAGAGACCATTTTGAAGGCTCAGGAACCCTTTTCAGGTGTTTTGAGTTGATTAGCTGACTGGCATGTCACCATATTCTAATTTGTTGAGATAGTGAATTGGTGGGTTTTTGTTAAATGTGAGCCAAAATCATCACAATTAAAAGAACCAAAGACTTAAACTACTTCAGTCTGTGTGCATTGAATTTATTTAATACACGAGTTTCACAATTTGAGTTGAATTACTGAAATAAATGAACTTTTCCACGACATTCTAATTTATTGAGATGCACCTGTATGTATGCTAAAGATTTTATAGTACCATTCTTCCAAAAAAAAAAAAAAAATTATTTTACCCATTGTGCTGTATTGATGGCAGGGCACACTAGCAGAGCGGATCAGGGCCGGAGGCGCAGGTGTGCCTGCCTTCTTCACTGCCACTGGCTATGGCACACTCATCCAAGAGGGAGGCTCGCCTATCAGATACAACAAGGACGGCACCATTGCTATCGCAAGTGAACCCAGAGAGGTCAGAGCTGCTGCTTTTATCTTCCAGTCTTATTGAGTGATACAATAATACAGCTGATGTCTTTGCAGAAGAAGTTTGATCAGTATGTCGTGTTTCAGGTGCGTGAATTTAATGGCCGGCACTACATCATGGAAAAATCCATCACGGGCGACTTTGCGCTGGTCAAAGCCTGGAAAGCAGACAAAGCTGGGAATGTCATCTTCAGGTACAAGTATCTATTTTTTCTCAGGTTGTTCAGCCCTACTTCAAATAGACTAGAAGTTGTTTTCCTTAGCTGTACAGTGTCACATGTTCACTGATGTGGTTGGTGTTTTGCCCAAACCTGAAAATATCTATTTTCTCTCACCTTTCTGTTTTCATTTAGCGCAATACCACAGACTGTTTCACTGAAGGGAAGGCCACATGAGACTCTTGTAAAAAGGAGACATAAACAGTACCTTATTTTAGATTAAATTTTAAACACAGCAGACAAGGCAAACTATTAAAATGACTGTAATTTCTTACCCAGTCATTTTATTCATTATAAAACCCACAGAGAGTAATGTTCTAAAAATAGTACAAAAATACATTAAAAAATATAATAGTGATGTTTTTAAATATTCTTTTTAAACGCACTACCATTCAAAGGACGTCTGCTTAACAAAGCTGCATTTATTTACTCAAAAAAAAAAATGCAGTAAAAAGTAATATTGTGAAATATTATGACAATATAAAATAACTTTTCTAATTGTAACATATTTTAAAATGTAATTTATTCCTGATGGTAAAGTTGAATTTATATGCTGATTTGGTGCTCAGTAAATTGTTATTATTATTATTATTATTGTTATTATCAATGTTGAAAAGAGTTAAAGCTGGTTATATATTTGTGGAAATCATCATGATTTTATTTTTTATTTTTATTATTCTTTAATGAATAGAAAGTTCAGAAGAACAGCATTTATTGACTTTTTTTTTAACAATGTACTGTAAAAGTCTTTATTGTCACATTTGATCAGTTGAATTAATTCTTGCAAGATTCTGTATTTTTTTTTAGTATTAAAAAATTTTATTGACTCAACTTTTAAATGGTATTATATTCATAAAATGCATTAACAAATGTAATAAAATGTTAAAATAAACACACAAAAAGCATGTTGCCATATTAAAGTGATCAAATTAGTGTTATAAAAATAGCTGTGTGCGGTATATTGCATTGGTCTTATTGCATGTGGTATGTATTGCATTTGAAAACATTTCACATTTCCAGTGTTACATAATTTTGTTTTACCACAAGGGTGCACTGTTTCCTTTTCCATTAAAAATGAATGTACTCTTGTTCTGCTTTGGTTAACATTTTTAGCATGGCACCACTATGGATGATGAGTTGATAATAGGTGTTTTTGACAATAGTCAAACTGATTTTTAGAGCTTGTCATTCTGGCTTATTTCACTAGATTTCATCATCAGTGCCTCGTAAACTGAGGAAAGAACATTTCAGTCTTTCATATATAACATTTCACCTCAGCTCTGGAGATTTAAAGTCAGTTTTACAGACTTTAATGTTGATCATGTACTTTTTATCAGGAAAACAGCACGGAACTTCAACCAGCCCATGTGCAAGGCAGCCAAGATCACAATTGTGGAGGTAGGTGGTTACCACATGACCACATAACACATGTGCTTCTTTTAGATTCTGTTTGGTGCATTATTACAAGTTTAAAAGCTTGTACATATATCATATTATCCATCCTATGAATTCAATTGCCCGGAACATATATCTCTTCGCCTGCGTTTCATTTCATCATTGTTTTTCACATAAACAAAAATAAATGGTTGGTTTCGTCTAGATCTTTGAAGTATTAACCCCCCTATTCACTCCTTTTTCATTTCCTTTCTACCGAGAGCGCTTTTCAAACACTTGTCTGCATATCAAATATACTTTTATCTAAGCCTTTGTTCAAAACACGCAGCAACGAACAAAAGACTTATCAAAAGGCATTTTCAGTCGCAATGAACAAACTCCATTAATTAATATGGTCTTCCAGCATTCCGTTCTTTCTCTTGCAGCCCTGGCTGGAAATGGTTTACAATGTGAAACAATAACTGAATTCAAACCCTTTGAGTAGATATTTCTGTAACTAGTCTTCACCCTTCACAATCTGTCTACCAATCAATCCATTACTAGTAGTGTCATCAGGAAGGAAGACTTTTAGCTCACTCATATTGTTTAATTGTCTTCTGCAGCAATCGTGTCGGATGCTATCGGCACATTAGAGCTTTTATATTTCTGCTTTTCAATCTTTATTGTGGCTATGCAGCAATATGAGCAGTTATTAGTGGCCAGTATCATCTGACAATACGGTTATTGCAGTTCCACTAAAGATAAGCTTATCAGTTCACTGAACACACAGTAATGGTTAAAGGCCTTTTTCAGTGTTTGCGCATCTGGTGATGAAAGCCGTCCTGCTAGGAGAATGAATCAGTTGGCTGAGTGCTGAGCAACAGTGTGTATCTTGCATTCTGCCTCTGTTTGACTGGTTAAGATGTTGTTTGTGGAAGCAACTCTTCAGCTTTCGCAGCAGGGACTCAGAATAAAGATTGACTCATGCCATGCGCTGCCATCACTGTTGTCTGGAGATGGGAAAAGAAAACAGTCATCTGGTTTACTACAGGTGTCTGTCTCAAATGTTTTAAAAGATTAAAGCCAGGATTCTATACTTACCCATTGTGCTTATACACTACCGTTCGGTTTGAGAGCAGAATTACTTTTATTCAGTAAGGATGCATTAAATTGATCAAATGTTACAGTAAAGGCATTTATAATTTTTCAGATGGTTTCTATTTCAAATACATACTGTGCGCTTTTCTATTCATCATGGTTTCCAGGAAAATATTAAGTGGTACAACTTTTTACAACATTGATAATAAGAAATGTTTCTTGAGCAGCAAATCAGCATATTAGAATGATTTCTGAAGCACCATGTGACATTGAAGACTGGAGTAATGATGCTGAAAATTCAGCTTTGCATCACAGGAATACATTACATTTTAGAATACATTAAAATAGAAAACAGTAATTTGAAATTGTAATGTTTTCTGCACAACTATTACTGTTTAACAGTATTTTGATCAAATAAATGCAGCCTTGGTGAACATAAGAGACTTCTTTCAAAAACATAAAAAAATGTTATGCTAACATTTGAACTGTAGTGTAGTTTGTGAATCATTGATTTTAATATTCAAGAATGGGAGCAAACAGCAGACGCACATAATTTTCTGATTCCAATAATTAAAAATCACAAAATTCAGGGTATTTCCTATACCCATGTTTGAGCAATATTTTTATAAATGTAGGATGTGCAGACAAATCTGTAAATTACATTGCATTGACTGCATTTTGTTTACACCATTAACTGCAAATTCAGACCAAAAAATTACACAATTATTTGTTCTAGGGCTGTCAATTTAATGTTAATTTACAATTAATTATTAAAACAATGGTCTAATTAATATATTAGATTCCTGTTATGATGTTCATATTTTTAATATTGTGTGTATTAGTAGTATCTTTATTATTAACATTATTATATACAGTCATGGCCAAAAATATTGGCACCCTTGGTAAATATGATCAAAGAAGGCTGTGAAAATTAATCTGCATTGTTAATCCTTTTGATCTTTTATTTAAACAATTCACAAATATCTAACCTTTCATTGGATAAGAATTTAAAATGGGGGGAAGTATCATTATGAAATAAATGTTTTTCTCTAATACATGTTGGACACAATTATTGGTACCCCTAGAAGTTCTTATGAGTAAAATATCTCTGAAGTATATTCCCATTCATATTCACAATTTTGAGCACTCCAGGGTGATTATGAACATGAAATTATCCAGCCATGGCTTCCTGTTTCACAGAAATATAAATAGGAGGGAAAACAAAGCCCAAATTCCCTTAATCATCCATCACAATGAGAAAAAAACAAAGAATATAGTTCTGATGTGGAGCAAAAGATAATTGAGCTTCACAAATTAGTGAAGTGACTTTAAGAAAAAAGCTAGAGCAGTGAAATTCCCATTTCCACCATGAGGGCAATAATTAAGAATTCCCAATCAACATAAAATGTTACAAAACTGCCTGGAAGAGGACGTGTGTCTATATCGTCCTAATGCACGGTGAGAAGGAGAGTTTGAGTGGCTAAAGACTCTCCAAGCACCACAGCTGGAGAATTGCAGAAAATAGTTGAGTCTCGGGCTCAGAAAACCTTAAAAACAATTGTCAAACAGCACCTACATCACCACATGTTGTTTGGGAGGGTTTCAAGAAAAATTCTCCTGGCTCATCCAAAAACAAACTTCGGCATATTCAGTTATCAGACACGACTAGAACTTCAAATGGGACTGGCTTCTATGGTCAGATGAAACTAAAAAATGAGCTTTTTAGCAGCAAACACTCAAGATGGGTTTGGTGAACACAGGGATAAAAAGTACTCCATGTGTACAATGAAATATACTGCTGTATTTTTGATGTTGTGGGCCTATATTTCTGCTGGAGGTCCTGGAGATCTTGTTTAGACACATGACATCATGGATTCTATCAAATACCAACAGATAAAAAATCAATAAGTGACTGACTCTGTTAAATCTTATAATGGGCCATGTTTGGATCTTCCAACCGTATAATAATCCAAACACAAACCTCAAAAACAACACAAAAATGGGTCACTGAGCACAAAACCAAGTTTCTGCTATGGCCATTCCAGTCCTCTGACCTGAACCCTATAGAAAATGAGTGGGGTGAACTGAAGAGAAGAAGCACCAACATGAAGCTGGGAATCTAAAGGGTCTGGAGTGATTCTGGATGAAGGAACGGTCTCTGATCTCTTGTCAGGTGTTCTCTAACCTCATCAGGCATTATAGGAGAAAATTTAGAGCTGTTAAACTGGCAAATGGAGGTTTCAAAAAGTATTGAATAAAAGAGTGCCGTTAATTGTGGCCAATGTGTATTAGAGAAAAACATTTATTTCATAATGATATTTCCCCCCATTTTAAATTCTTATTATCCAATGAAAGGTTAGATTTTTGTGATTTATTTTTTTTTTAAATAAAGATCAAAAGGATTAACAATGCAGATTAATTTTCACAGCCTTCTTTGATCATATTTATCAAGGGTGCCGATATTTTTGGCCATGACTGTAATACAGTTGGAGCAAGCTACAATTAATGAATAAATGTAGTTCAGTTAGTTAGTTGCATTTAGTTACAATGGAGTTGGTTAATTAAGATCATATAATTAATTAAGTTATAAATCTAATTGATTGACAGGCCAAGTTAAAACTTTATACCAAATGCATGTAGTGGAGATTTTGTGCAAATGCTTTTTGAGAGCATAGTGCTTGTGACCCAGTTTTCTGGATATGCAAGTATATCTCTTTTTCCAGACAGAACCATCCTGTTATGTGAAGATGATGATGTGAATCATCCTTACAGTCCTTGATCAGCTTATTATGGTCTCTTGAGCTTGATTGGAACCAGCGTAAGATCTGTCCCATGTTTTACTACAAAGAGACTGC
The DNA here is from genome assembly GCA_039654775.1 of Spinibarbus caldwelli. Classification (NCBI taxonomy): domain Eukaryota; kingdom Metazoa; phylum Chordata; class Actinopteri; order Cypriniformes; family Cyprinidae; genus Spinibarbus; species Spinibarbus caldwelli. The sequence continues at coordinate 15,993,388 of CM077248.1, read as the reverse complement.
CATTTCCTTTGGCCCTTCACCTGTACCTCCCCTGCTGTGTTGGCATATATTATCTGGCCGCGGAGTACGTTATATTTTAAAGCTTCAGCATTTCTTGGACTTTCTGCCACCTGATTTTTCACTCTAAAATAGCTGAGGCCATATTTAGCCACGTGGAAGGGAGACAGTGTTTTATGATCATCCAGTTATAATCTGCCAAAATCAGCAGCCATGTTGAATTATTTCCTCTCAATTGGCTGGCTGATGAGGCTTGCCAATGGCTCAGTGTTTCGAGAGAAGCGTTCCTGTTGCCTGTCAGAGCCAGGCGCTAGAAATACTGATGCCACTGGAGGAAACTGCCACCTTATTTCCTCTCGTTATGAAACAGACAGCGCGTCACAGCGTCCTAATTAACAGGATATCTGATAGCTGCGCATCCATAAAGCTGCTATTTTCCTAATGAATTAAAAAGAAATGATCATTAGCATTAACCAAAGGAAATGCAGATTGCCAAAAAAAAACAATAATAATGCAGGCAAAATCGATTCAGCCAGTTGGTTGCCAGGCGACTGAAGCCTGCACGGCAGATCCGTGGCATATTCCAGTTATCCTGTTATCGCAGGTACAATGAGGCCCAGAGCATTGTGGGATGCAAGGGCAGGTGGTTCAAACAAGGCCATATTTGCTAGTCGCATCGGTTATAAAGGAACCGATCTGTTTTTTTCAAATTTTGTTGAAACGACAGGTTGCATGAAATGTGTTTTCCAGGATGAAGCTAATTGGTTATTGATGAAATTCATCCTCAAAGGTATTATCTCTCCTCCCTCTGTCCAATTTCAAAACGCTGATTATCCTTTTAGTTTGTTGCACATAAATTACCAGTGCGATAGCTGGGGCGTTGTGAGCGAGATCAGAGATATTGCAAAATGTGAAGCCAGTAGATCGTTGTGTTGATTTTTCAATCCTGTTTCAATCAAATAATCACCTAGTAGAATATTTGTGTTTCTTTATGTAACGATTTCCTTATTAGACTGCAAATTCTTAGTTTTACCCCCTATCACATCTTAATCACAACTGTATAGGACACAGAAAGGTTATTATAAATAGAAATGTATTTAAATAATTATTTCATTAATTTCAAAATGATTCATTCTATCTTTATGGATACATGATCTATTATTTTTTATCCAATTACAGTTAGCTTTCATTTTAGATTTAAAGGTTAAAAAAGGGCATAAAGGCACCAAAAGTATACAAGTTGTCACTGGGGAATTTTAGATTTAAAGGTTAAAAAAGGGCATAAAGGCACCAAAAGTATACAAGTTGTCACTGGGGAAGTACCTAAAAGTACTTATTGTTACCTTAAAAGTACATTATTAGTACCTCAAGTGTACATATTAGTACCTAGAAGAAGCAAAAATTACAAAAAATCTGGAGAATTACTGGTCAAAAACTGGCAGCATTTTTAATGTTAAATTACATGAAATCTCGCATTAGATTTATTACAGTTTTCACCATATAAAGTAAGGGAACAGGTTTTACTATGTAATTTTTATAGTCTTTTACCATTACAATTATGGTATTTTTTTTTTTTTTTTTTTATAGTAAAGCATCAGTCATTGTTCGCTGTAATGTGGAATAGAATAATTAAGCATATAATCTAAATTTTCTTTCTTTTCTTATTTAAACACATTTAAATTTTCTCCTTTCGTGTTATCATATGAAGCTGAATAAATTTTGACAATTTAAAAGAGCATGTGCAGAGACCGTATGATAATTAGCTATTTATATTATAGATTGCCTTGTTAGTTTATTTGAAAGGCTTCATTCTGTTTTATCAAGGACCTTGGCGTAGATTCATTTTATGAAAATGTGCTACATGTCGATAAATACCATTTTTAAAACTTACCTGTTTCTTTAGAGGTCCCCTTCTCTTCAGTTGGTGCATATTCCCCTCAAGGGCCACTTGAGTGAAGTGGTGGTAATTGTGTTTAGCCTCAGGTTGGCGGCCCCTCAAGGTGCATGCTGCTGATAGGCCAGGACTCTTCTTACATACTCTTACTGAGCTGAAACCTGCTTCAAAAACATCTGGCAAGGAGCAGGAAGAGAAGAAATAGATGTTTTTTTTTTTTTTTTGTAATTTAAAAATAGCCAACACTGTACAAAAACACTACTACACAAAATCGATCCTCAGTATTTTTAAACATACCTGTTTTTGTGTTTATTGGAAAATGTCACATGTTGTTAGCTTAGTGCAGTTCATGCTTCCATTGGATTTTGGATTTGTCTCATCATGCTCAGTGCCACAATGCCTAACTATTTTTGAAGATAACAGTTTATTTGTGCACCGTCTGTTGCCTTTGCTTGGCATTGGTATGAAGTGAGACGTGCAAAAATAAACACTGAATCATATTTAGCTACCTGCCTGATTCTAAGCGTTATGTAGAATATATCCACTGCATGCTTTTGATCGAGACACCAACTGTTTCATAACAACATGTCAGTCAGGTTCTGTAAATTTAACCAGCTTTGACAATGATCTCAGTCCAAAAAAAGAACAAACCCTTAAAAAAAGGTTTCTCTGTGTCCCTCAGTGATTTTGGATCCCTGTTTTCCATCTTTCTAGATGACATCAAGGTTATTTTCATTCCCATTGAAGACCAAATGCCACTTCAGAGGAAGATATGTCAATATCTGAGTTTATTCCTGGGGTCTGCTTGTGTATACATATAGATAATATGTGACCTATAGTATCACATGATATCTGTATATGATGTGTAATTTATAGCTCAAAAAAACTTTCAAAAGCATATATATTTTATTTTATTATATTTTATTATAAGCAAAATAATATTAACGAATATTATAACACTAACAAATTAACTAAGTGATAATGCATAATGTATTGTAAAGCTAGTACACACACCACCTTTTCACATTATAAATGAAAAATATTATGTAAAATAATATAACACAAATGCAGCAATATAAAGCAGTAAATTGTCCTTTACTGCAGCGATTTTCTTATAATATAAAATAAAATATTAATGTTGATCTAAAATCAGTATACACACTATTTTTCACGTTAACTATTAATACATTATTATATTATATATAAATGCATCAATATAAAGCAGTTATTTTTATATATAGTGTAATATAATATAAAATAAATTAATGTAAAGCAGTATATACTTTCTTGTTACATAATAAATTAAAAAATACTTTACTTTATATAATATAAATGCAATATATAGTCCTTTAAGGCAGTTATTTTTATATCTAATCTAATCTAATCTAATCTAATATAATATAATCTAATATAATATAATATAATATAATATAATATAATAGCAATTCACCTCTGTAATTGTCACTTTAAAGGAATAGTCCACCAAAAAATAAAAATGGTCATTTATTAAAACTGTAATTTTTTTTTTCAGTAATGACGGTTTTGTGTAATAACAGCATAAAGAGTTGGCCTGACATGAGGTTGACCATTTTCATTTTGGGTGTACTGTTCCTTTAACCACTATACTATCTGTTTGTATCTTAGCATATATGGTAAATGCGTGCATGAAGGGTTAATGAGGCAGCAAACTCTGCAGAGAGAGTGTTGCTAACTCCTACAGATTTAATTTTGTGCACCACATTAAACCCTTAGGCCGTCTGGAAGCCTGAGCCCTTCAATCACTCTCTGCCCTGCACAGCCCGTCTAATGATAAAAAGCCAAACGCCACCAGCAGTAACCATGACAACAGCAACACCGCTCAATCTAGGCTCATCTTTTTGCCCTCTCTAACGGCGCCGTGTGCAGAGGACACATTTGTAATATGCACCGATTTCAAGAAATGTCCCTCTATGTACGATGCACAAGTATGCAGAATCTGACAAGTAAAGTCAGACTGGTGAGGTCTGTAGGATCCTTAGGAAACCTGGCCTTTGTTCTCTGTTTGTGCACATCTGCAGGGCTTAAACATGCTTTGGGCGCATCGATTTGCTTCTCAGCGAAGTGTGTTTTCTCCCCCGAGACTTTATCTGAGCTTCAGATTTTGTTCAGTATTTTAAGAGCTTATTTTTGGTCCTTAAAGGAGTGCTAAGCCGCTCTGTGAGCTCTCAGCGGTGCTGTCTGTGAAACCGCGTGTGCAGCTTTGTGCTGTTATCACACACACCACCAGAACAGGTACAACATCAACATTCATCATGGGAGGATGCGAATGAAAACACGTTTCTGCAACATGAGACATACTCGGCAAAATGTGCATCAAATCAGGTTACACTATAATTTCTGATCACAAAGTTCATCCAAAAATTGAAATATCTTTTAAATTGTGTATCATTTTTTTTCTGTTCCATGAAACCTAAACAGAGGTTTTTAGCAGGATGTTTCATATGCTATTGGTTGTTGTGTACCTTGTAACTGGTCACGATTTGCAAATATTAAAGCTGCACAAATGAAATATTAATTACTAGTTTTGGAGTATTACTAATATTTAATCACTATAGGTTTGTTATTAGTAATGGTAAACACTATCTCTTGTTTCTCGTAATTGGTTACAAGTGCCACATTTGAATATGCAAATATTAAAATTGCACAAATGAAATATTAATTATTAGTATGGAGTATTAATAATTAAGCGCCAAGTTTGTTATTAGTAATGGTAAACACTATTGATTCTTGTGTTTCTTGTAACTATTTACAAGTGCCACATTTGAATACAAATATTTAAATTGCAGAAATTAATTAGTATTGGAATATTAGAAATTAATCACTAGGTTTGTTAAAGTTAAACTCTATTGGTTCTTGTGTTTCTTATAAAAAGGTTAGAAGTACCAAATTTGAATATGCAAATATTAAAATAGCACAAATTTAATATTCACTAGTATTGGGGTGTTAATAATGAATTAGGGATAGTTTACCCAAAAATTTAAATTCTATCATTTATTGCTTACCCTCATGTTGTTCCAAGAAAAAAAAAAATTACTTTTGTAAGCAATTTCTTCTCTTCCGTGTCAGTCCCCGCTATGCGGAGATGAACAGAGGTCTTAGGGGTTTGGAACGACATGAGGGTGAGTAATTAATGACAGAATTTTAATTTTTGGGTTAACTATTGCTTTAATAATGGTAAATGTGCTTGTGTTTTTTGTAACCAGTTAGAAGTGCCAACTTAGAATATTCGAATAATAAAATTCACAAATATTGGTAGCTAGTATGGAGTGTTAATAATTAATCACTTTGTTATTAATAATGTTCATTTTTGCTCATGTTAATTGTATGTAAAAGAGCTATGTGCACGTTCTGCCAAACATCTCTGTAAAAACTGACTTTTATGAAAACTGTTACTTTAGCCTGATATATAAAGGAGTTTTAGAAACTGGAGTTCAAGATTAGTGGTTACGGAAAGTTTGTGATTTTTTTTTTTTTTTTTTTTTAAACCTGAGTAGCTGTCAGCACTTCATTCCCTGCCTCTCATATCCTCTAGTCTCCAAAGAGAGATAGGTTAACATTTTCCCATTTGCAGGGCAAAACCTCCTCAATCAGGCTGCTTATATATGACAGGTTTATTGTTCCCTCTAGGCTCCTCACAGCTGCCCATATCAATGCTGTGTGAAGTCTCTGTAAAGGCAAAATCAACATCTCTGAATTCAGAATAAAGCTTTTTCTTACATCTGACAAAGTGTAAGGCGTCTCCGCTATTTTCAGGGGCAGTTTGACCTACAGAGTATGGTACTTTTTCAGCTGTAATGGATCGCAGACAGAGAGCTGATGATTGATAGATGATACAGGGCACTGAAGAATTGTCTGACTCTGAACTGTCATCTAGCCTGGCATCCATTTAAATTGTAGGTTTTCAACCCCACCAAAGAGTCGCAAGTCTTAAAAAAATGGGTTGTCAGGATAATTTAAAGAGAGAGTTCACCCAAAAATTAAAATGATGTCAGTAATTACTCACCCTCATGTTGTTCCAAACCTGTAAGACCTTTGTTCATCTTCTGAACACAAATTAAGATATTTTTGATGAAATCCGAGAGCTCTCTGACCCTGCATAAACAGCAGCGCACCACCATAAGAGTATCCTAATCCATTCGCTTCTGCTTCATGTAAACAACACATGTGCATGGCACTGCTGCTTACGTTAACACGCACATACTTTTGTTTTCTTTGTGCACAAAAAAGTATTCTTGTAGTTTCGTAAAATTACGGTTGAACCCCTGATGTCACATGGACTATTTTAGTGATAAACTACGTTTCTGGACCTGGGAACATTTCAGTTGTATTGCTGTCTATGCAGGGTCAGAAAGCTCTTGGATTTCATCAACAATACCTTAATGTGTGTTCCGAGGATGAACGAAGGTCTTATGGGTTTGGAACGACATGAGGGTGAGGAATTAATGACAGAATTTTCATTTTTGGGTGAACTATCCCTTTAAGGAAAGTGTGTGTATATATTTATAGCCTATATGTATGTAATAAATTCCAAGACTCAGGGAAGAAGGCAGGAACTAGCAAATAACATAAACATAAACAGCATAATGAAAGTAGAGAGGCAGCTGCCACATGGCTTATTCCTGTATTGGCGAAGATGAATTTTCAGCATCATTGAATTTTCAGGTCTTCAATATTACATGATCCTTTAGAAATCATTCTAGTATGCTGATTTGGTGTTTAAGAAACATTTGTTTGGAAATTGACATCTTTTCTGAAGTCTTTAGTGTCACTTGTGATCAATTTAATGCATCCTTGCTGAATAAAAGTATTACAAAAAAAAAAAAAAAATCTTACTGACCCCAAACTTTTGTATGTATTTGATATATACAATGATATAATGATATTCAGCAGATAAATAGGCTAAATATCTGCATTCTGTTATTACACAAAATTATAGTCCTCACAAAAAAGGAACCTTACGGATTATGCAAAATAACCAAAATATTATTCATTGCAGGTGATCTGAAGTCCGATGGTGCTTTAAAAGGGATGAATGTAGAGAAGCAACTTATCTGACAGTTTGCAATGCTGACAGTACTGATAGACTCTTAGCGCGCGAAGTGCTACATACTGTCAACATCCTAAAACTGTCTCTGAGAGGTTACGGCACCCGCTTTAACCACTACACACAACATTTAAAGCTACTTAAAACAATCTTGACTGTACTAATCAACGGACAGTCAGCAGTTCTGCCCATCTGTAGTTCCTTTCTTATTGCAAAGAAACATGAGATCTTAATCTCATTGTCATTATCAGCTGGTCTATGTTCTGTCTTCAGGTGGAGGAGATTGTAGACGTGGGCACGTTTGCAGCAGAAGACATCCACATCCCCAGCATCTACGTTCACAGGATTGTCAAGGGAAATAGCTATGAGAAGCGGATCGAGGTGAGGTGGCTTGACTCGTCTGACTCATTTCTATCAGTTTTCCTTTATCCATCTATCCTCTGTCATCTTTTTTTTTTCTTCTTATTGCCGCCCCTCTGTCTGACCTTTTGCAGAGGCGTACAGTAAAGAAAGGCCAGGCTGAAAATCCCAAACCCAAGAAAGACTCTGATATTGTGAGAGAGAGGATTATTCGCAGAGCTGCGCTGGAGTTTGAGGACGGGATGTATGGTATGTACAGTGTTTCAGACCATGTCGCTTACAATTTTATCGATTTTAATTTCACACTGAACACTGAAAATGAAAATTCTGCCATCAATTATTCACCCTCATGTCGTTCCAAAACTGTATGGTGGTTTTGTGAAAATAAAAAGGGGAATTTTGAAGAATCTGTCTTTGCCATGCAATTACAGTAAATGGGAATTGAAGCTTTCAGAGCATAATAGAAGTGAATCACACAGCTTGTGTGCTATATTTCAAGTATATGAAAGCTATATTGAAATTTGGTGAAGTTTTCCTTTAATTTTAACCAGTTATTATAAGCAACAATGGTTTTAATGTTTGCTAAGAATGTCATTTCCTGTTTGTCTCTCATGATAATCTGTTAATGTGGTTTGATAATGTTTTTAGCTAACCTGGGCATCGGAATCCCCATGCTGGCCAGTAATTTCATTAAACCAGATATTACCGTCCACCTGCAGAGTGAAAATGGCATTCTGGGGCTGGTAAGCTATCTTTTCTCAGATTTGTATTGAATTTGCTAAATACAGTTATAAATTCAGTTATACAAGCATTTGAAAATCCTGTCTGTTATGATTTTATTGCTCTTGCATTCTTGTTTATTTTAATGAGACAGAAAATCATTCTAAAAAAGTTTAGTTGTTTATGAAATTTTTGAAATGTTGACATGCATAAATTATTTATGTAAAATCTACACTACCATTCAAAAGTGTTTTGAATACTTTTATTCATCAAGGACACATTAAAAGTGATAGTAAAGACATTTATAATGTAACAAAAGATTTAAATGCTAATCTTTTGAATGTTCTTTCCACAAAACCATTAAGCAACACAGCTGTTTTTAACATTGATGATAATAGGAAATATTTATTGAGCAGCAAATCAGCATATTTGAATGATTTCTGAAGGATCATGTGACACTAAAGATAGATTCAAAATAGATTAAAATGAAAATAAATTAAAACAGAAACGATATTTTAAATTGTAATAATATTTCACAATATAATTGTTTTTACTGTATTTTTGATCAAATGAATGCAGTCTTGGAGAGCATGTGAGACTTTACTCCAAGCTCAATATGCAACAATATATGTACAATAGTGTATCTTTAGTTTGTATGATTTGTATTATATTGTTGTTTAATGTCAAATATTACCACTATTAGAAGTACAGCAGCTATGAAAGGAATAATAATGAATTTAGACACAAAAACAATATTCTTCAGCTACATGAAGCAACAGTTAAATCCTTGGCTCCATTTAACTTTAATTGTTGTTATGTGTCTTATTTATTTTTGTCTTAATATGAGTGATTTTTGCACTTCTCATAAAAACATTCATAAGTACTGTTTTTTGTGCTTCTTGAATAATTTAGGGCCCTTACCCAACAGAGGAAGAAGTTGATCCAGATCTCATCAATGCTGGTAATAATTATCCCTCATTTTCATACTAGTAGACAGTCATACAGCATTAGCATTGCATAAATTGCCTTTTAATAACCTAATTTGTCCATTCAGAGCACTTAATGAAATCTCTTTCCATTTCACCCTCACCCTTTCAGGTAAAGAAACTGTCACAGTTCTTCCTGGAGCCGCTTATTTCTCTAGCGACGATTCCTTTGCCATGATCAGAGGGTAAGGACGAATCACATTCAAGTCCAATGTTATTCAATCATATATAAGGACTTTTTATATATATATTCAGTGTGTTATAGCCATTCCCACAAAACATTTTTCACAAGTTGACTTTCAGTAGATTGTTCCTCAGACAGACTGAGTACTTTGACCCAGATGCTGACACTTTTAAAGAGGCCAGCTGTGGGTGGAAGAGCTCACTTAGACATTCCGGTAATAAATGTGACTTTTCACATTTGAGGCGCCGTGGCTGTTTTGTGGCATAAGGGCTTGATTTGGAGCAGGTAAAGGGTTATTTGCTGGGTGTTAATGGTGAAAGTGAGGGATGGAGCGGAGACAGAATATGCATTGAGTCGGTCGTGATGCTGCCTGCGCCTCAGGCCACGTTGGCTGACATTTTCAGCTCTGTCAAAACAGGTGGCTACTTTAATTGGATGCTTCTTGTACTGCTCAGTAGGGTGAGATGACCGGAATGAAAGTGCTTTGTCTCTGCCGGGACCGTTCTGGCCTTCACGGAGAGATCGTGCGGTGCTGTCGATAAAGCAATTGACTCTTGCTGGTCTTAAGTGCGTGAGTGTGTAATTGTGCATCCTGTATGTGTGAATATCAATTTCCTGATGACACCATTTTAAGTGATGTTTTTCCCAGTGTACTTTATGAGGGCCCAAAAGCTACTGGAGTCTAAGACCACTAGGGAAAAAAAAAACAAAAAACAAAAAAAAAAAAAAAAAATATATATATATACAGTGGGTACGGAAAATATTCAGACCCCCTTCACTTTTTTCAATTTTGTTATGTTGCAGTCTGATACTAATAAATTCTTTTTTTTTCTCATTACTCTACACTCTGTCCTTTATAATGACAAAGTGAAAACAGAATTTTAGAAATGTTTGTAAATTTATTAAAAAGAAAAAACTGAAATATCACATTTACATAAGTATTCAGACCCTTTACTCAGTACTTAGTTGAAGCACCTTTGGCAGCAATTACAGCCTCGAGTCTTTTTGGGTATGACGCAACAAGCTTTGCACAACTGGATTGGGGGAATTTCTGCCATTCTTCTTTGCAAATCCTCTCAAGCTCGGTCAGGTTGGATGGGAACCGTCTGTTGACAGCCTTTTTCAGGTCTCTCCAGAGATGTTCGATAGGGTTCAAGTCAGGGCTCTGGCTGGGTCACTCTAGGACATTCACAGAGTCGTCCCTAACTCCTGTGTTGTCTTGGCTGTGTGCTTAGGGTCATTGTCATGTTAGAAGGTGAACCTTCGGCCCAGTCTGAGGTTTTGAATGCCCTGGACTGGGTTTTCATTAAGGCTATCTCAATATTTTGGTGCATTGAGCTTTTCTTCTACTCTGATGAGTTCCTCAGTCCCTGCCGCTGAAAAACAGCCCAACATCATGAGGCTGCTACCACCACACTTTACTTTTGGGATGGTACTCTGCAGGTGATGAGAAGAGCCGGTTTCCTTCAAACATGATGCTTAGAATTGAGGTTCATCAGACCAGGTAATCTTGTTTCTCAGAGTCTGAGGGTCCTTTAGGTGCTTTATTGCAAATTCCAAGTGTGTTTTCATGTGTCTTCACTGAGGAGAGGATTGAGTTTGGCCACACTCCCATAAAGCCCAGATCGGTGGAGTGTTGCAGTGATGTTTGTCCTTCTGTAGGTTTCTCCCATCTGCATATATGATCATGGAGCTCAACTAGAGTGACCACCAGGTTTTTGGTCACCAGTCTAGACAAGCCCCTTCTCCATCAATTGCTCAGTTTGGCTGGGCGACCAACTCTTGGAAGAGTCCTGGTTGTGCCAAACTTCTTCCATTTGAGAATTATGGAAGCCACTGTGCTCTTGGGAACCTTCAGTGCAGCAGAATTTTTTTTGTAGCCTTCCTCAGATCTGTGCCTCAATACAATCCTGTGTCTGAGCTCTGCAGGCAGTTCCTTTGACCTCGTGGCTTGGTTTTCGCTCTGATATGCATTATCAGCTGTGAGGCCTTTTACAGAGAGGTGTGGGCCTTTCCAAATCATGTCCAATCAATTTAATTTACCACAGGCGGACTCCAATCAAGGTGTAGAAACATCTCTGCAATGATCAAGAGACATGGGAGGCACCTGAGCAAAATTTCAAGTGTTGTTGCAAAGGGTCTGAATACTTATGTAAATGTGATATTTCAGTATTTTCTTTTTAATAAATTTACAGACATTTCTAAAATTCTGTTTTCACTTCATCATTATGAGGTACAGTGTGTAGATTAATGAGAAAAAAAATGAATTTAAACAATTGTAGTATCAGGCTGCAACATAACAAAATTGAAAAAATTTAAGGGGGTCTGAATACTTTCCGTACCCACTGTATATATATATATATATATATATATATATATATATATATATATATATATATATATATATATATATATATATATATATATATATAATATTTATATAAATAGATTCTTTTTAATAAATGCATATAAAAACATATATTTATACATACTGGTTATTTTGATTCCTTCCAGTTTTAGTGCAGTCATAAGATTAAATTTGCCTTTAATAATCCTGTTATTTCCATAGCTGTATGTCGTTTAGAAAACTCCCCGTTGATGTTTTATGAGCCTTATCGATTTTTCCACAGGCAGCTGACGCCTTCTTCCCACAAGCTTCACCGTTATTTCTGTTTTCTCCATCTGTGAATTCAGCAGCGGTCATATATTTAGGCCTTAATTGTCTGGTGCAATAGGGAGCACAGTGAATGGTCATGGGGTCTTTGCTGTACCCGGCACAAGGGGAGTCATGACAGCACATACATTAAGAATAGAGCCCTTCCACCCACTTACAGTCTGTCTGTAGATTCATGAATAAGACCTTCTGACAATACAGTGGTTTAGTGGTGCACTATTTCAAGCCAATAGGCTCAACTTTTTGGCACACAGGACCTTGCTACTTAAAAGATTTAGTCTAGTCTGTTAGGAAGTGTTGATGTTTTTTGGATGGCCTTTTAGAATTGACAGTTTTGCTTAAAGGGATACTATACCCAAAGATGAAAATTCTGTTTAATTACTCACCCTCATGTTGTTCCAAACCCTTAAAACCTTTGTTCATCTTCAGAACACAGATATTCTATTTTTGATGAAATCCGAGAGCTTTCTGACCCTGGATAGACAGCAATGCAACTACCACGTTCAAGGCCCAGAAAGGTAGCAAGGACATTGTTAAAATAGTCCATGTGACATCATTGGTTCAACCTTAATTTTATGAAGCTACGAGAATACTTTGTGTGCAAAGAAAACAAAAATAGTGACTTTAGCAATTTCTTCTCTTCCGTGTCAGTCTTCGACATGCATGCGTGTACATTCCTCTGCTTGTAAACAAGGCGCAACGGAGTCTACATCAGAACGCCGGCTCCTGCGTGGTACTCTTGTGAACTCGCATCGAAGACTGACACAGAAGATAAGAAATGGTTGAAGTCGTTATTTTTGTTTTCCCTGTGCACAAAAAGTATTCTTGTAACTTCATAACATTACAGTTGAACCGCTGATGTCACATGAACTATTTTAACGATGTCCTTACTACCTTTCTGGGTCTTGAACGTGGTAGTTGCGTTGCTGTCTATGGAGGATCAGAAAGCTTTCATCAAAAATATCTTAATTTGTGTTCCGAAGATGAACAAAGGTTTTATGGGTGAGTAATTAATGACAGAATGTAATTAATCTGTGAACTATCCCTTTAAATCAAGAGCTTATTGAGCATGAATTACTACTTATAATGGAAGTACTGTAGTTTATCCTAACATAAACTTAACTGTTTCTTTAAATCGTTTTGTCAGTTTTGACGCAAGTCAACAGAATTTTGTTTAATATCTTGTATTTGTTAAATCCATGACCAAATGACATGTTACCATAGTGGCTTATTGTTGTGATTCCTACACAGCATAATAAAGTATGTCCCAGCTCTTAGTATTTTATTGCAGACAGGGTTATAGCATTGAAACCAAATTCTGTTGTTGGAAATTGTATATATATATCTTTTTTAGAATTCTATTATATTAATTGGTGACACCAAACATAGGAGTATAAGGTTTGGTCTCTGAATTTGTTAAATATTTACCATAACGACATGGTCACATTTAACATTGTTCAGTGAATTTTCATGGAGAAAATCCAGTAATTTCTATAGGAAGCTGAAATTGTGTATGAGCAAAAGATTTCCAAATGCAAATATCGAAAAAGGTTTAGTTGAAAACAACAGAAAGCTGCGTGGTTTGAAAGTGACTTCTGTCTGAGTTGTGTTTCATATATTGCTATACTTTTGACAACAGACAGTAGACCTACTTTTCCCCATGAAATTTCAAGCATAATGGCAGTTTTGCTATTGCTGGTTTGATTTATTTTTTTTGTTTTCTCTAGGGGTCATATCAACCTGACCATGTTAGGAGCCATGCAGGTATCCAAGTATGGAGATCTGGCCAACTGGATGATTCCGGCAAGTTCACAGCTTCATTTCCTTATTTATACATACGCCAGTACGACTGACTTTGAACAGCAAGACTTTTCAAAGTCAGTCAAAGACCAACTCCAATTCTTTCCCTTCTTTCCATCTGCATTCATTCTTCAGTCTCCTGCTGAAATGAACTCGAGAGCTTTCCTTTTGTTTTATGGAAATCACTGAGCAGCTAATGACAGAACTCAACAGCGTGAAATCAGAAATGATTTATGTAGAAGATGATGTTCTCTGAGGAGCACAAATACAGATGTATGGTCTCATTTTACGCCTGATAACGTCTCCTTTCAAGCAGAAAAAAGAAGTTGTCACATAGGTAGCTCTTGTACAAACCCATGAAGAGTTTAATTCATAATGTAACATGGTAGTGCAAACATGCATAACAATTTTGGTCTGTATATTAGTTAAACCAAAAGCTAATCCAGATTTTCAGGATCCAAATTTGACTTTAGACATGTCTAATCTGTATTTTTTTGGGTCACGATCCATGAGTTGAGAACCACAACGTAAATCTCAACAGTTGAAATGTACAATAGGCAGTGAGCTAACATGGACTCCAGTTAATCAGACCCACATTGTTCAGTATAATTCTTTCTTACAGTCATCCAAGTATTGTCTGCACATCAGTTAGCCTGCTATTGTCCTAAATCCAAAGTCATTGCTTCCCTCTAGGTTAACAAAAGGGTTTCCAAGGCTTAATGAGAGTCAATGTTGGCTGTGGTTTTTTGGAGCCGTTTTTCTGCTGGCTGTCGCCTGTGGCGCCTGATCCTGCTGTCAGTTGAGGGACTGTCGATACACAGCTGCCCTGCATGCAGACACCTCTGCAGGGTTATTTATAGACCTCCAGGGCTCTCGCCCTGTCACTGACTGATGCCTCCCAGCCTCCTGGCCCTCTGTGCGTCTCGCTTATCGAATTTGGTTGAAGGTTATTTCTCGCAAGCTGGCACACATGGACCATGAGATGCACTCTGCTTTCAGTGCTTTTTTCCCCCCTCCTTGCCTCGTTTTTGTGTTTCTTTTTTCCCCCTCAAGTCTCCTCACATGCACTTTGGTAAAGGCAAAATGTGAAGCATACATTGAAATGCAGAGATCACGCTCATGAAAGATATGCTACTTAATCTGTCTAAGATGGTGAAGATATGAATTGGTGAGCTGATAACATTTAAATTCATGCATTTGTCAGAGGCTTTCATCCAAAGCGACAGCGACATAGCATTCATACAGTTTATCACTTTGTGTGCTCCCTGAGAATCAAACACATAACATTGGTGTTGCTAGTGCTTTGCTTTATTATTTGGGTGCCCTGATTTACCTTTTCTACCCTCTAATAATGTTATTTTATTATGTGTTCCAATATATAAAATTATATTATTATATTTATATATTACTGATAATAAGTAGATTTTTTTTTTTTTTTTTTTTTGCTAAAACTATGACCATTTTTATTTTATTTTATTTTTGTCCAAGGCTTTGGAATATGTTGCCATATGGTGCATTCTAATAAATGATACCATTATTTTATTTACTAATGTAATTTATTTTTATTTATTTCAATAAGACTATGTTGTGATTTATTTTATTTTATTTTTATTTTATTTTCATCTAATTACTGGACATTTCGGAAATCTCAGGCTTTGTCACTTTTACCTGCATACTGGAAAAAGAAAACTGCCTACCCATTACACATTATGTTCAAAGGCTTTCAGAATAAGGATGTATTTGTACACAATAGTTATACAAAGTATTTGATCTAAACTTGAATAGCCTTTACCAAAAGGTAATTTTAGATCCATTTATACTTTTACACATTTATTTACAAATGTCTGACTCTTTTTAGTCAGAAACATAAAGCATTCTATTAGCTTAAACAGTGGAGCATAGCATTAGCAACAGCAAGTTCATGGGTCGATTTCTAGTGAAGTGTGCAATGTAAATGTAATGCAAATTTAACCTAAATACAACAGACCTGTAAAGTATATATTCTCCCGTGATGGTATGTCTAGGTCAGTAGCTGTCTGTGGGGACATCAGAGTACATTATCAAACATAAATAGGTTTGCATGCAGCAATGGAGTGTGCTGTTCTAAGCTGTCTTTAGCCTTTAAACTCTTAATGAATCAGACAAGCCTGGCAGAATAATTACAATAATCCCTCCAATTACTGTGTGCTCCCCGGCCATCTCTCAAGACTAAAGGGACAACAGTCTGTAATGTAGCCAGAGGGCCTGGAGCTGGAAGACTCATACTATCAAGAGAGGAACAGGGACGTTACAAGATTCCTCCTCTTCCATCTGCTCATCAGCTGATAGCAGCTCTCTCTCCACAGCATCCCAAATGATGATGAAGGCATGCTACATCAAATAGTCATAGCATCTTCAACAGGGGGCCAGTAACAATAAAAAGCAGAAGAGTTGTTTCAGGGTGTGCCAGATTACAGTATGAACTATTATTTATGGGAAAAAAATTAGGGCGAAACTGGTGTTCAGCTGTTATTATTAATCACTTTTTGGACCATTAGTCAACAAATCCCCTGTAAACACCACAGGTGTTATGATGGCGACAGGTATGAAGGTTAATATTTAATTTAACTGAGCTAACAGGTTGCTAAAACCCAGCTCTCTCATAGATCATCATTTAAAGTCATTTCAATTCAGAATTGGCCAAAAGTGGTTTACTTCCTAAAGTCTTCTTTATAATTAGTCCATTTTCACCAGTTTGACCCATTACTTTGGATTTTCTGACCAGTTGTGAACATAATAGAGTTTGTTAGTGCCTACCTACATTTGGTTCTGTAAGTATTTTTTCCATTTCTCACATAGATTTTTTTAAAAAAGTCTTTGTTAAAGCATTATAAGCCATGAACCAAGACAACCAGGTGAATCACAACATTATAAACTTTGATTTGAAGCAAGAAAGCATTTGAAAATCAAACAAAATGGTACAAGACTGCATCAGGGATCAACGCTAAGGATTTTACTTGCCCTGCCAACATTTTCACTGGCCCTGCCACAAAAAAAAAAAAAAAAAATAGTTTCTGTTTTTGATCTATGTTATCTTGTATTCTAATAAATAAGCTTATATGACACCAATATTTTAGATATCAATTAAATTTTACAATTCTCTATTCCAATTTCAATACCACAGCAAAAATCACTAGCCAAAAATAAACATAAATATAAAGTTTAAACATTTATTAAAAAAAGTGACAGCCAGTAAATAACAAATGAACAAATTACAAGTAAAAGCACAAATAAACATAGGCCTATAGCACAAAGATAGAAATGAAATGATGCTTTAGGTTTTTATGTTTGTAGATGTTCAGCTACAGAATTTTAAAAAATCACATATAAAATAACGTTTAAATATTCTTCACTCTGTGTTGCACCTTGATTTTTCATAGCAATTTGAAATTAGAGGCAGCCACTGCATTTTAATCATAGATTAATCCACAAAAAAAAAAAAAAGTGCAATATTTGTTTTAGTCTGTATAAGTTCAAAATCTGAAGCAAAAACAGAACAACCCGTCTTTAGCTTTGTGAAATTATGCTAAGGTTACATAAAACATCGGCACTAAACAGAAACAGCAGACGGGCTGAATGAGATGCAATTTCACTCTCTGACAGCAGGCGGCGCTCATGGAACAGTGATACAGCATTTCCTTGGTTACCGCTGTAAACACAGCAGCGCTGCGCATATTAACACCAATTTAATATGGATTATACAGAGACAAGATGAAAAGAAAACGCCATTTCTAAAAACAGTCAGTTCCCCTCAGAAACACGTTCATATAAAATTCAGTATTTGGATTTTCTTCCTATATTTCACGCATCGTGAACAGAGATCTTGTTCTGCCTGCTAGTGCTACAGTATTTTCTCCTTTTTGTGTCCGTCTTCAACGTCTCTGGCCTTTGTTAAAGGCCATTTACAGACTAATTATAATAATAACGTAATATTTCCACACAAATGACATTTGGGAAAATGATTGCAGTGCAGTTTGTGTGCAAGCACGGAACAGAAGATGCTCTCAAATTAAACAAAAAATGTCGGGTCGATCGGTGCATCTGTACTCCAGTGTATAAATTCAATATAGATTAATCATTGTTAAAGTTACTTGCCAAGAGGGGTATTTTGACATACTTTTGTATGTATTTGCGCGTTCAGGCAGCTTGCGCGTGTCAGAGACGTGGCTGTCTGTGCGCGCGCTGTTCACACAGAACAGAACACAGCGCGCAAGTACTGAAAGGAGTTGTCTTTTGTGCCCAAATGCTTTTTAATCGCTTGAATTTCTAAATTAACAAGGATTAAAAACGCATGCAAATGATAAAATTTCGTGACAACGCTGCCGTGGCCCAATCGGGCAAGTGACAAATCCGTCTACTGTCCCGAGCGTCCTTCACGCTGGCCCCGGGCCATCGGGCAGTCCTTATTGTCGAGCCCTGCATATATATACAGTGCCCTCCAAAAGTATTGGAACAGTAAAGACAAAATTGCTCTGTTGGCTGTGGAGTCAAGACATTTGCAAATATGATTAAAAGATGAATATGAGACAAAACTACAGAATGTCACATTTTATTATTAGCCGTTTCAACACATACATGTTTTACCAAATATAAAGAACAGCACTTTTAGAGTTCATCCCACTCATTGATGTGAGCATAAGTATTGGGACAGTTGAACATAAGCCAGATATAAAAGATTAAAAGCTATTATAGAATGAATGCAACAGGACACAGCTGATCACTTAGAAAGACCTGTGAGGCAACTGTTCCAATACTTATGCTCACATCAGATTGGGGGATGAAACTCTAAGTGATCAGCTGTGTCCTGTTGCATTAATTCTTCAGATATTAAAAGCAGGGAATGTGTCGTATCAGTTATATCCATTACTTCTGGATTCTGAATCTTGCATTCGATGATGACACACACAAACCAAGATGAAGATGAGGGAGCTGACTTTGGGAGAAAAGCAAGCAATTTGGATGCTAAAAGAAAAGAGGAAGTCAATTATAGCTTTAGCAAAAACAAAGGGCATGGAGAAATCAAGAGTTTGGAAACCACCAGTGACACCAGCAACCAACAACGACCTGATCGGCTGAGAAAACAACAGTAGTTGATGACAGACAAATCATAAAAGCTGTGAAAATGAACCCTAAAAGACGTGTTTGTAAAATCACCAACAACTTCCAGAAAGCTGGGGTGATGCTCTGACAATCTACTGTCCTCAGGAGACTTTGACACAGAATTACAGATGCTACACAGCAAGATGCAAACCTCTGACCAGCACCAAAAATAGAAAGGCAAGATTAGAGTTTGCAAAAAATCACAAAGGTGAGCCAGAAGAGTTTTGAAACTGTGTTTATGGACCAATGAGACAAAGATGAACCTTTCTCTAAGTGATGGGAAAGCAAAAATGTGGAGAAAAAAAGGGAACTGCAAAAGATCCCAAGCATACAGCCTCATCTGTAAAGCATGGTTGAGGTGGTGTCATGGCATGGGCATGCATGGCTGTCTCTGGAACAGGCCCTCTCAACTTTACTGATGACTTAATGTATGATGACAGTAGCGGAATGAATTTGGAAGGGTACAAAACCATCTTGCCTACCAATATTCAAGAAAATGCCACCAGATTCATTGGGAAGTGCTTCATATTGCATCAGGACAATGACTCAAAACACCCTGCCAGTTCAGTCAAGGAATTTATAAGGGCAAAGAAATGGAAAGTCTTAGATTGCCCAAGTCAATCTCCAGATTTAAATCTGATTGAACATGAATTTCACCAGCTGAAGAGGAGAGTAAAGGCAGAAACTCCCCAAAACAAGCAACAATTGGAATTGGCTGCATTAAAGGCTGGGAAAAGTATTTCAAAGGATGAGACCAAGAGTCTGGTGATGTCTATGGGTCACAGACTCACTGCTGTGATTGTGCGCAAGGGATCTGCAACTAAATAATAGCTTTTAATCTTTTATATCTGCCTTATGTTCAACTGTCCCAATACTTATGCTCACATCAGTGAGTGGGATGAACTTTAAAAGTGCTGTTCTATTTATTTGGTAAAACATGTATGTGTTGAAACGGCTAATAATAAAATATGATATTCTGTAGTTTTATCTCATATTCATCTTTTAATCATATTTGTAAATGTCTTTACTCCACAGCCAACATAGCAATTTTGTCTTTATTGTTCCAGTACTTTTGGAGGGCACTGTATATTTATATAATTGACAGCATAGTGAGACTGTCTTGATTGCGTAATTTGTGGTTCTTTCTGGGAGTGTGATTTACACAGCTTTTCACCACATAAATTAAGATGATAAGACCATAAATTGTTATTTGAGAAGAAACTGTTTTAAAATCTTAGGGCCAGATTTACTAACAGCTTGTGCCAGCGCAAACCGTCTTTTGGTGTTAAAATTAGCGCTGAAAAGGTGTGGATAGTTATTTTTGCGACTCACCTTATTGAATATGCATTTGTAGGAGTTTCCCCTTCAGACGCAAAATTTATGGGAGTAGAGTATTAAAATGAATCATGCAATGCAATTTACTAACGTTTGCGCTGTCAGATTACTGGTATTTGCGCCATTATTTACTGCCCAAAAAAACCATGTCTTAAAGCAAACGGTAATTTGCACCGTTCTTGGTAGATTTTTCAGCTTTTTTCTGCATAACATGCACTAGATAGACACATCTTGCATGCCTTTTGCAGCATTTTGTGCATAGCTAAAGTTCTAATGACTTTACACTCAAGTTTAAAAAAAAAAGGACCTTGCATTTTTTCCACTGCCCACGTCTCAGTTTTTCAATGCAAAAACACGTGCTGTGTGAATGGCCTCTTTGACCTTTCATATTTAGTTTTATTTTTGTACAGTTGATTGTTTTCTCATCCAAATTATTTTGAGGATGCACTTGCGTCCTAGGAGAAAATGCCACTGAAGCATCGGTAATGGGGATTTTGAATTAGCATTCGTAATGTTCCAGAACAGCTTAATCCAAAAACAAATGTACATCAGCTTTGAGCTCTCAGAAGAGCTGGTTGGCGTTCATTGGTAAAGGAAGGCTTTTGGTTGGTTTTTTTTATGATGAAGCGGTGTTATCTCTCTTTTTATGGACAAGAAGAGGGAAAATAGAGCCATTCCTCTCTTTATAGTCATGCTGTGTCTTTAATTATAATGTACAACGCTGATGCAAAAAATGGGGTCGAACATGTTCTGAACTAGATTAAATGAAATAGTCCCGCTTGCTTCCACATCCTAACACCCACACACTCTCTTGTTACAAAGATGTGATTCATGTGCACAAACCTTAGTTGGGACTCTAAATCTTGACCCTCACTCAGAAATGGCTCTCATACAGCCTTTCAGCAAGCCCAGACACAAAATTATAGTCCACTTCAAATTACTCATTACCTGATGGAACTTAAGGGCAAAGAAGTTGCTCAGTCTCTGCTCACTATTCTGCGTGAATCTTGTTCTCTCTTATATGTTGTAGGGCTTTCAATTTAACACGTTAACTTAGTAGACTTAATTATATATAAAAAAAAAAAACACCAAAAATGTATGCATAAGTACATATACACTACCGGTCAAATGTTTTTGAACAGTAAGATTTTTAATGTTTTTTTTTTTTTTGTTTTTTTTTAAAGAAGTCTTGTCTGTTCATCAAGCCTGCATTTTTTTTAATCCAAAGTACAGCAAAAACAGTACAATTTTGAATATATTTTACTATTTAAAATAACTTTTCTGTTTGAATATATTTTAAAATATAATTTATTCCTGTGATTTTAAAGCTGAATTTTTAGCACCATTACTCCAGTCACATGATCCTTCAGAAATCATTCTAAAATTCTGATTTGCTGCTCAAAAAACATTTATTATTATTAATGTGTTGAAAACAGCTGAGTAGAATTTTTTCAGGGTCCTTTGATGAATAGAATGTTCAGAAGAACAGCATTTATCTGAAATAGAAATCATTTGTAACATTATAAATGTCTTTATCATCACTTTTGAGCAAAGCATCCTTGCTAAATAAAAGTATTAATTTCTCTAACCCCCCAGAAATTCTTTAAATTTTGTATAATGTTACAAAAGCTTTTTATTACAGATAAATGCTGATTTTTGGATCTTTATATTCATCAAAGAATCCTGAAAAATGCACTCAAATGTTTTAAATATTGGTAATAATAATAATAATAATAATAATAATAATAATAATAATAAATGTCTCTTGAACAGCAAATCAGCATATTAGAATGAGTTCTGAAGGATCATGTGACACTGAAGACTGAAATAATGTTACTGAAATTTAGCTTTGATCACAAGAATAAATTACATTTTAAAATATATTCAAATAGAAATCAGTTATTTTAAATAGGAAAAATATTTCACAGTTTTACTGTTTTGCTGTATTTTGGATCAAATAAATGCAGGCTTGGTGAGCAGAAGAGAATTCTTTAAAAACATAAATCTTACTGTTCAAAAAATTTTGACTGGTAGTGTTTCCACATTTCGTAACAAGGAATTTTCCTATCTTCAAGGTTGAAGTACCCTGCTCTACACCAAAGCTCACTTAGACATGTTCTAAAACTTTAATTATTTTGAACTAATTTTATGGATAGTTTTTGGTATTAAATTAATAGTTAATTTATATTCATATTATATAAATTTATTTATGTCAAAAAATCATATTAATTTATATAATAATACAAGTAACTGTATAATTATTAAGTAAACCAAGGGGCTGTTGAATGCTTGAATCTGATTGGTTGACGAAGGTTCTAAGGTGTGCAATTATTTTCAGGGAAACGCACAGCTAAAGTAGTTAATTCACCAAATGATTTCCGATATTTTAAAGGTCCTTACAGCTTACAACAGCAAAAGAACCAAAACCCACAAAGACACTGACCAAGCATATACATATAGCAAACAATAAGGAAAAAACTAAATAACTAATTATTTCCACGTTTTTGCCACAAAGTTGCATTTTATTATGTACATAAAGCCAATGCTTCACGTCGTGGCAGCATCATCATCTCAGGAGTGCATTATTTGCTAATAATTCAGTGGCCTGCTGTCGACTATTCCTTACTTATATTAATAATATTTAGAATATCTGATTGTAAATATAGTAAGTATATTTATAATGAACATTTCTTCATGGATCTTGATGAAGTGCATTCTAGGATTGCATTCTTTAATGAAAGATGAAAGTTTTTTTTTTTTTTTTTTTTTTTTGCCAAATTTGTGCTTCAAGGTTCCCTGAAACCAATTTCTTGATATTAATTAGGGTCAGCGGCTTACACGCTGCACAGAGGAGAGCCACCTTGCCAAAAGGTTATGTTTCTGGTTAATTATTAAAAAAAAAGAACATGGAATGTAATAACCTAAAGTTCACAGATTTCACAAGATGTGATAAAGAATTATACAATTCTCTGCAGTTGTTCGGCTCTGTTAAACTACACAGCCTTTTGTCAAACTGTCACTGGCACTTCAGTTGTTGTCTAGGAAACGGCATTAACGCTAGTCACCGTTGAATTGCCATGCATTTAAATGTCCAGCCGGTTTGTGTAGGAGAGAATGAATTTAGAGGAGCAGATAAGGATGCAAACCGACAAAAGGAAATTGCCTGAAGTGAAGGGCATAATTTCTCGTCTTAATCAGCAGGCATGAAAAGCAAGGATAGTGTGATTTACAGAGGAAATATTTGATAAGTTGTCATGGAAACTCTCAGTCTGCTGTCCACTAAAGTTGCATATTTTTTTTTCTCCATGTGAAATATCCCCTCAACACATATATATACACACACACCCACACAGCCCTTCCATGTGGCACTTCCCCAGCGTGTAAACAGCTCTCCTTCCAGAATGTGCCTCCTTCAAAGCCTGCATAAATGAAGACGAAAAAAGCCCAGTTGTCTGCACTTGGACCCTTTCTTTCCACTTTCCTTCCTGTTATTTATTTGCTTGCTTGTCAAGCTCTCTGTGTTAAGATCCCTTTGCAGTGATGATGAGAGCTTGATGGTTGATTGATTGATTTGCTCTTTGTGGTTTTGAGATAGACTCTTGGACCATTTTCAATCGGTTAATGCATTATTATTCTTCATCTGACAAATGACAGTTCGAGTTTCATATCCATATATGTCATTTGATGTGATTTGTGAACTGTTCTCAAGGATGGAAACTCAATGAACGCTTACATCACCCTTTGGCAATACTTATTTGCTATTGTTATTAAGTTGTAGGAAAGCCATATGTAGGGCGGGGAACAGCAACTACTTCAAGATACATTTCAGTGAATAATGTACAATGTCACAATTGGTTTGCAGTTATTATTACTGCTTAAATCTAATTTGGAAATAAAATTAGTTTTTAATTGCTTTAATAAAAAGACAAATATAACAAAATGTGCCAATTAAATAATTATTGAATGTTAAATACCACATTGAGCTTGTGACATAAACCACACACACACCGAAGAACATTGAAGGACTGTCTACTGACCTGTCTGTCAGGCACTGAGCAAAAAAAGGGTTTAAATGTGTCAAAAATATAAGTTTTTTTTGTACTTTATCAACGTTACATTCTTATGTAAGTGATTTATCAAGTCATGAAATGACCACACTCTTGAAATCAGTGTTATTTTAGTATTATTTATGTATTATTACAGTATTTATGAATATTTTTAATTGTTTTTTAATTTAATTTTAATATTTTTTTATTTTATTTTAACTTTTAATAATATGTGACTTTCATTTTTTTTAAATTTATTTATTTTTTTTAATTATTTCTAGTTTTATTTTTTAGTAATTAGCCATATATATGCCCCTGGACCACAAAACCTGTCATAGGGGTACATTTTTTTGATGTATACATGATCTGAAAGCTGAATAAATAAGCTTTCCATTTGTTTGAATAGGACAATATTTGGCCAAGATACAACTATTTGAAAATCTGGAATCTGACAGTGCAAAATGTTGTCCAAATTAAGTCCTTAGCAAAGCATATTACTAATCAAAAATTACGTTTTGATATATTTACGGTAGGACATTTACAAAATATCTGCATGGAATATGATCTTTACTTAATACCCTAATGATTTCTGGCATAAAAGAAAAATCAATAATTTTGACATATGCAATGTATTGTTGGCTATTGCTACAAATATACCCGTGCTACTTATGACTGGTTTTGTGGTCCAGGGTCACATATGTTTGTGTGGCCCCTTAATTTAGCTAAGATTTCTGCAGCACGTTTAGAGTAGACAGGAATGATTTTCCGTAAGCCTTTATTGAGGACATTATCATAGATAAATAGACCTTGTAAAATAATATTGTTCATAATATTTATTTTTACAAGATATTCCTCCGTACACGAGTGTGCACAAAATGTAGTCACCTGTAGTACAGAAAAACCATCAAGACTTTAGGTATTCCATTCCTATTCACTTTTTTTTATTGAGAATCTACTCAAGCATTTCAAGTATGTCTGTCTCTGTTGCAGACCGAAGGAGATCATGCTGGTTGAGCTCGAGCCCAATACTTTGAGAAACAGCAGAAGACATTTTCTTAAATGAATTCCCACAGCCTATAAAATAGATTTCGAAAATGACACTACAGGGGATCAGGAAGCATGAACGGTCAAGGCCGTTTCCATTTTTCATAGCGGAACTAAATTATGGCAGAATATTTAGGCATTTACTTAATGTGTTGCTTCAGGGATGGCAGGAAATGTTGTGTTGATGCATTCAAGAGCGAAACAAAATCTATATGGCACACAACAAGCTTATACT
This sequence comes from Spinibarbus caldwelli, assembly GCA_039654775.1. Classification (NCBI taxonomy): domain Eukaryota; kingdom Metazoa; phylum Chordata; class Actinopteri; order Cypriniformes; family Cyprinidae; genus Spinibarbus; species Spinibarbus caldwelli. The sequence goes on along the minus strand of CM077248.1, from coordinate 15,967,891 downwards.
CCTCACGGATTTCTTAGCATCCATGTGCCAAGTTTGTTTGTGCATGTGTCTGTATTCGAGCATGTTTGGGGGAAAAAAAACAAAACAAAAAAAAAACAATAAAATCAACATCACTGAAAAGGCCCTTTTGTTAAGTGACTCCAGCCACAGGTAATCAGGTTTATGGTTTCCTAGCAACAATGCCCTTTCAGATCCCCTCCAAAACAAACCTGACCGAGCTCTCCTGTGCTCCTCGAATTGAACTAAAACACATAGACCACTGTAGGATTTCATTTGAATTGCTTAATTAATTCTCAGTTGTTTCCTGCAACTTGAATTATTGTGTGTTTGTAATGCAAAAATGTGTTTTGATTTACATGCATGTGTTGCTCATGTCTTGCAACATCTTTTTTTTGTATGTTTCCCTTCAGGGTAAGATGGTGAAGGGCATGGGAGGGGCTATGGATCTAGTGGCCAGTGCTGGAACTAAAGTGGTCGTTACAATGGAGCACTCTGCTAAGGTTGGTGTGTGTAATCGTATCAGACTGCGTTATACTGGCTTATAGCAGCTGCTCAATAACAAAAATTTTATATAGAGTAATTTGCATTTCAGACACAATATGGCCATTTGTTTGTTTGTGCTCTGCTAATGAAAATATTTCCAAAAGAAGAAGAAAATTATCAAGTTTTGCATGTCGCAGAGCAACTGAGCCATTCTGGAACACACACAAGCAAAGTGACAGACGGTAAAGTGTTTTGATGCTGCTATGGTTGAATTGGCCCAGAATGACCCAAATGATGTTCCGGGACCTTTGAATTAAAAAAGAAAATAAATTCCATTCCATTTTGATCCAGTACACAAAAAATTGGGTAACACTTTATTTTAAGTTGTCCTTGTTACACATGTTGCATGTACTTACTATTATAATAACAATAAATTATGCATAATTACATGCAAGTAACACTAACCATATAGTAAATACATGTAGTTCGTTAATATTACTCAGTACTTAAATGTATAATTACACTGTAACAAGGACCTTAAAATAAAATGTAACCAAAAATTTTAAAAAGTTTGTAGCAAATTCAAAAATTAAATGCAATGAAAAGTGATCCATTTCCGACATATGCACTACTGTTCAAGAGGTTTCTTTTTTTTTCTTTCTTTTTTTTTTAATTCAGCAAGGATGTATTAAATTGATCAGAAGTGTCAATATTTCAGTTTTCGCAAAACATTTCAAATAAATTCTGAACTGTCTATTCATCACAGAATCCTGGAAAAATGTACCATGGTTTCAGTAAAAAATATAATGTGAAATGTTTTTTGAACAGCAAATCAGCTATTAGAATGATTTCTAAAGGATCATGTGACACTGAAGACTGGAGTAATGCCTGCTGAATACTCAGCTTTGCCATCACGGGAATAAATTACATTTTAGAAAACTGTTTTTAAATTCTAATAATATTTCATATAATATTACTGTTTTTACTTTTAATCAAATAAATGCAGCTTTGGTGAACATAAAATACTTCTTTCATTAAAAAAAACTTACTCACCTAAGACTTTTGAACAGTAGTGTATGTTAGTAATTTTAATTAGATAATTATTAGAAGTTGCTTGGCTTATTAAAAGTGAACTTTAGAACCAAGGACCACTCGTGTCATATATTTATCCATGTCATCCATGACTTTTCCTAAGTCACTAGAACCACCACTCAGTTTGAAGACTTTCCCCACTCCTGAAATCCCAATTCATACCCTGGTTTTTAAAAATGTCAGCACTTTTTGGGAAGCCACTTAGAAAAGTATAAGTGATGTTTCTTTCTTTTGAGACTATGGCAAATCAGCTCTCAAAGATATGGTATATGAACAGAATGTGTTGCGTTGAGCATTATGTTATAAAGGTATTTCTTCTGTATTCTTGTAATTCTTCCAAGTAGTTTTGTTTTAAATGTAGAAGCAAGTGATGACTGCATCAATCAGTTTTAATGAACAGATTCTTATTGAGTCACATTGCATGGCACGTATTCCCTGTGAGAAGGGCATCATTATTTCCCGTGAGTGACAGAATCTCTTTTCCCTAAGCAGACAGTTGGAGAGGCGTCAGTATTCTGAGAAGCTTTCAGCTGTGCAGACAGTGCAATGCATACACGCCGTGTCAAGGGTGTATGCTACACGTTTTTGCAATCTTAAAGGATCGTTACCCAAAAATGAACATTCTGTCATTATTTACTCGCCCTCATGTTTTGCCAAATTTGTATGCTGTTATTTTTTCAGTAGGTAACAATTTTTTTGTTTGTTTGTGAAAAAGATAAAAATAAATATTTTGCTCCAAACAGCACAAAAAACAACAAAAAAAAAAACTAGGGATGCACAGCATATTGTTACCTTATTGGTTATTGGCTGATATTAGAGATATTCTGAATTTTTTGAGTTTCATTTGTGATCAATTTAGACCAGTGTTATTTTAGTTTCATTGATATACTGATATACTGTAGTTTTTGTTAATATTTTGAATTAGATTTTGTTTTCTGCTTTTACAATTGTAGATAGTTTTAGTCATTTATTTTTTGTTTTGTCATTTTTATATTTTTTTTTAAACGTCAGTACCATTTTTAGTATTTTTTTTTTTAACGTTTAGTTATTTTAGTACTGCAATTTAAACTAAACAAAAATAATAAAAAATATATATATATATTTCCTTGGCAGCTAGCTTAGGTAACAGTTTTTTATGGTTTTAGTTTTAGCTAGCTGTAAAAAATATTTTTTTTATAGAATTTTTAAGTTGATTGGCCATACCATGAAAACAATTATTGGCTTAAGAGTATCACACAGAGTTTTAATAATGATGCATCTCTACAAAAAAGCATCATGAAAGTATCCTGAAATTGGCTTGTGCATTACATACCAAGTATTTTGAAGCTATATATAATAGCTTTGTATGGCTTCAAAAGATTTGTAATATACTGCATGAGTCACATGAACTACTTTTTCTGCTGCTTTTGTGGTGTCTTTTTGTAGCTTGACAGCCACTATGAACTGTCGTTTAATGGAAAGAGCTGTGTAAAGATTCTTCAAAATCTTTGACAGCATACGGGTTTTAAATGGCATGAGGGTGCTCTTTATTCTTCCTTGAAACAGTTCTTTAGGTACAGCTTTAATGGTATGTACAGCACATTTGGAAATTGTCGATTGACTCACTACATGCTTTAAAAGAAGAATCAAAGAAGAATTTAAATAGAATGTAGTAGAAAGAAATTCATATTTAATGAATATTTAACTTCAGAAAGTGGTCATTAGCATGTTGATTTAAAACATTGATTATTAATTATTAATAATATTGATTAATTAACTATTTATTTTAATTTATAATTTTATATATATATATATATATATATATATATATATATATATATATATATATATACACACACACACACACACACACACACACACACACACACACACATATACATATACATATAAAATATATGTATATGTATATATGTGTGTGTGTGTGTATATATATACATTTTATTGTCAGTAACGGTAACGGCGTTATAACGGGGGAAACAGTAATTCGTTTGATTACTCGTTACTGAAAAAAATAACGCCGTTAGTAACGCCGTTTATTCATAATGCCGTTATTCCCATCACTGGTCTTCAGCAGACTGTTTGCAGGCTTTCTTGTGAGCCAGCTTCAGAAGAGGCTTCCTTCTGGGACGACGGCCATGCAAACTGACTTGTTGCAGTGTGAAGCGTATGGTCTGAGCACTGACAAGCTGACTTTCCACTTCTGCAACCTCTAAAGCAATGCTGGCAGCACTCATGCATCTGTTTTTTGAAGCCAGCTTCTGCACCTGACGCACACCATGAGGACTCAACTTCTTTGATCGACTCTTGCGAGGCCTGTTCCGAGTGGAACCCGTCTTGGAAAACCTCTGTGTGACACTGGCCACTGTACTGTAACTCAGTTTCAGAGTGTTACTGATCTTCTTATAGCCTAGGCCATCTTTGTGGAGAGCAACAATTCTAATTCTCAAATCCTCAGAGAGTTCTTTGCCATGAGGTGCCATGTTGAACATCCAGTAGTCAGTATGAGAGAATTGTACTCAAAGCACCAAAGATTTTAACTGCTCTAATACAAGATACACAAATTTGTATGGTCCTGTTAAGCAGACAAAAACATGAACATGATGAATAGGACATGTGACTTTGTATGGTTAAATGGCATATAGCTGTTATCACTTAGGGTGGACTCCCTTTTGTTGCCAGCTTTTTTTGACAATAATGTTGAGTTATTTTCAGAAGACAGTAAATCTTTACTGCTATACAAGTTGCACATTGACTACTCTAAAACATATCCAAGTTTCATTTCTATAGTATTGTCCCTTGAGAAGATATACTAAAATGGTTGCTGAAATGTGAGGGGTGTACTCACTTTTGTGAGATACTGTATATTTATATGTGTGTGTGTGTGTGTGTGTGTATACAGCGGTGTATTGTAACGAAGTAATAATACTTCGTTACAGTACTTAAGTATCTTTTGGGAGTATCTGTATTTTACTTGAGTTTTTATATTTCAGCCAACTTTTACTTTTACTCCACTACATTTCCTAATTAAAATGTATACTTTTACTCCGATACATTTCCCCGAAGCATATTCATTACTTACTACAAAATAGTCAGAACATAGACGGCAAGAAAGCAGGTTTAACGAATCAGTGGTCTGGCGTTTGCATGTTAGACTCCTAAAAAAACACCTTTGCTCATGTGCAAACAAGTGCGTGCACAACCGCGGATGATTTCATTTTCCACTCAAGCCGAGTCTGGGGTGTGCGATACAGCATCGTCTGACATTTTCAAGTAAACTATATCACCAAATCACACACAGAGTGCACGCACGTTGATTTATAAGTTCCAGGCATTCTAAATTGTAGATGGCAAAAATGCTTCTGTATGCTTTTTATATTTATATAATTTAATATAGTTAACTTCTATATCTATCTATATCACACAAAGAGTACCGTTTTTCTGCAGATATCAGCATGAACACATTTAATAATAATTTTATACAAGTTCAGTAAAGCAATGTGACTTACATTTTAGACACAATATTGCTTGTTTTTGCTCAATTTTGTCAACGAAAATAGTTCCAAACAAAGATCACAGCACTGTTTTTCGTCTCTGAGCAATGGACGGTGTTTACTTATTGAATGAATCAGCTTTCTGAACGAATCCGTTGAATAAATGATTAAGTGATTCACTCATTAACACAGTCAAATGCTTTGTTTCTGAATGAATCAGCCATTTGAATGAATCGGTTGAATCTCAATGACTGTCTCATTAACAGTCACTTGCTGTCACCTACTGGCAGTTTTAATTTCACATTTCGACTATTTTTTTATGTTGAAATTATTTCAAATATCAGTATTCAACATTTTATGTTAAAAACAAAACATTTATGCATGTGTAATGCCTATTTATGCATATGTAACTGCAGTTACGGGGGCAGTCGTGGCCTAATGGATAGAGAGTCGGACTTGTAACCCAAAGGTCGTGGGTTCGAGTCTCAGGTCCGACAGGGATTGTAGGTGTACCCTCAATACCACGACTGAGGTGAGACCCTTGAGCAAGGCATCAAAACCCCCAACTGCTCCCCGGGCGCCGCAGCATTGGCTGCCCACTGCTCCAGGTGCATGTTCACTACTGTGTGTGTGCACTTGGATGGGTTAAATGCAGAGCACAAATTCCAAGTATGGGTCACCATACTTGGCCACATACCACTTCCCTTCCCCTTCCCCCTGTTTAAATGCATCCATGTTCCCTCTGAGATACATAAACTGTGTAAATACATCTAAATGCTATTTCAGATGCAGAGTCCAGAAATGTTTTCTTATGTTGGAATGAAAGACACTAAGTACCGGATGAAGTTCTTCTTATTCTTACCCAAAAATACAAAATGGAAGAAAGAGTTAAAACTGAACAGTCTTGCTACTCAAGCTGTATGAATATTTTTTTAGATATATTTATTTGCTTCTTTTCCATTTTGCATTTACTTGTACTTTTACTTTCAATACTTAAGTACGTTTAAGATTTAATAAATCTTATTGTACTTGAGTACAATAAATATCACATACTTTAAGACTTTTACTCAAATAATATTCTAAACGGTGACTTCAACTTCTACCAAAGTCATTTTTTGGTAAGATATCTGTACTTTTACTTGAGTATGGCTTTCAGGTACTTTATACACCACTGTATATATATATACAGTGGCGTACCATGGGGTTTCAGTCAGGGCCTTCAGTAAGCAACTGCAAACTACATGCACACATCTTACACATCTCTGTTACAGCTAATGCAGCCATATACATATAATGCACATATTATGCCGCACACAGGCTCTCAACAACAATGACAGTTGATGAACAATTTCAACAGTAGGCTGGATTAGGTTGGGTTAAAGGTGCAGTAGGAGATCTTGGAAAATGCTAACTTTAGCATGATAGCACTGAAAAAGCAAACGTCCCACCCTCCCTGCAATCGCGTCTAAAGCCACGCCCCCTGCACGCATATACGCTCACAGACCAGAATAACAGAGACTACGCGTGAAGACGCTGCGTAGCGCAAATCCATGAATGAATTTTCCGAAGTGAAATAAACTTCAACGGATTTCCCCTGCTCGGGGAGTAGGGAGCATATCAATCGGAACACAGTTCATGCACGTAGCTCAGTTCTAATGAGCTGGTTATCTGAATCGGGTGTGTTAACTAAAAGAGACATGCAAAATATGCAGAGCGCGGGGGCGCGAGGATTGGAATTAGGAACCGCTGGGCTACATCATGTGTCATTCAGTGGTGAGAAAACTTTATAGTACAGTTAGTAAAAGTACTACAATACCAGGAAGGAAGATCGGGTTGTTGATGTTTGTCTGCCATTCTCGCTATGTCTGCACAGCATGCGTGAACGCGCCGATGATGTATCCTGTCTGCGCGCACCGGGTGCGCAGAGGTATGCAAATACACATTTTGACAGGCAGGTAGGAAAGACAATAAAAATGTTCGGACTGAGCGTTTTGATTAGACGAACATTTCTTGGTCCTACGCCTTCCACAGAATATATAAATACATATAAATAGGCTACATTTAGACCACTTAACTTAATGATTGCTATCGCGATGTGAAGACTTTCAACCAGCATAACAAAAAATGTTTCTGAAGACAATCACCTATTGCACCTTTAAATGCCAAGTAAATTTCTCTACATGGATCAGTAAAAGTAATCCGCCAATAAACGGGTCACTGTGTACATTCACGTCACTCTAAAAGTCACTCTAAAATGACGAAGCGCCCAAAGCAGCAAAACTGTACAAATGCTGGACATCCACACACCACACCACAGTATTAACAATGCACCATGTACACCTTCATAACAATGTGCATGATACAATTCTCATCAAATAATAACGCACTCACCTGTCACTTGTAAATAAAGTTCATTTGTCTGTCATTCCATGTCCCTTTACTCGTATTAAAAAGTAAACATGGCCAACAAAATAACTTGTGCTCGGTGCTAGCTGTTAGCCACTCATAGTCTAACAGTGCAATCATAGTTGCAATTTTTAAATTGCGCATAAAACCTTTGCTGACCTTTGTTAGCGAATTCAGTTTGGGTGTAGGTCTTCCTTTCTCAGTTATTCTCTTTTGTCTGCAAAAGACGTTTTTAGTAGATTGGGAACAAGATCTGGTGTAGGCGCCGATGACTACGGCTGTCATTTGCTTTTCGTTGACTTTCACTTTCGTACCTTGGAAATTCCTCACTAAAGGGACAGTCTAACGCTGGGGGTAGCACTGGGCACGTTGCTAGACCCAGAGGGCGGGCTGTCACTGAACGTCAAAATTTGATTGGCTGATGATTCTGTCACTAATGCTCGTTACAAATCAGATGTAACGTCTTTCAACAAAAGGGTAGCACTGTCTGTAGTGCTGGCTGCAGACTTTTTTTTATGAAGGATATTCCAGTTCAACCTCAACGAAACTAATCATAGGCAATTTTGTGGGCATTACACAAATGAAAATGATACCTACATAATCAATAAAAACATTTTTCACACAATTTTATTTTTTATATGGCCAGCAGAGAAGGCCTTGCTGCCCCTTACGGTCCACCACTGTGTGTGTGTGTGTGTGTGTGTGTGTGTATATATATATATATATATATATATATATATATATATATATATATATATATATATATGTATATGTATATGTATAGATATATATGTATGTATATAGTGGGTACGGAAAGTATTCAGACCCCCTTAAATTTTTCACTCTTTGTTATATTGCAGCCATTAGCTAAAATCATTTAAGTTCATTTTTTTTCCTCATTAATGTACACACAGCACCCCATATTGACAGAAAAACACAGAATTGTTGACATTTTTGCAGATTTATTAAAAAAGAAAAACGTCTCGGTTAAGTATGTAACCCTCGTTCCCTGAAGGAGGGAACGGAGACGTCACGTTGGATGACCGACGAAATTGGGATCTCGCCAGAGAGACCAATCCACTTCGAGTGTAACTAAACAAGCCAATGGACATTGGCATGCGATTATTGCATCCAGCTGCCGCTGATCACAGCGTGAGCATAAGAGGCAGCTGATGCACCGCATCAATCATGCTTTCGCTGAGGAGCCGAGCCGGTGACCCGGCAGCTCAGCGGTGGTACAGCGACTGTGGCGACGGGACGTGACGTCTCCGTTCCCTCCTTCAGGGAACGAGGGTTACATACGTAACCGAGACGTTCCCCTTTCAGTCGGTCACTCTGAGTCACGTCGGATGACCGACGAAATTGGGATCCCTACCAAAGCGCCACAAGAGCTGCCCCTTCCAGTGCCCTGTGTAGGCCTCCTGATCCTTCCTATAAGGCAGACGATAGGACCGGGCTCTACACAGAGAATGTCAACTACTGGTGTTCCTTGAGCAACCCAAACAGTAGGACTAGGATAACACTGGGAAGCGTGCCCTTCCACTTGGAAGAGGCACACTGCGGAGTCACCTCCTCCCAGAGAGGGTTAAGTGACATTCAAACATGTGAAGTAACCCCGAAGGGCCCTATTGCACATGGAAGTCTCTGAGATGGCTCAGGCTGCATCATTAGAGATGGCAGAATGTGGTCTGCCAGGGGAAACACGGCTCTGATAAGCATACCGTGGAATACACATATGGGATCCCGGCAGGGTCTCTCATATGGGCACTAGCCTCGCACCAGATTTCAAGAATTCATTTGCTGAAGGCCTGGCGCCGGACGCCCCGCCACGTCCGGACACCGGAGTGCTGGAGGACTCAACAGGGTTTGCCTGGTTAAGGAACTCTCTGGAGAATTAGGCGTAAGGATGCCGCAAGCCGACTCTGAGCCGGCCCTCTCAGTGCCACTACCCGTTTGAGGTGAGAACACAGGAGGAAACCGGTTCGACATGTAGGCTATAAAACCTAGCGAACGTGTTGGGAGTCGCCCAACCCGCAGCTCTACATATGTCTGCTAGCGAGGCACCACGAGCCAGCGCCCAGGACGATGCGACACCCCTAGTGGAGTGAGCACGCAACCTGAGTGGGCAGGGCACACCTTGTGCTTCGTAGGCCAAGGTGATGGCATCCACTATCCAGTGGGCCATCCTCTGCTTGGAGACAGCCTTCCCCTTCTGCTGTCCTCCGTAACAGACAAAGAGCTGTTCTGAGGTCCTGAAGCTCTGATTTCTATCCACGTACTGACGCAGTGCGCGTACAGGACAGAGCAAAGCTAGGACTGGGTCTGCCTCCTCCAGGGGCAGCGCTTGCAGGTTCACTACCTGGTCCCTGAAGGGAGTGGTAGGAACCTTGGGCACATAGCCGGGCCGGGGCCTCAGTGTTGCACTGGAGTGGGCCGGCCCAAACTCAAGGCACGACTCGTCGACCGAAAATGCCTGCAGGTCCCCCACCCTCTTGATTGAGGCCAACGCAGTCAGGAGTAGGGTTTTCATAGAAAGAAACTTCAACTCGACTGACTGCAACGACTCAAAGGGGGCAGTTTGTAGGGCTCTTAGCACCAATGCCAAATCCCAAGAGGGAAGGGAGGGAGGCCTCGGAGGATTTAACCTCCTGGGCCCCCTAAGAAACCTGACGACCAGATCATGCTTCCCCACCGACCTCCCCTCTATGGGGTCGTGGTGGGCAGAAATAGCAGCAACGTACACCTTAAGGGTGGAGGGGGACAGCCTACGCTCCAACCCTTGTTGCAAAAAGGAAAGCACGGCTCTGATCGAACATCTCCGGGGGTCCTCCTGGTTAGAGGAACACCATTTGACAAACAGGTTCCACTTCAGCGCATAGGCCCGTCTTGTGGACGGTGCTCGTGCTGAAGCGATAGTGAGCGCTACCTCCTGGGGCAGGTCACCTAGAACCTCCGCGTCCCGTCCAGGGACCACACATGAAGTTTCCACAAGTCTGGACGCGGGTGCCAGAGGGTGCCCCGTCTCTGAGAAAGCAGATCCTTCCTCAGAGGAATCAGCCAGGGAGGGGCTGTTGCGAGGAGCATGAGTTCCGGGAACCAGGTCCTGTTGAGCCAATATGGAGCCACTAACAGGACCTGCTCCTCGTCCTCCCTGATCTTGCACAGTGTCTGTGCTAGCAGGCTCACTCTCCACTCCCCAGGAAGTGCCGCTCGAGACAGCTCGTCGGCCGCCTGATTGAACACTCCCAGGATGTGGATGGCACGAAGGGACCTCAGATGCTTCTGACTCCAGAGGAGGAGGTGGCGGGCGAGTTGCGACATGCGACGGGGAGCGCAAACTGCCTTGCCGGTTGATATACGCAACGGTCACAATGTTGTCCGTATGGACCAGAACGTCCCTGCCCCAAAGGCGCCCTCTGAGGCGGCGCAGGGCAAGGCGTACTGCCAGCAACTCGAGGCAATTGATATGCCAACGCAGAAGGGGGCCCGTCCAAACCCCTGATACTGCGTGCCCGTTGTACATGGCACCCCAGCCGGTGGCCGAGGCATCCGTGAATACCACAGCATGCCTGGATACCTGCTCCAGGGGCACTCCTGCCCGAAGGAACGAAGGATCTGACCACGGGCTGAAGGTCTTGCTGCAGGCCGGTGTAATCTGAACCCGGTGAGTACCGCGTTTCCACGCCCACCTCGGGATTCGGCCATGGAGCCAGTGCTGAAGCGGTCTCATATGGAGCAGACTGAGCGGAACTATGGCCGCAGCTGCAGCCATATGCCCCAGGAGCCTCTGAAAGAGTTTCAGTGGGACCGCTGTCCTGCCTGATAAAGTCTTGAGGCAGTTCAGCACCGACTGAGCACGTTCCTGGGAGAGGCGTGCTGTCTGGTTGACCGAATCCAACTCCATGCCGAGAAAAGAGATCCCCTGCGTTGGCACGAGTTTGCTCTTTTCCCTTTTTTTTAATTGACCCGAAGGCCCAACTGGCTGAGGTGCCTGAGCACCAGGTCCCTGTGTGTGCACAACTGCTCTCGAGAGGTAGTTGAGAATGCGCACACCCTGTTCTCTCAGGGGAACAAGGGCCGCCTCTGCGACTTTGGTGAAGGCACAAGGTGAAAAGGGACAGCCCGAAGGGCAGGACCTTGTACTGATATGCCCGACCGTCGAACGCAAACTGCAGGAATGGCCTGTGTCGCGGGAGAATCGAACATGAAAGTACGCGTCCTTCGGGTCAATCGCTGCAAACCAATCTAGGGGACGGACGCACCCAAAAATGCGTTTCTGCGTCAACATCTTGAACGGCACCTTGTGAAGTGCACGATTCAAAACTCACAGATCCAAGATCGGTCGTAACCCACCGCTTTTCTTGGGCACAATGAAGTAAGGGCTGTAAAACCCCGACCTCATATTGGCTGGAGGGACCGGCTGTATTGTGTCCTTCGCCAGCAGGACTGCAATTCCCGCACGCAAGACAGGGGCATCGACGGTCTCGACTGAAGTGAACCGGATGCCCCTGAACTTGGGGGGACGCCGGGCGAACTGAATCGCATAGCCGAGTCTGATGGTCCACAGGAGCCACCGAGACGGACTGGGGAGCGCTAACCAGGCTCCGAGAGACCGCACCAGCGGGACCAACGGGGCCACCGACGTGCCCGCGGTGGGGCAGCGAGGTGGAACACAGGGACCGGCCCCAGGGCCTGTGACAGCCTGGCCTGTGACGGCAGGGGGCAGGGTCTGGGTGTGTAGTGTAACACTCACCTGATTTCTCCTCGTGTGGGAGGAGACACAGAAAACCTGGTTCCACGAATGGGCAGGAGGGGTGCTCTTGGGCAACCACCCTCCAGCTGGCAAGAGAGGAGGAGGGAAGCGATCCTGTGATGCACGGATCACCACTCTCCTCCTCTTGAGACCCAGAGATTGAGGAGACCGCTCTTTACTGATGTTTTGGGTACCGCTGGCTGCTGGGCCAGTGGTGGAACAAAATGAAACAAAAGATACTCCACCCGGCCCTCCTCCGGGGGAGGGAGTGGTGCAGTCACCATCTCCCGACGAGCAGTCTCCTCCATCTCTGGGTCGACCGTCCCAGGGCCTCTTGCACTTGCGCTTGCCGCCAGGTTTGGCAGGGGCCTGGACGGGCTGGGCGTCCTGCCTGCGACCGGCTCCACGACGCTGCCTGGTGGAAGGCTGCTGCGGCTGTGCGGGAGCGGGGGCGGGGGCGGGGGCGGCCGCGGCCGCAGGGGGGCGCCCACGGCGACGAGCAGGCTGAGTGGCTGCAACCGGAGTGGAAGCAGCAGGTTTCCTCCAGCGCATGATGTGTTTGCCTCAGTCTGCTTCTGGGCTGCCGAGAACTGCTGGGCAAAGCTCTCGACAGCGTCGCCGAAAGGGCCGGTCTGCGACACGAGAGCATTCAGGAACTGTACCTTCTGCTCCTTCATGTCAGCGAGACACAGCCAGGGATGGGGCTCCTGGACCACTAGTGTGGACATCGCACGACCCAGAGACTGTGCAGTCACCTTCGTCGCTCGAAGCTCATGTAGAACCGCCAGGTCGTGACCACCCTCGTGTAGGTTTTTCAGGGCTTTGGCCTGGTGGACCTGCAGTAACGCCATGGCGTGGAGGGCAGAAGCCGCCTCCCCACAGGCTCTATAAGCACTACCAGTTAGACCTGACGAATACTTACAGGCCCGTGAGGGGAGACACGGGTCACCCCGCAGGGTGGAAGCGGCTGTTGGACACAGTTGCATGGCCACAGACCGCTCCACCGAGGAGATGCCGCATACCCCAAAGCCGCCCCACCATCGAGGGTGGTGAGAGCGGAAGAACCACAAGATTTGTTTCAGGCAGTGAAAGGTGCCTTCCACAACCTTGTAAGCTCCTCATGCACTTCCGGAAAGAATGGCATCGGAGGGGGGCACTGAGAACCAGCGCGACCCCCACCGAGAAACCACTCGTCCAGCCTCGAAGGATCGGGACGCGGTGGAGGATTCCACACGAGCCCGACATTCTCGGCGGCCCGGGAAAGCATAGCTGTCATCTCTGGGTCTGGCACGGACAACGCTACCACACCCGAAGGGGGCAACGCAGCCGGGTCATCATCCCCGGAGAGAGAGGGCCCGCCCTCCGATGCAGTGATCGACATCTGGTTGTTAGAGGGGGCACCGAAGGAAACGCGTGGCCAGCGCGCTCCTTCGGCAGCTCCACCGGCTGCGGAGTGCTTGAGGGGTGAGGAGCTCCACTTGGGGAAGCCCTCACCGTAATCCTCAAATCACCTCTGACTCCACCGGATCCAGTACGCACGCCGGATCACAGCAGAGGCAGAAGGGACTCCGCCATGTTTGACATAGCGGAGTCGCACTCCGAGATGGTCATGTCCCCGCAAGAAGAACATGAACCATCCACGAAAGCCACCTCAGCGTGCTGAATGCCCAAACACGTGAGGCAGCGATCGTGACCGTCCTGAGGCGCCAGGAAACGACCACACCCAGAAACGCACGGGTGAAAAGACATCTTTAAAAAGACGCGATCACCCGTGTTACTCTTTTAGAGAAATTGCTCTTTTAGAGAAATGCTCTTTTAGTCCTGAAGCACGCAGGGGAGCTGGCCACCGCACACTCCTAGTGTGGCTGTCAGCAGGAAGACGATCTTTCTCTCCCGGACACAGTGACCACCGCTGCCGAGAAAGGCATGATTGATGCAGTGCATCAGCTGCCTCTTATGCTCACGCTGTGATCAGCGGCAGCTGGATGCAATAATCGCATGCCAATGTCCACTTGAAGTGGATAGGTCTCTCTGGCGAGATCCCAATTTCGTCGGTCATCCGACGTGACTCGGAGTGACCGACTGAAAGGGGAACTGAAATATCACATGGTCCTAAGTATTCAGACCCCTTGCTTAGTATTTAGTAGAAGCACCCTTTTGATCTAATACAGCCATGAGTCTTTTTGGGAAAGATGCAACAAGTTTTTCACACCTGGATTTGGGGATCCTCTGCCATTCCTCCTTGCAGATCCTCTCTAGTTCTGTCAGGTTGGATGGTAAACGTTGGTGGACAGCCATTTTTAGGTCTCTCCAGAGATGCTCAATTGGGTTTAAGTCAGGGCTCTGGCTGGGCCATTCAAGAACAGTCATGGAGTTGTTGTGAAGCCACTCCTTCGTTATTTTAGCTGTGTGCTTAGGGTCATTGTCTTGTTGGAAGGTAAACCTTCGGCCCAGTCTGAGGTCCTGAGCACTCTGGAGAAGGTTTTCGTCCAGGATATCCCTGTACTTGGCCGCATTCATCTTTGCCTCGATTGCAACCAGTCGTCCTGTCCCTGCAGCTGAAAAACACCCCCACAGCATGATGCTGCCACCACCATGCTTCACTGTTGGGACTGTATTGGACAGGTGATGAGCAGTGCCTGGTTTTCTCCACACATACCGCTTAGAATTAAGGCCAAAAAGTTCTATCTTGGTCTCATCAGACCAGAGAATCTTATTTCTCACCATCTTGGAGTCCTTCATGCGGGCTTTCATGTGTCTTGCACTGAGGAGAGGCTTCCGTCGGGCCACTCTGCCATAAAGCCCCGACTGGTGGAGGGCTGCAGTGATTGTTGACTTTCTACAACTTTCTCCCATCTCCCGACTGCGTCTCTGGAGCTCAGCCACAGTGATCTTTGGGTTCTTCTTTACCTCTCTCACCAAGGCTCTTCTCCCCCGATAGCTCAGTTTGGCCGGACGGCCAGCTCTAGGAAGGGTTCTGGTCATCCCAAATGTCTTCCATTTAAGGATTATGGAGGCCACTGTGCTCTTAGGAACCTTAAGTGCAGCAGAAATTTTTTTGTAACCTTGGCTAGATCTGTGCCTTGCCACAATTCTGTCTCTGAGCTCTTCAGGCAGTTCCTTTGACCTCATGATTCTCATTTGCTCTGACATGCACTGTGAGCTGTAAGGTCTTATATAGACAGGTGTGTGGCTTTCCTAATCAAGTCCAATCAGTATAATCAAACACAGCTGGACTCAAATGAAGGTGTAGAACCATCTCAAGGATGATCAAAAGAAATGGACAGCACCTGAGTTAAATATATGAGTGTCACAGCAAAGGGTCTGAATACTTAGGACCATGTGATATTTCAGTTTTTCTTTTTTAATAAATATGCAAAAATGTCAACAATTCTGTGTTTTTCTGTCAATATGGGGTGCTGTGTGTACATTAATGAGGGAAAAAAAATTAACTTAAATGATTTTAGCAAATGACTGCAATATAACAAAGAGTGAAAATTTAAGGGGGTCTGAATACTTTCCGTACCCACTGTATGTATATGTATATGTGTGTGTGTGCACTAAATTATCAATTCTTCACGCAGGCTGTTGTAATAAACTAATAGCGGCACTAAACAAAGGAGAAAAAAAAAGAAAAGAGAAAGACACAGACATAGATTTGGATGTTTTGCTGTGTCCATCATCAAAACCCCATATTAAACCTAAATGACACCATTGCTCAGTAATCTACGTCAGAGTTCATTGTTCCCATCTGTGAAATGTGCTTAAATTTGTTCCAGGGTCGTGAATAGTCTCGATTATGACAGTGGTGACATAATTCCCTTCACACCACTCAGATCACATTGGTCCAGGCAGAGATGGAGTGAAAGACAAGAGAGATGTGCATAGAAAGACATGCTGCTGTTCACATGCTGCCCTTGCTTTGTTCATGCTGGTAGTGGCCGGCCTGGAGGAAGGCTAACAGGGCCAGCTGCCTGCCCCTGGTGGGATGAACTCTCTGGACATGAGTGGAATTAACCACCATCAGCTATCTAATTATTATCCCCTGATCCAACAGCACATGGAGTCAGCAGGGCCAGTGTATCCATTACACCTGATGATGAACACAGTGAGCTTAGAGTGTTTTCTGTACCCATGGGCTGAGTGGATGACAGGGTTGTGCACCATTCAGCATTTAATTCAGAGCACCTTTTTTAACTTGCAGTTCCCAAATCTAGATAAACCAGGCAATTAAAATTTTAATTCATATTTATAAAACGTAGAATTAAAATGGAATATAGTGCAAAGAAATTCATGTTTAATAGATGTTTTTCTCTAAAAATTAGTCATAAGCATATAATTAGATACAAAATGTATGGAGTATTTCTGAAAAAATGAATGTCTAAATGGGCTAAAATGGGAAAAATGGATTAATAATGTTTATGTATTTATATTATAACTATTTGAATGATCATACTTGAATATAATTAATATTAAATAAATATTAAACATTAAATCTGTATGTATGTTTAATATTTATTGTAAAAAAGTTCTTTAATATGTCATATGTATCAAATGATATTACTTATAATTACTTATTATACTTATTATATTATAATATTACTACTATAACTACTTATTGTTATATTATTAATTACTTTAGAAATTATTTACTAAATCGTCCAACCCTCGAAAAGTCCTCGATAATATGTATTAATATATATTATAATTCTAATATAATAGATTAACACTAATATGGGTCAAAAGGCATTTTATTTTTTGAATTCATTGTTTTCATGTGCTAATGAAACATAGTATATTTTAAATATTAAATATTCTACATTATATTATATAGTCTTTGTTTTGTTACATATTTTCTAGGGTGGCAAACACAAGATTCTGGAGAAGTGCAATCTGCCTCTGACTGGAAAACAGTGTGTGGACCGTGTAATCACAGAAAAGGTGGGTTTTGATTTACAAGAGTCATTGATTTTACCTTTTTAACATAGGAATCAACAGCCCACACCGTGTCTAACCAGACTCTGCTGGTAAAGAATAAATGTCATCTAGTCACCAGCTTATCACTTCATCGGTATACCGAATCAGCCTCGGATAAAACTTCAGTCGCTACAGTGAAAAGCTGTGAAAATGGCTTTGCTCTTTTCTCTTAACGCATGTGCAAAGACATAAGGAGGCATGACGAATTGTTATGACACTGCACATAAGCAGTGGAAAATGGAAATCCAATTATTGGGCCAACCCTAATCAAATCTCCTGATCGGAGCAACATTACATATTGACTGTTTTTTTTTCCAAACCCAGAGCTCCTTAATGTGAATGTTACCTAATAATATTATCAGCCCTGCCACATGGCCTGTATTCGGAGAGCTGGGTGGTGGAGACTAAGGATTTGCTGTAGTCTCATCAAAGAGCCTTACTAGATGGTTCAGGGGCTCTTGACTGCTGCGGCTGTTCATAGCCGCTGGTTTTTATGGACTGCTGCTGGCACTTGTTGAGCCGACCTCTCATCTCGCCAGCGGTGTCAAGTCAAGTCACCTTTATTTATATAGCGCTTTTAACAATACAGAATGTGTCAAAGCACTTAACAGTATCAAAAGTGTTGTTGGACTGTATAACAGCAGTCTTTCTCCGCTCCTTACCTGTTAGTCTTCTGCTTCTCTTTGTATGCTTTGCCAGCATCTGCTTTTGTAACAATTACACACCGTGGTTTCCAATGAAAGGATTCTAGCAACATTTGGAAAGGTTAGACCTCTCCAGCTACACTGCCACCACCTTCTGTTCAGCCTGTGTTCGTCATGCTAACCTGCTGTTCAACACAACCCCTGTCTGTCAGCCTAACAAGCTGAGCTTTAGCTTCACTTGTAAGAAGAACCTTTCGGCTCTTTAACCCTCATGTTCTTCAAGACCCCAAGGCCATTTTAATAGCTCAAGAAACATGTTTAGCATTCAGATATCTCCTTGATACTTGGCGGGTTTGTTTAATCTTATAAGAATTTATTATAAGGAACTGAATATAATTTCAACTTGAGAACATTCTTCAAATAATACAATGTTATATTTTGTCGGTTTGTGGTCTCGGAGGTTACAGGTTCCTATCAACAAAAACAAAAAAAAAAAAAGAAAAAAAAAGAAAAGAAAAGAGAAAATGTTTTTGGAAAAAAATAAATAAAAGCGTCTTGTTTTTACCAAGACTGTATTCATTTGGTCAAAAACATATTAAAGACAGTAATACTGTGAAATATTATTACATTTTAAAATAACTGTTTTCCATTTGAATATATTTTAAAATATATTTAGCAATTTATGTCTGTTATAAATCATTCTAATATGCAAATTTATTTCTAAAGAAACATTTATTTATAATTATTACTAATGTTGAAACATTGTACATTTTTCAAGGATTCTTTGATGAATGGAATATTAAAAGAACAGCATTTATTTGACATAGAAATATTTTTTTAACATTATAAGTGTCTTAAATGGCACATTAATCAATTTAATGTGTCCTGGCTGAATAAAAGTATTAATTTCTTTAAAAAAATCTTACTAACCACAAACTTTTGAACAATACTGTATATTTTTCTGCACTGTGATATCATGTGTGTTTATAATATATGTTTTATTTATAATACAGCGACTTGAAATACTAGAAATGTTTTAATATATGTAGAAATTATCATTAAAATTAATAAATTTAAATGTAAATGTTAGTTTGTGCTTCCTATATGCTTTAAGTAATGATAACTAGATGAAACTTACCCAAGTTTCAGTGATATCTTCCTACATGATTTAATTAGTTAACATGAGCATTTAAAAGAATTTGAAGGAAAAGTAAGATATTAATTTTGAAATTACTAGTATTGTTTTGATGCACCGCACATCACTGAGACTAAACATATAGACAGTCACTCAAAAACACAAGGTTTAAGCTGCTTTTACGAACCTCTTACAAAAATATTAACAAGAAAGAGCAACTGTTAGAGCCAGAGAATCAAACTTAACGTATGTGGTTCATATGTTAGTTCATGGACTTATTTTTATGATAAGATGCTTTCATTATGAAGTGTTGTTTTAAAAATAGAACCAATACAGGGCAAACATCCTTGCTTCCTAGAATGCATATGAATCCAAGAATGGCTTTCTGAGCCAATTTGCCACTTGTCATCTCAGCAGCACGCATATCTCCAGCGATGGAAGTTTTTATATAAATAATTCTGGCAAGCTGTGATGTGATTACGCCATCCATCTTGCCATGTTTGACTGTTCAATTTGCTTTCCCCTGATTGTTGAAAAAAAAAAAAATAAGCATGCAGTACAATATCTCCGAGGAGAGAAACATTTTTTGGACTGTCAGAGTTTACGACTGGAACTCTGGCAGGTGGATTAATCCTATCGCCTACATTGTTACACATCCAAGCAAATCCTCCAGCAATTAGAGATTTTCATTCAGGTGGAAGAGATGATGCAGAGACAGCAGGCCCAAGGCAAAGCGTGCTGCCCATGGCAGGTTGTGCTCCACAGGTATTAGGTGAATTGAGACTACGGCAACATTAGATCTGGGTCACATTGAACATTAAAGGGATAGTTCACCCAAAAATGAAAACCTCATGTCGTTCCAAACCCGTAAGACCTGCAAATTAAGATATTTTTGATGCATTCCAAGAGCTCTCTGACCCTCCCATAGACAGCAAGGATCCTAACACGATCAAGGCTCAGAAACGTAGCAAGGAGATCGTTAAAATAATCCACATGACATCAGTGGTTCAATCTTAATTTTATGAAGCTATGAGAATACTTTTTGTGCGCAAAGAAAACAAAAATAATGACTTTATTCAACAATTCGTCTCCTCCGCGTCACCCTATAGTGCCATTATAGAAAGTATCACATACATAAGTAACGTATGCAATGTATGTACGCGGATATGTTGTTTACATTCAAATCAAAGTGTAAACCACGTAAACAGCATATCCTCGTACGGTGCTGCTGACACAGAACAGCATACATTTTTTAGGTAACACGGAGGAGACGAATTGTTGAATAAAGTCATTTTTTTCTTTGCAAAGAAAAAGTTTAATCGTAGATTTCGTAAAATTATGTTTGAACCACTGATGTCACGGATTATTTTAACGCTAAGTTTCTGAGACTTGATCGTGTAAGGATACTTGCTGTCTAAGGGAGTGTCAGAGAGCTCTCGGAATGCATCAAAAATGTTTTAATTTGTGTTCCGAAGATAAACGAAAGTCTTACAGGTTTGGAACGACATGAGGGTGAGTAATTAATGACAGAAGTTTAATTTTTGGGTGGACTAACCCTTTAACAACATGCTGCTGGTTTCATGCAAACATACATGATTTGGTTCAGTAATGGCCTTTAGCATGCACAATACATGCACTTGACCTCTTGCAGGTCATTGTGAACCAAATCACGTACGTGTCTTGACTAATAAATATGTTTTCATGTCTCTATAAACAACACTGTGCATTACGTATTGTATTGTTATTACAATAATAAAATAAAATGTTATATTAATGATGTGCTCACTTGTTTTGAGCCCATTTAATCACTGCAAGCTGAATAAACACAATAAAAGAAATGCCAAAAACTGCCCTAATATTTTGCAGGTTTATACTCTTATTTTTTCAGTGTGGTCTCAGACTTTTTAGATACAATGTTTTCATTTTATCACATCACAAAGTGCCTTTTTCTGAGCTTTTTTCACCACATTGCATTTCTCTACCCCATCTGACCACATCCTCAAGGTCAGAAGAGTTCACTTACACATGGCTGCACATTTGATGGCACTTCTGTCATGGTCACATTGTTTTTCTTTCTTCTCCAGGCGGTATTCGATGTGGACAAGGACAAAGGTTTAACCCTGATTGAGGTTTGGGAGGGACTGACACCAGATGACATTAAGAAATGCACAGGGACTGACTTTGAGGTGAATGACAGAATCGATGAATTACAGAAACACGCAATAATATTGAACACTTTGCACCATACTGTATGTACTGTAGCCCACTATGACATTTCACAACACACAAAACCCTCTAATATTGCTTGAATGAAAACTAACAGCATTAGCCAGAATACAAGGTCATAATTTTGACTTCTTATTTTCCTGTTGTTGTTTTTTTCAGGTCTCTCCTAACTTGAAACCAATGCAGCAAATTTAATGGTTTTAGAAAAAATGCTTAAGGCTGTTTAGACAGCTGATGGAAACCACACACTTTTTAAATCCCCCATGCAAATCCTTTTAGGGCTTCAACTGATGATTTGTGAGGAAATTTCACTGAAGCATATTCAAAACAACAAATATCCAATAAGGTCATCACAGCATCACAGTATCTTCATCTGTTTCAATGATTTCCATGAATGTGCAGTAGCCTGAATGGTTGTTTTAGCTTATCAATATGAGTTTATTCAAATGCAAATTCAAATGAGTTTGTTAGAATGTTAATAGGTATTGAATAGAAAATATTGTCAATAGGTTAAACAGGAAGTATTGTGTTTATTTTAAAAAGAACAGTCAGTCATTTCATATGTAGATTTTCCATTTGCCCATCTAATTTAACTTTACAGGTCGGAGGCCTTAAATGTTCTGTCTACAATGTGTACATATTATTTGTACAAAGCAATAAATGTGTATTCAAGACCTGAGCAAAAACCCATCTTAATTGTGTTTTTACATTAAGCAGAATGTTAGAGACTTTTCTTCACACAGCCTAATGAAAGTGAATGTCACAGAGACTGTCATTCTGACTAAGATCTCCTTTTAAATGGATATTTGTAGCGTTATCAAATTCTTTGAGAATATTTATGGAGGCTCTGTAATTTAAGCCTGTTGTTTTGTCATTTGTGATACATCTGTTTACATTTACATTTATGCATTTAGCAGACGCTTTTATCCAAAGCGACTTACATTGCATTGAAGTTACAGTTTTTACATTGTATCAGCTCTTATGTTTTTATGTTTTATGTTTACACTTGTTGCACAACCGTTTGTTCTTAACGCCACACTTCACAAGACTTAAGAAAATGCACAGCGACCGTGTTAATATCCAGCGTGAAAGGCTGAATGCGTATGATGCACGGATCCGGGATTTGTCCGCCCTGCTCCTCTGCGCAACAGTAATTGTTCAGTAACATCAAATGAATTAATTAAATCCGCGCGCGCTGAAGTCTATAGTTGCGCCCACACCCAGCACACACATGGGAGGGAATAATTTAGACATCTATGCAACGAGCTTCTAAATGTTTGTAAAGACGCTGTTTAAATCCAGAAGGCTGGGGAAATTGAGATGTAGGAGCGGCGCGCGCCGTCTCGGGGGTGTGGTGATGCTCGCGCTGTGAACTCACGCGAGCGCGGGCGCTGAATACTAGAGCACTCACTCCGAGCGAAGCACGCACACCGAGCACCACAGAACCGACGGCATGGCTTCCTCTCAGGGGAAGAGCGAACTCCGTTATGCGGACTGGATGTCAAGTTTACCGGACACCTTGCACAGTATCCCTCTTACCAACCTCGCCATACCGGGTAAGCCTTATTTTGCCTTTTAATGCACGCATTGGACTAACTGTGGACAGTGAGAAACTGCTGCAGATTATGTATAAATGATTGTGGTCAGGTTTTTAAATGACTTAACTGACCGTTTCAAAAAAGTTTTTTAGTATTATTTTAATCAACTCTTGTTCAAAACGCACATTGCGCCGAGAGGTCACCCAAAATGGGTTCTGCTTATGACATAAGCTATTGTGTGACTAATAGGTTGTCGACATAATATTGCTCCAATCTAGCGAGTTTATAATAATGTTAAGACGTGTGACAGAAATTAAATAGGACACTTGTTGCTCGGGGCTCGAAATCCGTCTCTGCGATGGATTAAGGGACATAGCCTATTACACGTGTGCCACAGCCTTGACCAGATATAATATTACGAAATAACACTGAGATTATATATGGAACTACAATGTAGTTGGATGAGCAGTAAAAGAAAAATATAAATAGCAGCGAAGTGAAGAATAATTGCTTTGCCGCTTTTTTTAACTTTACTCAACAAATTCTAAATGTTCTCAAAAAACCCTAAACATCTTATTCACAAGTAATAGGCTAATACACAATAATAGAAACCTTTGTTTTTAAGAATGTAAAACACCTTTCTCACAGGCAGTACTCCCCATAATATGCTCCAATTGTGCACATAGTGACTTAGATGTGACATATAGATGGCATGTATGTAATCATTATAGTAACTGTGATTGTTGACACTGTCCTGAAGTGCAGAGCAATAAAAATATATCGGAAGACATGTTGGAATCAGAGGGTGCAAGACTATTAGTATACAGGCGTTGCATGTTCACTGTGTACAACCAATAATGATTCATCACTTGTTGAGAGAATGTCAATTCTGTAGAGACAAATGCAATCAGTGATTGAGCTCTCATTGCTTGTATGAATCTGTTTAAAGGAATAGTTCAGCCAAAATAAACAAAAAAATAAGCACATTTACCAATATGTGGATGAGTTTGATTCTTCATCTGAATAGATTTGGAGAAATCTAGCATTTCATAACAAATCTTATGCAGTCAATGGGTTCCGTCAGAATGAGAGTCCAACTAGCTGATAAAAACATCACAATAATCCACAAGGGTTAGTAAATTTTCAGCAAATTTCCATTTTTGGGTGAACTGTTCCTTTAAACTTTCAGGCAGGCTTCACACCTTACTTAACCCTGGGTAAACCTAGGGTTAAGCAACATTTCAGGGGAGTAGCACAGATATAAGAGAGCAGAGTTCTTTTAGCCCCAAAATGCAGTGCCAAATAAATACAGTGCCAAAAACACATGAATTACTTACCCAGGGTAAAGTATGAACAAACATAGAACAAGATGACCCAGGGTTACATTATTATTATTTCATATGTGAAAAGCACAGTTTTTATCTAGTGCTTTTTATGGCCTACATAGTTCAGAATGGTTCTGAAAGTAAGAGGTTTTGTGTTTTTTATAGTGGAGTTTGGGTAGTTGAACTGCACCAAAGGCTGGAGCAATCAGCCCCGGACAGCTCTGATTAAAACCCCTGATTAACGTCTATGTCGCTGATTTTGACCCTGTGCCACAGGGACCAATTAACTGGCCTGCCACCTCCAAATCGTCTTGTAATCATCAATTATAGATTCTGATTTCTTGATCGTACTATACAGTAAGTGCTCTGACTTCAACATACTGTATAAATGCAAACTAAACTGCATGATTTGCATGGATCGTGCAGTGAAGAAGATCACCTCATGCTACTGATACTGGTCTGTGCTGGATTCATCATTCCAGCAGTAGTATAGAAGCAGTAGCCTACTTAAGGACAACTTGACCCACTGCCATCATCACTCTTTTGTAAAACTTTTGTAAAACAGTGTTGTCGGCGAGGCTGTGGGTGGGTGATGGAAGGTTGTAGTGTAGCAGCTGTTTATCAAAAAGCTCTAAACGAATTAAGGCTTCGGTAAGAATTCTGGACACGTACCACTCCCACACAGATATCTTGCAAATCTGTGAGCTTTTGAGTTAGTCTTACAATGTGCGGTTAACATTAACTCTTAAAGACAAGGAAAAAGATCCGTTAAAATGGAGGCATCCTGCCCAGGGGCTTGTATACAACTGACACTGTATGAAAAAGTATATATCTGTTTGTTTATCCATTTATCCTTGTATCCATCCATTTGTCCAATTGTAGAAATGCATTGATCATCTGCAACAGTGAAAGCTTTTGTACATCCATTCATTCATTCATTGTGATCCTGTGTTAGTCAAGCCTGATTTTGCTTAAGCCACTGGTAATAGAGTATGTTTTTCAGTTTAACTGTACACAGATATAATTAGAGAAAGCAATGGTCATTTTAGCTCCTCAAGATCAATTCCAAAAACGTAATCATTGATCTTTCGCCTTTGTCTCATGCATATTTTAGTAGTGCTTTATTTCAGCCTGAGGCACTTTTGCTCTCATGCAGTAATATTGTCAGGCTGCTGGAGGTTTGCATGATTTTCCAGAAAAATAATATTTTTGTTTTTTTCAAAACTTGCATAATCCACTTTGTTTTACTTTATTAAAGACACCATGAAACCAGAACCACCTATTTACGTAATGCACGTTCCTTGTTTTCTGTGTTATGCTGGTGTTATTCTAGAGCATGTTAATGCCATGGAAAATGTAAAAAAAAATCTTTATCAAAGCCATAAACCAAACCAACTAGCTACACGGTAAATCACAATGATCCAATTTTGGATGTTAAGCATAGAAAGAATGTAAAATTGGATAAAAAGGCAAATATACAAGGCTGCACTTAACAGCTGTAATGAAGGAACAAACTACCCAAGAAGCATTACAAATTAAGTAATTGAATTTAAAAACGAAGAAGAACTATAACTATTAATTTAAAGATTGTATTGAAACAGTAAACTTTGTTTATTGCAAAATAATATATATTTAGTATATAAATAGATTGAGAGCATAGGGAAACTAACTCTATTATTTGGGATGCTTCCTGGAAGTGGGCAGAATCCTTTTGGTGCGATTTGCTTACGTGATTCCCTGATTGGTGGAGATTGACGTGCAGAATCATGGATAATGTAGTTTTTTACCAGGAATTCTACTGTTTAACATGATTATTTAAAATAAGTTTTTGATGGCTTCAACAAAAGCATACCATTAACAACCTCATAGTTCACAGTAGATCTGTCTTTAGAAGTTATGATTAAAATCAAATTCCTCTTTAGAGAAAATAAATGTGATTTTTACTTTCAGAAACCAATTAATGCACTCTATAACCCACTTTTGATCTACCTCCAGTCTGGTATGTAACATTCACTTTTCACAATCCAATCAATTTTCTTCTAAATACATCATATTAGTAGGCTAAATCTTGAACTTTCTCATTTCTAATAGCAATCCCTTCCTATACAATCATTTTAGAAAGCCATCCGCATCAAACGTCATCAAAGTCAGTATGTGGACGTATTATAGGCCCTGATATTTTTAAGCACTGCCACTCAAAAACTGGCTCTGCCACCTCCTGCGGCGTGAAGGTCAATGTTTGCGCGAAGAGAATCTAGTGTGTCTTTTATTTCCTCTATCGGAACTCTTTTTATAGTCATTCCAAATTAAGAGGCTCAAGAAATCATTGTAGCCTCTCAAACCTCTCTCTAAGATTAAAGATTTGACTGATCCTCCTGTTGCAACTCAACATTCTTTACTTGCAGCACCAGTATTGGCAGTATTTTGGAGGTCGGCTCGTCATCCTCCACATACACGCTTGCAAAAACATGAATCATTCTCCTATTGGCAAACAAGTCCCCGGGGGGACAGACATAAAGCGTACCATTACTGAACTGAATAGATATTCTACGTTCTGCCCTCATATTGTATGTGTCAGGAGGATCTTTGTCACCAAGGGATACATTTATGCCTTTGTTGTGGACATTGAACAGTGTTTATGTACATAATAAACCTGCGTGCCTCTGCTATGCGTCTTAGAAAAATGCCTTTTATGCAAAGGCGGGCTTTTGTGTGGCTCTTATACTACTGTGCTCTGCTGGATGGCTGGCTTGATGAGGTTATCACCCCGTTACAGTCACCATTGTCACCTGCACCGGCGGCAGGACCGGGGCAGAGGAATTGTGTCAGTGCTGAGGGTGCTTGTGCTGAAGTGACAAGCCCACAGAATAAGCAGGACACCGCTGCTTTATCAGCCACCTGTGCCTTGAAAGTACACAGGGTGTTGCAGTTCAGTGACAGACATGGAACCAGGGCTTATTAGGTTTTATGGAGAGCCATAATTGAAATTCATGCTACGGCTCTCATAAGGGAATGTGTCTCTCCCCCTTAATCATATTTAGCATGTAATCAGCTTTTGAGTGGCAGCCAATGACAGACACTGTAGAAACAGTAAAATCAGTGGGTTGTGAGTGTTTTGCAGTTTTTTTATTTATGCCATACAAATGTAAACACTTTATTTTCTGCAATGTATTAAACATGGCAAATTTTGCTGATTAAAAGCAACATTATACGAGTTGTACGAATTTTTCATGTTTACTAAAGACATATTCCTGTGATTTTTCAGTTTTCAGTGTCACATGATCCTTCAGAAATCATTCTAATAAATGCTTAAGAAACATTTTGTATTATCATCAGTGTTGAAAACAGTTGTGCTGCTCAATGTTTGTGGAAGTGGTGATATTATTTTCAAGATTCTTTCAAAAATTAAAAAAAGTTCAAAAGAACAGCTTTTAATTGAAAAATAAATCTTTTGTGACATTGCAAATAAATTTACTGTAACGTTTCACCTACTTAATGTATACGTACAGAATAAAAATAGAATTAATGATGGTATAAACAAAAGCATTTACCATTAATGAACAAAAAGCATATTTCACAGTAGGTCTGTCTTTAACAGTTAAGTTATTGTTAAAATAATAATAGTAAAATGTAAATGTAAAAAAAATTATTACTGACCCCAAACATTTGAACTGTACTTTATCTAGATTCACATTTGATAGTGAATGATAGTGTTAAAAGCATTAGTAAGAGTAAGTTAAAATTACAAACCAGTCAGCAATCTTTTGCATCATATGCCATCATTTTCTTTGTAAAATTGTTTGTGAAAAAAGCTTTTATGGATGTATACTATCTGTGTATTTGCATTGTTATTGCAAATTAAAAACATTGCAATTAACTTAAAATAGTGTTATCTTGTTGCCCTATTTTTCATATATGCTAGTGTATGTAATCCCACCTATTCACTAATGAAGAATAAATGGGATTATGCCACTAAACAGAGGTTTTTGTTGATGAGCTTTACCGAGGCTTCGTAATCTAACTGCAGTGGTATGTTAAAAGTGATCTTGTCTGGTCTAGACATTTTAGACATCAGGGGAGTGCCATTAGAAACTCATCTGCTATGCCAAGTCTTTTTCCTGTCCATGAACGGCATCCATGACCAGTTATTGGCTAAACACTTGGACTGATTGTACATGCTCGGTTGAAGACCAAAAAAATCATCCAACTCGAGGCACATCTTTGTTGCAGATAATTGTTCTCTGAAAATTATTTCAAGTATCCATTTTTCTCTTCTCCTATCACTCATTTTTCTTCATAGTAGAGCATTGCGTTGCTTTGATGTCAAAAATGCCTACCCAAAATGTTTCCTGCGGTGAAGTGTAGGAATTATTTATTTATTTCCTGACAGATCACACACACACATACGGCTACATACGCACATACAAAATGATTTCAATTACTTAAAGTTGCACTAGTGGCATGAAAAATCGTAATGGATTCGAACCTCGAAGGCACCGTTTGCTCTTGTCTGATTCATCTTTAAATCTGTCCATCCATCCAGTTGTTCATCCATTAATCCTGCACTTTAGACCCAAAAGAGAGGATTTTTAGCCTGCCATGTCTCAATAAACAAGATAAATGGGAAAGATTAAGTGTCCAGACATGAAATTGCACAGTCACCATGGGGAAAAGAGTCACTTTTTCCTGTAATGATTACTTTTTTCCTGCTGAACTGAGAGGTCGCCCCCTGTGGTTGACAGTGACATGTCAATCTTTTGTGATAAGTAGTTACATTATCACACAGCAGCCTAAGGGCTCACAGTAAACCCTTGAACAGAATCTGCTGTATCTGTTGCTGTTGCTGGTTTGTTTTTTAGTATGACCAGCATGACTCTGAGCTGCATTATGTGATGTTGGACAGGTAACCCAGGGAGATTTTGAAAGATCATATTGGAAAATAATTAATGCTAGCCCTTATTCACCATATCCACATGAACAAAAACACATTAAATCAGAAGATAAAGGCTTATTATGAAAACACTGCAGCACTTTCTCATCTAGGTTTGTTCTGCAATGCTATGAACAGGTGTTTTGTGTATATATTTTTTGTTTGTGTTATAATATAATTAGCTTTTTATTTATTTTGCTGTAGACAGGTCTGTGACTTCTCTGCACAACAAAATTGATTGTTTCAGTAATCAACTCTGGATTGCATGTTTCAAAAACAAAAATGAGTCTTTAATTCAGTCTAATGTGCCTCCTCTCAGAGGTTCAGAGGTGAAACATGAGCCCAGTCAGTCACTTTCATTTTGTTAAATGGCCCATTTTCCCAGAAAAAAAATTTCCTCAAACCTTCCTAATATCAGCTCAGTGCATCTCAAAGCAGGGATCGCATAACAAGATACTCCTTTACATTTAGCTGAGGAGCTATTAGAACGCCAAATAAATGCACTGGGTTCTCATGGAGCTGTAGTTGTTTAGGCCTGTTGAATTTCACATGGTTTTCTTCTGAATACAGCTTCAGTGTAAATTCACTTTTAAGTTTTGCACAACACCTTAAGGAGAAAAGACAAGTTGCTATCGATTAGTTTTTTAAAAACTAATTTTTTTTTGTTTTTTAAATGTGTTTAAATGTATGCGTTTGAATGTATAGTGCTGTTTTCATAAAAACTGATTTATGGTTACACTCACTAATTATCTCCCTTCACAGTCCCTGATTTAATGAGACGTACATGGAAATTGCGTTAGTGGAGACTTTCCTCCGTTTCCACGTACCAGAAGGCATTACCTATGTTAAGGAGGGAAATGAGACATATACTGTTACTCATTAATCTGAATTTGACACAGGAGGTAACCAACAAAATCTGTATATTTCCAGGCTGATCTGTTTAATGAACACTCATTAGATATATGACACACGTTATTGTCATAATAGAGACAGATTGTCATTGAACTGGGAAAACTGTAGCAAATCTCTGAGGGTTGCAGTTCTTTCTTTCTTTCTTTTCTTTCTTTCTTTCTTTCTTTCTTTCTTTCTTTCTTTCTCTCTCCTTGGCTTGTTAAAAGCAGTATTTAATGCTTCCATCATTTGGACTGGTTTTGTTGTTGTGGTGATTGCTGAGATGTCTTTGGCAAGCAGACAGCTGTTTGTCTAATGGCCCTTTCCCATGGTGAATTTTGATGCTGCCTTCAGATGCAGAACTGCATTGTTTATTCATCAAAAATAATATTCTGAGAGTCTCTCTCACACGCACAGGTTATAGACTGCTTAATGCTTTCATTTAATTACATTAGCAATGCATCTATTTAAATAGTTGTTTTGATTTTTGGAGATCAAACATAGCACCTGGCTTTGCTCTGTATTTACATTGAAAGCGTGCTTGTGATCTCCACGTTATTATCCTGTAGGCCCTGGCAACGCTTTTCCTCCTGCTGCAGTCTGGATGCAAGTGTTGGCTATTGCATTATTCCATTATTCCATTTAACCGTTACAACAGCCATTATATGTATTCTTAGGTTCCTGCTGTACAGAAGTACTGCAGATTGTCAGGCAGTATAAGATTTGTGTCTTTTTCAGAGCAAGTCACCTTAAAATCATTGTTCTCATCATTTTTAGAGCAGCACATTTGATGGTAAATGGTACATTTGATGTGCACTCTTAGTCTTGTGCATGCCTGTGAAGTCCACAAGATAATAAAGCAGGGATATACGATAACTTTACCAGCAAAGGAGCTAAAATTGAATATTTTCGGGGACATGCCAGCCAGAATATTCTGTCGATAAAAAGCTGGGCCTCTTTCACAAAACATCTTAAGGCCAAAAGTAGCTCATAACTCGCCGATTTAGGAGAAAATCATAAAAATAATCAGCGTGTCAATCCTAAATTTAGCACTCCTAAAGTTTTGCTCTAACAGTATTTCACAAAGCGTTTTAGCACTAAAACTAGCTCCTAAATCTGTGAAACATTAGGAGTAGTGAAGAGAACTCCTAAGTTACTAAGACCAAACCGCAAACTATTCCTAAAATGGCTGTTTTTAACATTTTAGAAACATTTGATGATAATGACCTTCTAAAAAGGTATCAGCTTTGGTTTTGGAGGTTACCCCAACTCCAAATTTTCCTTTGATTATATCCTTGTTTTCATTAACCAGCTGGGCAAGAAGTAACAGTTGTTCTTGCATCCAGTTTGTTTGTTTGTTTGTTTTTACGTTTGCATGTAAAACTATCAGCCAAGATTATTCTACTCTGTTAATTAAAAGGCTGTTTATGTGTATATCCACTAATTGTTATTGAGAAGCATACATGTAAGAGGCTGACAATAAGCTGAACATATACTTGTTTAATCAGTGACACTTATCCTGCATTTTAAAATCTTTATTTGAATGTTTTTTTTTTTATTTTTAAAGCTTTATTTGAATACTGCAGCATAATATTGTGCTCTACAATATTTCCATGAATAAATCTCTGACAGAGACAATCAGCCAATCACTGTGTGCATAGTTAGTAAGCATGCTGACATCATCCATACCAACAAGATCAACCCCGCCCTTACTCTTAGCTTAAGACTTCTCTCTATTCCTTAGTAAAAGTTTGTTTCAGCAGCTTTGTGAATATGTTTTAAGAGAAAACTCTTAACTGAAAACTTTTACTGCTATTTAAGAGAACTCTTAGTGGTAAGATAAAATGTTTTGTGAATACGGCCCCAGCTCTCTACTGTTTTTTGCTGTATGATTTGTTTTTACTACATAAATTTAATATTAGTACTTATAATTTTCATTTTTAATTTGAAAATATTTAGTCAAAATATAGCTAAATATGAACTTAAACTTACTAAATTACTTTATTGATCCACTGAATAAATCTTTAATATTAAATGTGCACACTACCAATACCACTACCAATTAGTCTGAAGTGATATGTCAATAAATATGTTAAAGGATTTGAAGTATATTTAGTATGAAATAAATGTATTTTAAATAAATTATGGCATAGATTTTTTTTTTTTTTTTTTTTTTTTTTTACTAGGGTTCTTCTATAGCATGTTGTGAATGTTGTCGTTATCATTCCACCAAAACTGGTGATTTTTGGTATTATACATGATATAACTATTCAGATCCCTTTGGAATGATTTATATGAGCCAGAAAATTGCATTTGTTCGCTCGGTTGTCATCCTCATTTTTATGTTCTCTCTTAATGAATATCACTAACTCAGAAATCTTTTCATCCAGGTTCCCATGACTCTTTTAGTTTTTACATCGACGAAGCCTCACCAGTTGGGCCGGAGCAGCCTGAGACCGTGCAGAACTTTGTCTCCGTGTTTGGCACAGTGGCCAAGAAGCTGATGAGGAAGTGGTTGGCGACACAGACCATGAACTTCACCAGCCAGCTGGAGGGGGGTGTCCGCTTTTTTGACCTCCGCATATCCACCAAACCCAGAGACCCCGACAACGAGCTCTACTTTGCACACGGCCTGTTCAGCGCCACCGTACGCGAAGGCCTGGAGCAGATCAGCACCTTCCTGGCCTCCCATGCTCGCGAGGTCGTGTTCCTGGACTTCAACCACTTCTACGGCGTACAGAACCTCCATCACGAGAAGCTGGTCCAGATGCTGCGCACCATCTTCGGGGACCGACTCTGTCCGGTAGTGTTTGCTCAAGAGGTAAGCCTGAAGTACCTCTGGGAGAAAGAGTATCAGGTGCTGGTCTTCTATCACAGTCCCATGGCTCTGGAGGTTCCTTTCCTGTGGCCTGGTCAGATGATGCCCGCTCCTTGGGCCAATACCACAGATCCCGAAAAGCTCATTCAGTTCCTTCAAGCCTCAGTAAAGGATCGGAGACGTAAGGGCACCTTTTTTGTGTCTCAAGTGGTTCTCACTCCCAAAGCAAGCACCGTCATGAAGGGTGTCACCAGCGGTCTAAGGGAGACCATCACAGAGAGGTAGGCTATTGTACAAAATCCGTTCTGTGAAATGCGTGGCATCAAAGAACATGTTGACTCATTAGATCTCACTCTCTGTTATCTTCAAATCAGCACCAGGCAGATTTTTTACAGTCCCAATTTAATCTCATTACAGTTATTAGCCGTTGCTCAGAGTCTCTTGGGCTTCACTGATCAGGGTTTGTCAGGCTTGGTTTGAAACATGAAACTCTTGGCAGAAAGCAGATTTCGAAATGGCTCTGGATGACAGAACAACATATTCAGTGCATTAATTCTAGAGTGCACCAATATTCTGCTCATTCAAATGACTGAGAGGGGGTCTTTCCGCTTACCACATGGAATACATTGGCATCTGCGGCTGTCAAAGGATGATCTTCTGTTATTCTTTCTCGCCTGTCAGCAGGCATGATATATAGTGTGCCACTGGGCATGCAGCTAAGCACAGCCATAACAACTAGGCATTGGAATTGTAGAGAATTGTAATAATTAGATTCCTCTCAGCGATTCTGGTTTCTTAAAAGAATGATTCTTTTAGTATTTCTGAAGAAGAAATATTTGGAAAATATATATTTTTTCTAGCTGATTAGATAATAAATATTTGTAAAACAATTCCTGGGATTTGGGAATCATTTTGACTACATTAGTGATAAAGAACCAGCTAAAATTTGTTTATTCAGTAATTAGATTTCACTTCTCACGTTTTTCACTATTCACTACTGTTCAGCAGTTTGGGATCAGTACGATCTCTCTTATGCTCACCAAAGCTGCATTTATTATTGTGAAACATACAGAAAAAAAACAGTAACATTCTTATGTATTACCTAGTGAAAAATAAATATACTAAAATGTATTTGAAATCCATTAATTTCATGCTAAGTATACTAAAAATACATTTACATATTTATGTACTTAATAAAAATACCCTGCAATTGTACCTTTGGTATATTAAACTGGTATACTTAAAGTCTGCTAAATTGGAACAAATAATTTTGTACTTAATGCACTTTAATTGTGCGAAAGTAGTGCTGAAGTGCAACTATACTTAGTATGAAATAAATGTATTTTAAATATATTACATTTTACTAGGGTTATTACCATTTAAAATCATTGTTTTCTATTTTAATTAAATGTAATTTATTCCAGTGATGACAGAGCTGAATTTTTAGCAGCCGTTGCTCCAGTCTTCAGTGTCACATGATCTTTCAGAAATCATTCTCATATGCTGATTTGCTGCTCAAGAAACATTTTTATTATTATCAGTGTTGAATTATCAGTGCTGTTTAACATGATACATTCTTTTCAGGATTCTTTGATGAATAGAAAATTCAAAAGAACAGCATTTAAAAAAAAAAATAGAAATCTTTTATAACATTATACATGAATTTACTGTCTTTTTTGTCAGTTTGTGTTCTTGCTGAATTACAAGTATTAGCGTAACTTCTGACCCCAAACTATTGAACAGTAGTATAGATTCAGTAGCGGTGGTGTTGGTACCAATGCATAGTCAGCAGAATTTGTGTGATCCTGTGAACAGAACTGAGCATCATTGTGTCAAGGTATTTAAAAGAGTGGAACCATATCTGAACTGTAATCACACCTTATGATACCACCTTCATGCGATCCACATACGTAGCTGATTCCCCCTGGGTATTTGGTGAGGAGCAGCACGTTATTTCTGCTTAGTGTAACTGGAACATTAGCTAAAGGGCAGAGCTGACACCAGCGTGAGTCACCCTGGTTACAGGAAGACTCATTCAGAAGTCTCATCTCAGCATGTAGCAACATCTCAAGCATCAAATCACTACTTTGTAAGGAAAATGCACACTCTGGTCATATGTTTAAGTTCATTTTATCCAGGCCAAAGCCAGTGTGATAGTTTGGTGTCTTTATTTTTTGCATCGACTGTGCTGATGGCAAATTAATTATAGATGAGGGGAGAGGTGGGGCACAGAGAGTAAAATGATACGGCCTCTGCCAGCACACTGCAATCTGACAAGCAAGGCGTCTTATTAGCTGATAAAGCCTTCTAGCCCTTGCATCATCTGGGAGTGAGCAGCAGAGCATGAGATAACTCCTGAGTCATTGTCCTCACAGGAATGAGTCTGTGTCTGCCGATGTGTCCCCACTTCAGGTGCATCACCACCTGCAAACCATTTATAGACAGACCCAGCAAACAATGCATATTAGATTTGTTCCAAAATCTTGTGAGCTGCCTGCCTAGACAGTATCCTAATCACATAATTTAATCATGCTACCTACTAAGACTAGGAAACCCTGCTTCTGCCACAAAAGAAAAAAAAATTGCTTTGGTAAATAATTGTGACATAAAAATCATAATTATGACATAAAAGCAATTATTATTTATTTATTACAAAAAAAAAAAAATTATGACTGTCAAAAATGTTTAATTTCAGGGTTTTGACTTGTCGCAGTTTCAACTTTTATCTCTAATTATGGAGATAATTTGAACTTTTTATCTCATAATTATGACTTAGTATCTCTTTGAATTTTCTGTGTTATAATTAGGACTTGTATGTTATGATTTAGCAAAGCATGATTTCTTATGTGACAAAGTCGAAGTTATTACAAAACAATTATGACATTAAAATATAAACTTAAAAAGTTGAAACTATGAGATAAAAAGTCATAATTATGACAAATGAGTTATAATTATAGAATAGCTAAAATTGTGATAAAAGATTGACTTTGTCATAATTGGCTTATTGTGTAAAGATTGATGTTTAATTTCATAATTTTGACTTTGTCATAATTTCAACTTTTATCCCATAATTGACTTATGTTCTTATTTTGACTTAGTATCTCATAATTATAACTTTGCAAGTCATTATTATTATTTAGCAAAAGCATGATATTTTTTCTTCTGTGGCAAAAAAGTGCTTCCATATAAGATAACTCATTTTGACCACATTTTAAGACAAAATTTCATGTATCCTTGAACTATGAAATGGCAGACAATGCGAGAGAAATGTACACACTCATAATTCATTCAATTCTAAAAAAGTATTAGTGAGAATAATTTAATAATTGAAGAATTATTGTACATTAATTAAAACGTTAGTTTCTGGAAATAACTAATAAAATAAATTTTAATCTAATTTTATACTATTTCATCAAAATGTATATATCTTTGAATATTAAAGTATTGCATCATGATGCAAGATGAAAAACAAATGTGATTTGAGACTGTTGTGTACTTTGCATGAGGAGCACTATTTAAATGGCATATAGTGTTGCAGCTTACATTCCAAGTTGGTCTCTTATAAGTTACATTTCAGTCAGGATGCGGCCTTAATAGGCAGCTCACTATGTTTTGAAACTGAGCTATTTAGTGTTGTGTTTGGGAACAAATCCCCTTAGATTGAATCGGCCTGTATATATGTGTTTTCTCAGGGCTCTTCCTGGCATGATGCAGTGGATCCGCTCACAGCGACCTGGGGAAAGTGGAGTAAACATCATCACGGCCGATTTTGTGGAGCTGGGGGAATTTATCAGCGCTGTTATCACCCTCAACTACTACCTGGATGATGAGGAAGAGAACGCCACCTGAACCTCCACATCTCCCACATCGCTTGTGGTATCGATTACTTGCTCCCTCTCTCTTTGCCATATTTTTATTGATTTTTATTTATTTTTTGGATCATAGAGGCTGTGTTCGTCTGACATTTTTAGGGCTAATGGAAACCATGAGAATGATAGTAGAGACCAGACACGGTCAGGTGGAATAGTTTTAGGTTTTGTCTGAGGATGAACAGGGGCAGATAGTGATTTAATTTCTTTCTGGGCAAAAAAGGTTACTGGCCTTTTCCCATGTTTCTCTGCTTCTGATCTGTTGGACAACTAGTTACTGATCCACATGCTCAAAACCTTGATAAGTTCTGCCCAAATTCTGCTTCTGATCAAAGTAACAGTAACATTAACTCATTTCATGGGAATAAATATCGTTTGTACAGTGAATGTGATGCTGGTTTATTTCTAGTGGTCATAGTAACTTGTATGATTGTCGAGTTGTAAATACTTGTAAACCTGTTGAATTGTAACTTTGCTCACTATTTGTCATGCCCAAACATATGTCAAGAGTTGAGGTTCCCTTCAAGGCCTCAGTCTGGTCTTACAATGTTGAAGAAGTGAACTATTAGATGTTTGTATTCACAACCAAAAATTGCAATTGTATGTAACAGCATTTTTGCCTTTCTGCCGTTATCAACACTAATAAGTGAGGCTTTGTATCTACATTTTTGTAGTCGTCTTTTACTTTATCCAACAGATTCTTTTATATATCCTTGAACAACATACATATTCTTTGCATTTGCACTGCTGTGACTGTGGACTGTTAAAGAGTGGCCACTGAAGCTGCAGAAAAAAACCCATACAATCCATCAATTAATAATGCAAAATTTGCATTCAATTGTAAACATGCCTACATAAACAAACACGCAAGAGACTCACTTAATGGGTGTGAACAGACTTATTATAACACCATTTTCTAATTAGCCAGACTAATTGGGTAAATGGCCATGCTAATTGTTTTAATCACACAGATGCCAAGTAACTGAATTTGTTCAATATATGACATTATGAAACAATGTCCCACACTGCTTCCTTCTCTCTTTTACAGTCAGGTGGCACTGAAAAACTAACTAGAAAGTTTGCAGCATTGTTTGTTTTTTGAAGTGTTTAAATCATTTTTATTAATGTGACAATCCCATGGCCAACCTGGAGCATGGATTTGTGTGAATGCATTAATCATGCCTTTGTACAGTATAAAATTGCATGTAGTTGTCTAGGTCGATAAATTGTATTTACATGTAAACTTTCTATGGTTATATGTCCTAATCGAACATTTCTGACAAATCTGGTGTACAATAAATGTAAATACTGCATATATACCACATAGTGTGTTTTTTTTCCCCCTTTTTATTCAAAAATACATTAAAATGCAATAATATATTCAGTTACTTGAGTACAGCTTGACAATCAGAAAAATGCATAAAATAGGAAGTCTCTCAAATTCAGTTAATTAGAATTTTTTTTATAACAAGGCAAGGTTAGTTCAGGTTATAAAATGTTATGTGGTGTGACTCCTCAACAATTGCATCATATTTATGAATTAAAAATTCATAATATTGATTAAAAAAATAATGTTGAAAAAATATATATATTTGTATGATCTCATTCATACGTTTCTTTATGATCTGCTTATGCACAACTAAAGGCCTGTTCACAAGAAAGGACAATAATTATAACAGTACTGATAACTATAAAGCAGCCTATCAGATTCCATCTCACTTTAAAGATCTCGAGCATTTAAAGTGGCAGAGGACATAATTGCTGCACATGCTTAGAATAAACAGAACATTATCATCCATGGGTGTGAACACCAGTATTGTTATCCTTATAGTTATCATTCTTGGTGTGAACCGGCCTTAAAGGGGTAGTTCACCCAAAATGAAAATTCTGTCATCATTTACTCACCCTCAACTTGTTCTAAACTTGTATGAATTTCTGTGTTGAGCACAAAAGAAGATAGTTTGAAGAATGTTGGTAGCCAAATAGTTTGATGGACTTTCATAGTATGGAAAAATATCAACTGTTTGACAACATTCTTAAAAATGTCTTCTTGTTCAGCAGAAGAAAGAATCATACACGTTTGGAACAACTTGAGGGTGAGAAAATGACTACATTTTAATTTTTGGGTGAACTATCCCTATAAGGGTTAGGTTTAGAGGTGGACACCAGTTTTTTTTTTTTTTTTTTTTTTTTTTTCTAAAAGTCTTACTTTTTAACTCAAATCATACAAACACCACCAATCTTCCAAAACAGTAATGCTTTCTCATGAGATCGGGTTGTAATGTAATTTCTACTAATGGATGTACAATCATAACTGATAATGTTAGTTAAATACAGTTAAACTGCATGTGCTGAAATTCTTCCTCCAGGTCTTCCATGATATCCTCCACCAAATGAGCCATGACTGTTGAAATCTATTGAAATGCAGATGAGAAGCTAATTTTAATAAATAGTGATAGAAAAAGTAACATTTGCAGTGATGTGCAGTTTGCCAATTCTCTGTCTGTGATGCCGAGAGCAGAGTCCGTGGCCTCATTACATGCTTTCTCAATTACAGCTATTCATTGCTGGCAGAGGTCCGCTCAGCTTGTTTTGACAATGGCACTATGCAGCTGTGAAAAACCTCTCTTTCACTTATTCGGAGCACTATGTGCTCTCTTTTCTGATTGTGAGCTTATTAGTAGAAGCTGTTAGTCTGCTGATTGTATTTTTCAAACTGCAACGAAGAAGTGTTGCTGTAACTGTGATTCTCTAAATTAGTGC
Source organism: Spinibarbus caldwelli (assembly GCA_039654775.1). Lineage (NCBI taxonomy): Eukaryota > Metazoa > Chordata > Actinopteri > Cypriniformes > Cyprinidae > Spinibarbus > Spinibarbus caldwelli. Next base: position 15,928,550 of record CM077248.1, on the reverse strand, counting down.
ACAGCAGATAAACAATCTCTGCTGTTCAACGGTTTCACAGTCTGTAACAAACCTTTTGAAAATCACACGGAGATGTTTGTATTTAGCCAGAGTGATTTTAGCCAGATTGCTAACTTCTGCCAGTAGCTATACTTAACTTCAACTACACAATCTTTATCCAAAACCCTCCTCTAAAGATATGTCAGCCAAATAGAGTATTCAAAATGACTCACAGGCAGAAAACCTTTATGATTGGCTAGTTTTCTAAGGGATGCTCCTCTGATTGTCTTTATTGTTTAAAGAGTCTATACTTAGGCTTAGCCTTTAGCTGTGACACAAAGATGTTTGATTTGACAGGACAGTGATATCTGTCAGGTTATGGGGACATTTTATTGTATGTATTCTAAAAAAAAAGAATATTTTGCATTAATTTAGCTCAAATCAATTAGTTAGTTGCTAATATTTTAGAATGTTTATGTTGTAATAATATTGAGAGGAATTCTGTGTATCATTACATTTGTTAAGAAGATGAAAATTGTCATTTCTTTTCTGTGGACAGGAGTCTTCTTTATCTTTACCAGGATATGACATCTCACTCAGAGGCAATAATACTCTACACTTGATTTGTGACTGTAAATTAGCATTTGATGAGCAGGTTAGCTGTAATATTTTTGTATGTCAATAGTGACAAGCCTCAGCTGACCTAGAAATTAATTTTCTAGATTTTTTTATTTATTTATTTTTCCATCTGGGTAATTGTTATTTCCCATTATAAAATACAGAATTTATAATACAGAATCTAATCTAATAAAAAAAATCTGATATAGCTACTACTATGGAAATATGTTGTATAATAATAATAATTATTATTATTATAATAACTTTGTTATAATAATTTATATTTTAGAATCTATGATAACTATAGATTACTACTGCTTCTAATAATAATTTTTCATTGATGTTGTTGACATCAGTAAATTCCTATATCTTGGGAACTTAAAGTTTATTATTATTATTGTTATTATTATTATATTACTAAGTTATTATAGAAAATTTTAGATTCAGTGCAGCTGTGGTTTTCTAATGGATTGGGGTGGAAGCTTGAGTTCTGACAGTAATTCAACTACTTAATCAGCAATAATTGCTGATTCCCAGTTCTAGACGTATGTAATTCTAGAGAAATGTTTCTCTTGGGCATAAATAAAAACCTGCCGTGGGAGGCAATTATGATATAATCATTAGTCAGTTTCCATTTCTGATTAAGAGTGGACATTGTCTGACTGGCTCTTTCTCCTGACAACTCGATCTATTCGTGTTTGACAGTTGCCTGCAGCGATATTAAAAACACTATTCAGATTGCCAAATAAGGATGGGCATAAACCTCACATTCAGTCCACAGTGTAATTACAAGCAGCAAGGCACCATTTTGAAAGCAGCACTGGCATAAGATAAGAGTTTCCCTAATGCCAGCATGCTTTCAGACAGACAGCTGAACAATATTAGCTAGTTAGAACATCCTAGTTTGACAGCATCCATTGAGTCATATTGAGTCAAATAACACAAAAGTAACTGTATAACTTTTTTTCTCATTTTAGTGATGTTATACTGGATATTGCTGCATGTATCACAATTCAAAGCAGATTACTTGAAGCAGATTACTTTGCTAGTGGTGTATAATCTACTGTTTCTTCAAACTGTCAGACATTGCAAATCTTGACTGTGAGGTTTACTCTATATTTAAGCTGGATTCTTCAGTTTCAGTCATCAGAACCACAAAGCGAATGCTCCTTTCTTGTCCCATTACACAGCACTCAAGAAAAGTAGATGAAGATACCATTTAATATTACTTGAATTTTCCATTATGTATATATGCATAAATACACTCAGTTTTTAAAAGGAAAAAAAAAATAATAATAATGTAATTTGTTGCTGTGATGCTGTGATCGCTCCAATCTTCATTGTCACGTGATCCTCCAGAAATCATTTTAATATGCTGATTTGCTTCTGAAGAAACATTTCTTATTATTATCAATGTTTGAAAACAGTTTAATATTTTTTTGGAATATATTTTTTCAGGATTGTTCAAAAGAGTTCAAAAGAACAGCAATTTTGTCTGTATTCTACATGTATTACATATAGCAAAGCTAATTGAGTTTCACAAGTCTTGGACCCCATTGGAAATGGGATTCAAAATCTACCTGGAAAAGGAAAAAAAAAATTCCAGATTCTGGAGATTTCAAGGTCGCTACGGTTATGGGACTCTTTGTACAGATGGTCAGATTTTCTTCCATTGATGCTCAAGATGTACTGTGGATCATGCAAATCATTCTGGTGAACATTATCTTCAGGTTTTAAGCAAACTTATGGAGTTCATGCAGTTTGAGTGCTGCTGTCAAATCAAATAAGAGATACATGTTCTGTTAGTTTTTAAATTAAACTTTCAATTCAAATTATATTAAATTAAATAATGAAGAACAGAAGCATTTTCACTACTGGTCTCAGACTTTGGACCTCACTGAACAACACGCATGGCCTTTTAATGAGTCTAATGAGTGATTTGAAGAATGCTGTAGCTGATGCCAGCAAAAGGTCTAATTAGATCAGAAATACTCCTTTTTTCAGCTCCTGATCTCCTAAGTTTCCATTCATTCATCATGATTCAAATTATTTGAAACATACAAGTGTTAATGAAGAAACATACCAGAGCTCCCAGGTCCAGCAGTAGATTTCCTGCTCTGTGCATTTCAATGTTGAGAGATATTGTATGCATATATTTCTTTTTGTGTGAACACATGCAGGAAAGGACTCTGTGACCGTACGACTCTGACATGATTTTATGATGCATTACCTGCCCGGTGAACATGTTGCTAATAACAGCTTGCTGATGAGGGGCTCACTGAGAAACTCAATTACCTTTTAATTATGCAAATGAGATCCTCAGAGGAGCTGTGGATCCTGGAGTCTAAGGAGCAGAAAAGCATGCCGATTAACCCCTGACCCAGACACAATACAAAACATTATTATTCACAAAGGCATCTATATGCTGGGAAAGTGCTGTCGTTCTCTTAGGAGATACATCAGGAGATTTGACTTTTAAATACAGTGACCTTTCCAGTAAACACTATATATTAAATGCTCCACATCGCATCTTCTTAAAGGGATAGTTCACCCAAAAAATGAAACTTTTCTGGAAATTTACCCTCAGGCCATTCGAGATGTGGATGAGTTTGTTTTCCTCCAAATCGGAACAGATTTGGAAAAATCAGTTATTCACTAATGGATCCTCTGCAGTGAATGGGTACCATCAGAATGAGAGTCTAAACAGGTGATAAAAACATTCCAATAAGTAATCCACACAACTCCAGTCCATCATTTATCCTTTTATGAAGCGAAAAGCTGTGTGGTTGTAAGAAACAAATCCATTAAGGAATTTTTAACTTCAAAGTAAACTCGCTGAATCAGCAGAGAAATATGCATAGATTAAGCACTATTTAAAAGCAAAAATTGTTCTAATCAAATGTCAGAGGATTTCGATGTGAGAGGACAACAGAGGATTAAGTTTTTCACTGGAAGAAGTGTTATTATGGATAAAGGACTGGTATTTTGACCAGAAGTCTGGGTTTATAGTTAAAACGACTTAATAATGGATTTATTTCAACACACAGATTTTCTTACATTAATTGATGGACTGGAGTTTTGTGAATTACTTCTGGATTATTGTGATGTTTTTATCAGCCGTTTGAACTCTCATTCAGATGGCACCCATTCACTGCAGAGGATCCATACAAATCAAGTGATGTAATGCTAAATTTCTCCAAATTTGTCCAGATGAAGAAAAACCTAACATTTTATTTTGATAGTCCACTTTAGACATTCTGCTGATTATAAGCAAGTACATGTCAACTTATTCTACTAATACCTACTCTAATGAGAGATAGGTGATGTTTAGTTGCAAAGTTACTTACAGTTAGTTGTACAATGTCTAAAATGGACTATCGAAATAAAGTGTAAATAAAAAACCTCTTCTACATCTTTGATGGCCTGAGGGTGAGTTATTTCAATTTTTGGGTGAACTGTTTCTTTACTGGTGCAGAATTGGATGCAAAATGGTGCTTTGTCTCCATCAAGTGTTTATTGTGTATACCTACTTGACATAGAGAATCCAATGTAGATGTCAAGTTCTCATTAGATGCATGACAGCTACCTAAGTGAACATGATTTAATCTGTCTATTTACTCAAATGGACATCCATAACTGACCGTTTAATTCTCGGTATGCACCATAAATCCTCTAGAGTCATTAGAGAGATTTATGTGCTCTTCCTATCTCCCGAGTCTCACTCACATTCCAGTCAAATGAGGATTGTGTTGTTACAGGCATTTTTGGCAGAGAAATGATCATTTCCCGCTCATGGCTTGTTTTCTCGAGATAAGACAGGGACAGGGACAGGGAGGGTTTCCTATAGCTGCCTGCACACAGTAAAGACAAAAGGTTTGGAGAGAAATGTGCATACTGCTTTAGATTATTACAATGAAGGTAAGCACTCTTGATTTTTAACAGGTATCTAAACATTTCTGCATCATTTTAATGGACCACTACAAATATGCTTTTAAAGCTTGATGCTTTGAGTTTACAATCTGATGCAAATTATGAACTCCAGTATTATTGTCAAAATTAATGCAATATTATTAAAATGTATTTCCCCCCACAACTTAAAATAGCACAGGGTTATAAGAAAACTGTTTCATTTAACTTTGTTTTCAGTGTGTGTTCCTGCACAAAGTCTTTCTTGTCTCACTGTTGTCTTCAGCAGCAATTACACAGTAAGTAACTAAAAACATCTTTGCCGCTATAATGTGCTATCACTTTATCGCTTTATGAGCAATCACGTTTTAAGCAGTAGCTAGATTTTGATCTATCTATCTATCTATCTATCTATCTATCTATCTATCTATCTATCTATCTATCTATCTATCTATCTATCTGTCTGTCTGTCTGTCTGTCTGTCTGTCTGTCTGTCTGTCACCTTTATAATTTGAAAACAAAATGTATAGTTTGAATGCAATGTAAAATGCTTTGGATAAAAGCATCAAATAAGAATTATTTATGTAAGCATGTATGTATGTATGTATGTATGTATGTATGTATGTATTTATTTATTTATTAAATTAAATATTGTGTGTGTGTGTGTCTGTGTGTGTGTGTATTTAATTTTCTTTTGAAATTAAATGCATGGCAGTTTTAGTTTTAATGTTATAGAACATACAATATTCATAGAGAGTGGCCCCAAAAGTGTTTGACACTGAAGTCACACTTTAAAATGTCATTGCATCATATAACAACATAAAATGTGAAGCCGAAAATTTAATTTAATTATGTGATAAATCTATAAATTGTTTTATTTTTATTTTTATTTGAATACTTTGTGGCATATTCATATTGTAGTAAACTCTAATGTAAACTGTATACTGCAATATACTCTAATAGGACATTTGGGTGAAGTCAGTTCTAAGATAAGCTCCAGTGTCATTTGTTTGCAGATGTCACTTGGTTTGATATGTAATGTAAAAATGTCCAAATATTTTTTGTGGTCACAGTATATATATAGCATAATTTATATTTCTGATGACAAACTTTCATTGAGCTTGCTTGTGAATCAGTGCAGTGTCAGTGAGGTCCATTAGGTCTGTGTCTGAACCTGTGCACTGCCAGTGGGGACCCTGGTCCCCTGCTGACAGCTGGTCCGCCTGTGATGGATGCTCCAAAACACAGGTGGGACTAGTGCTTTGTTTCTGACCTTTTCTTAGACATGCATCATTGTAAAAGTGTACATTTATCTCACACTAAATAATTGCATGCAGTCTAGTACACTGAATACATTTGCACAAATGCAATTGCGGTATCTGTATACTGACATATGGGGACATTACAGACACAGAGCCGCTCCATTGCAGTCTACCCTCAGTTTGGTGGTCAGCCTTGCACTGGGAGCTCAACCCGCACTCAGTCATGTATACCGGCTCAGGTCTGTCCTCTAGAGGAGGGTTGTGGAGAACGTTTTCACTGCCAGTCCGGTACTTAATTTGATATATTTCAACTTTTTTCTATTTGAAAGTCTTTAGAAGGTAAAACATTTTAAGAGGTGTTGAATAATTTCTCTCTTTCTTTCTCTTAAGGGAAATGTATCAGCCAGTCTCTGGTATGCAATGGAGATCATGACTGTGAAGATGGCTCAGATGAGTGGAGATGTGACAGTAAACAGCTCTGTGACCTGCAAAAACCTCCACCGAATGTAGAGCTCACTGGTCAAGGGTAATTCAGTGATATCTGCTTGTTTCCATATTCAGTTCAACAATACATTCACTCACACACAGACACTGATCACTAAAGCCACTGCGATGGTGAATGTTTGCACTGTAGGTTTGATGCAGTGAGGGGAGATGCAAGAGGAACAGTTATCAACACCAAAAGCTTTGGAGGTCTGTGTAAAAAGACCTTCAGTGGAGACCACAAGGACCTATATAGACTTCCCCAAAGTGTCCTCAGATACACTTTCCAGGCAACTGAAATTTCGCAATTTACTAGAAAAATAAGTCTTATGAGATAATAAAAAGAAGAACATGTTACCAATGCAAGAGCAGAACCTGAGGACTTTCTTTTTAGTTTTTTTTTTTTTTTTTGTCTCATTTGTTTTTGCCAGGTCACAGCAAAAAATGATTTCACAGATGAATCCTATGACAGCACTTGGCACTACCTTAATCACATTGAGCATCATTCAAGAACAACAGGCACAACTTATGGGCATGAAGATTATGTCTTCCATGATGAGCTGTTACAGTCACAGGTACTGTATGTTTCGACATATTCACTATATAATATTGACATTAACTCTTGAAATTTGAACATATATTGGGGATTGTTTCATATTTCACTGTGTTTTATGCTGGGTTAGTAATTCGTCCTGGCCTGTCAGGTTCTGTACATTTAACATTCTTATTTGCATATGTATGTGGTTAATACCGTTGGTTGAAGGGATGAGCATGTGACCTGTGATTGTGTACATGCTGACACAAATCTGCTCTTTTTGTTTTAAGTCTTCTGAAGTACTGCAAAAATAAAGATGTCTCATCACTCATCACTGTTCAATATTTTTAACATTTTCTCCTCAGATTCTGGAAACTAAAACTAAACAGAACCTAAAACTGAAAACAGCCTGTGAACTTTTTTTTTTTACAGTTCATGAATAAAACATAAACTGAGCACTGAGGCAGTTTACGATTGGTTGACTGTTGATAACAAATCCATGTGACATTCGAGCACTGTGTGGCTTTACATGTCTTTGGCAGAAGTTATAATCCAAGATTAAAGTCGGCATGAAAGGGAAATTCACCTTATTTGTTCTCTGAATTTATGTTATAGATCTTAGTATGAATAATTATTTTATTTTTTTTAATTAATTATTATGAATTAATTATTTTATTATGATCAATTAATTATTTTATTTTATTTTGACCTCATAATCACTACTTCCATTTCTCATTGCGACACGGTACTAACCCCTGTGTGAAACTTTTTTTTTTTTACCATTAAATGTGGCTTGGTAATGCTTTACAATATGGTTAGATTAATTAACATTAGTTGCCAGGTATCTTAAAATAAACAATAAACTAAACAAGGTTAATGTTGCTTTAAAAAAAATGTCAATGACTTAAACAACACATGCCCAAATATTAAAATATGGAACTTTGTTCTCTTTTCAGTCCAAAAATCTGCTGATCATGAAGAGTGATATGGATGTGGCCCAGTTCCAAAACCAGGCCCCAGAATATCTGCCACTTTCCGAAGAGTTCTGGAAAGCACTGCGGTCCTTGCCAGTCACATATGATTATGCTGCCTATCGCAATGTGCTGGAGAGATTTGGGACCCACTATATTTCAGAGGGCATTCTTGGGGGACAGTTTAGATTATTTATGGCGGCCAGCCAAGATGACGTTAAAAAAATGCGTAAGTGGTCTGTATGTCACATATTTGTTTCACAATTACGAGAAGTCATTGATGTTGTTATGTCATTCAAGATGTTTCATCCAACAGTTGTGTGTTATCTCTTTTTACATAGAAACTGTGCAAAGAGACTATAAACATTGTGTCAAAACGTCCCATTCTATCCTGTTTATCATCCGGTGGACCACAGTAGATTGTGATGAACAAACTTTTCGGGAAGCTCAATCCGTTTGTAAGTCATTTAGAAAAAGAAAGCAAAATCAAACCATAAATGTTCAACTGAAGCTTTCTTTTGGTTTTGGGAGACAATGGCAATACATTATGCACGCATATGCAATACTTTCATGATAGTTTCTGTATACAGGCAATGTACTGTATAATAATATTCTGTTTTGCGTTCAATATGTCTTTCAAACAGATAAAAGCATATCAAAAAATGATATGACCACAAATATAATTGGTGGAGCTCTTGGATATATAGCAAAATTGTCAATGTTAAACAAAAACACACCAGAGGAGAATGGCAGGACTTTCTCGCAGTGGTCGGGTTCAGTGAAGGACTTTCCAAAAGTCATCAAACCAAAGGTTGGTTTGGAAAACCAATGTTAATATATGGTTATTGTATGCAAGTAAGTGTGTGCTGTGCTAATCATAGAACATAATTGAACTTTGAGGTGTTGTTAACATAAACTGACCCCCAAGTATGCAGTGAAACACATGCAATGATTTCATTCTTATATGAGAAACCATGTGTGAATTTCTGATTTGTGCAGCTCAGACCTCTCCATGAGCTGGTGAAAGAGGTCTCATGTGCGGGGGTGAAAAGGCATCATTTAAAACGTGCAACTGAGACTTACCTCAGTGAGAAACACCCATGTCACTGCAGAGAATGCCAGAACAATGGGCTGCGTGTGCTGGACAATGACGTCTGTAAGTGTGTGTGTAAACCAGGCACCAAAGGCCAGGCATGCGAGCAAGGGACACCACAAGATGAACAACCAGGTACAGATTAATCACTTAAATTAATATTGCATAGATCAGGGGTTTTTACACGTTTTAAAGCCACAGACCCCAAATGATGATGATCCCAACCAAATCTCAAGAGAAAATGTAACCATTTTACAAGTTGGCAATTTTAAATGATTCAGTTATGATTTGATTCAAGTCAAGTCAAGAGATACAATGAGATAATCAGAAAAAAAATGCAGAATCAATTATGGAATTATTTGATTTGAATGAAAATTTTTAGAAAAAGATTTGCCTCAAAATGTATAAATTGCCATGTCTAAAATAAGGCAGCTGAATATTTTCATGTATAAAGACCAATTTACATATTTACATACTGTATATTCTTTAACCATATTTAGAGTATTATTATACTGTATGTATAAACGAAGAAGACTGTGTAATTGTGATTTATCTAATGAATTCAATCTTTTGAAATCATAACGAAACTGTAATAATGTAATTAAAAAATATACATTTATATGTAACTGCATTCATTTATAAATGTTAACATTTCTTATAATGACTAAAAACTTTTTTTTTTTTAACACTTTTTCTCATTTTTAGTGTATGATTTTACTTTATGATATGAGATTGGGAATGGGCTGTAAATATAAACATGCTCAATTTATATTTCATTTATTCATTTTTAAGCATCCAAATATTTTGGGGGTCACTATACTTGTTTTTAAATGTCCAGTTCATGTCTTTGTGTCTTAGGAGTGATTCATGGGGACTGGGCCTGTTGGTCTTCATGGAGCTCCTGCAAGGAAGGTCAGAAACGCCGGAGTCGCTCCTGCAGTCGTCCTGCTCCTTCAGGTGGCAGGGACTGTATTGGGAACGCTGTGGAGACGACAGCCTGTGATGATGAATTAGATTACCTACGGTGAGGAAAGGTCACCAACCTGTTCAACAGCACAAAGCTCTGTTCTGAAAAGCTGTAATAAGCTGTTCTTTACAAGGTGCTGGAGACCCAGAGAAAGTTACTGTGCAACAACACTGCCACTATGTGGAAACCTGACTTACTGGTTTTGACCTATTTTCAGTACGATGGAGCCTCACTGCTTTGAAAATTCATTCACACCCAGGAAAGTTTGTAAAACGCCCCCCTTCCTCACTAATGGGTTTGTTTTGGTAATAATAATCATAATTATATCATAATAATTATATTAATAGAATATGATTGAATATGTTTTGGATATGTTATAATGTTGTTGTCTTCCCCTAATTGCAGTACCCCAAAGACGCATATCCAGTGGGCAGTAAGATTGAGTATGCATGTATTGAGGGCTTTCACCTGATCGGGGATCCTATAGTAGAATGCCAAGAAAATCTGGACTGGTTGAGAAATCAAATAGAGTGCAAGAGTAAGTGTATATGACTTTTTAGAGCTGTCATTTGCTGATGGTAGTATCTATTTTCAGTGTATCTTTATTCACACACACACACACACACACACATATATATATATATATATATATATATATATATATATATATATATATATATAAAATTAAATATTAAATGATATAAACTATTTTATGTAACATATATAATAATTATTGCTGTTTTAATTATTTTAATTATACATTTTAGAGAATGAGAAACCATGTTTCATAAATACTAAATGATAAATAGTATTTGTATGTTTTATATTGTGTATAAAATAATTTTATTACTTTATGAATTTGTATAACTTTTATTATTTTTATATTATTATTTATAAATTTTAGAGAAAGTAAAAACCATATTTTATTAATATTATATGATATGGTCTAAATACATAATATAATTTTTGTTATGCATTTAAGATATTTCGAATAATTGTTTTTTTATTTTTTCATTCTTTAAATATGAACTTTTTTTTCAGTTTTATATTTTACATTTCAGAGAAATGACAAACTAAATATGTTTTTTAATAAATGTTGCTTGCTGTCTGCAGAAACGTTATGTGATCTACCTCAGCTTCCTCCAGATGTCACTGGAAGCCCGTGGAAGCTTACCTATAACATCGGTGAAGCTGTCTCACTTTCCTGCCCTGAAGGGAAAGTCAGAGAAGGTCCTGCTGAGATTCAGTGCAATGCTGGTCTTTCCTGGTCACCACAACCAAAAGAAATCAGGTGTCTCACAGGTACAAAATTAGTTTGGAAGCTGTGCTGTTTTGTACACAATGTCAAAATGAAGGAAATTATACACATTACTCAAACATTGTAAAGGGACATTCATTACAAGGTCATTTGACAAATTTTGAAATGTATTGATGCATAAAAATTTAGAATTAATGCGAGTAAAATTATTACAGTGTGAGTAAAATTTATTTGTTTTCCACTAGTTTTTAAGTCAGAAACTGTGCCAGTGCAATGCCAGCCATGGGAGAACCTGGCAAAGGACAAATGTGTCTGTAAAGTACCCCACGAGTGCAAGTATGTTCCCAGACAGGAAGGCTTTAGCATGTACATTACACAAATGCAAAAATTAAAATAATTTAAAAAATCATGTAAATGTCATAAGGGCATTTTTATACAGCCATCCACCAAGAGCCACACATTTTATTTTCAGTTTAATAAAGGATTTTTTATCTCTATTCTGCAGGTCTTCCTTGGAGATATGTGCCACTGATGAGAAGCGCGGTCGGACACGGACACTGAGTCTGTGTAAAGTACAGGCTATGCGCTGTCTGGGACATCAGTACACGCTTGCTGAAGACAGTGCCTGCCAGTGGCCACATCGCTCATCCACTGCTTGCCCGCACTGCACGCTCTGGGAGACATGCGATGGTGAGGGATTGTAAAATACAAGATCCCCTTGTGAAAAAGAAGTGCACTTTAGCATACATTTAAAAAGAGTACTTAATAAGGAAATAATATACCTCATAAATATATACTTAAAGGGATATTTCACCCAAAAATGACAATTCTGTCATTAATTACACTAATGTTGTTCCAAACCCCCTAAGACCTTTGTTCATCTTCTGAACACAAATCAAGATATTTTTGATGAAATCCGAGAGCTTTCTGACCCTGCATAGACAGCAACGCAACTGCCACGTTCAAGGCCCAGAAAGGTAGCAAGGACATCGTTAAAATAATCCATGTGACATCAGTGGTTCAACCTTAATTTTATGAAGCTACGAGAATAATTTTTGTGCGCAAAGAAAACAAAAATAACGACAATTAATCACACTTCTTTTTCACAAGGGTCATTTTGTAACATGCAAAACTGAGTGTCAAGTCACTTTGACATTTATTTTGGCATTTTGAAGGTCTGTGGTTAACACGACTTGACTGATTGTTTTACAACATGAAGTACATGCTTTCATACCCAAACATGAATGTAGCACAATGCTTTAATGTTGTAAAACAAATCAAGGCCATCTCTTCAAATAATGCTAACCACAGAAATCAAAAACTGCCTTTTGAAAAAACCCATTTGAAATTCCTGAGGGAACCTATGGCCTGAAAATGTAAATTCTTGCTAATGTATGTTTAAACCTGCTATTTTAAAGATGTCAAATGTTGCAACTAGATGCAATGTTGCATTCAAGAATGCTTGGTTGTAACAATTGTGTCATTGTAGAGCAAACGAACAGCTGCCATTGCAAGACAAGTGAGGAATGCTCATCCCTGGACGCTTGGATCCATGTGTGTGTGCAGCAGGAGGGAGCGTCTGCACCAGTGACAATGACAGAATGTGAGGCGGCTGTGAGGAAATGCAGAGGAGAAGCTGTCCGCATTGTCAGCATTCAACCCTGTCAGTCATAATCTCAGAGCTTCACTAACATAGTGTAAATCAATTTTGTACCCTAAATACAATCAGCAAAAGTACAAAGCTAAATGTAGGCTATAAAAAACTACACCACAGTCACATGACTTCAGCATCACTAAGCTTCCAACTCCATTTAAAAAAAATTTTTCATGAACGCTTGTGTTAGAACAGTTTGCCGTAGTGTTCACATAGTGGACAAATGAGTAGATAAGTTTTCCTATTAGCTGTGATGATATTTAATGTCCAGGATAACCTCTGTAGTCCCATTTAACTTCATTTCTCAAGACAAGTAAAAGCTTTTAAAAAAATAACAAGGGTGTATTTTATGTCGTAGAATAAAATGAGAATCAGTGGCAGACAAAAATCAAGCAAAACTATGTCTTCACTTTCCTTAACTTTTTGGTTAGCCTAATAACCAGCAAAAAAGTAAGAAAGCACAAGTTAAACCAACATTGGCGTGTATTCCTGTCAACCTGTTCTGGACTTCCACTGGGCTCTGGACAGCATCATATTGAGCCAGCTCCAGACGTCCTGCCAAACTCGTGACAACCAGCCCGGATTCCGCCAACAGCTTGTCCAGCGTCAGCACTGCAGCCAAATAATTAACCTGAAAACCATGTCTGTTCCTGTAAACGCTTTTTTATTTTTTATTTTTTGCACCCTCCATTACTGCTTCAGCATTGTTGCGAGAAAGTAAAAGGGTAGGCACTGCTGCCAGGTGCGAATTTCACAGCCTCCCTATTAATGTGCCAACAAATCCAATTACCCATAACTGACTGAGATCCAAACGTGATAAATTTAATGGGAGACACTGAAATTGGAGCCTGTGACCTGTCAGAGGGTTGTTCTGAGAATCGTGGATAATAGGGTGGATATCAGATGGTTTATATTGTTTCTTCGTGAAAAATCTGATTAATCCGAGTTTCTCTGAAAAGAGGGTAATATCTATTGATACTGACTTTTATTATTCCACAGATTAATATCTGTACCTTTTCTTATGATATTTTGTATGTTAAATAAAACAATTTATAATACAAGACACAAAGTTCCAGTTTGTTAAATCATTAAAAAAAGGTTTATTACCAATGTAAAACGACACTGCGCCTTTTCATAAACACTACAATATCTTCACCATGCCTGACACATTTAGAACTGTTATTAATAAGCAAGACCCATGCTGAGCCCCTCCAATCTGGACTTATATCACACCAGATGGATAGACATGCCACCCTTTACTGACAATCTCTTTAAAAGAATCACAGTTTTGAAAAATAATTCAGAGTGCTAGGTTTACATTGTATATGTACATCTCTAAAATTTCCATTTATAGATATATTCTTTATTTACAAAGGCTTCTTCAGGTATTATATACTCCTAAAGGCTGAAACAAAATGAAAGAAAGTTACAGGATTTCGGTTTATGGAAGACTAAATAATACTGTAGTAAAAACATGGTAACAAAGAACCAACAGATAGCACATTCACTCATGTTGCAGTATATTTGTCTTTTTTAAAAAAAAAAAAAAAAAAAAAAAAGTTTTGCATAACCTATGCTCTAATTAGCTCTCTTGAACGCCTCATTTTACAACACCTGTCTTGACAAAAAGCACAGCATATGAATCGTGTGGACAAACATAGCGGTATTCATACTACAAACCATTTTCTTTACTAAGCATAATGTAGACGAACATTCAGTTAAAAATGAAAATCTGTTGTACTGATCAAATATTATATAGTGTTTGTATGACTACTGATGTTACACAGTTATTACTATTTATTCTCATAGCAGTAGGAAATTGGACAGAACTCACCAAAAGAAAGCACTGGTTTGGGAAATGGCAGTAGTACTGTTGATTGGTGAGTGTCACACATTGTGAGGAAACGCAGTCATTTGTGACTGGATTCTGGGAGAGAGCTCTTAGCTGGACACCAGACAACAGAGGCCAAAGAAACGTCGCTTTCTCTGCCGGACCAACGGGTATGGTGTCAGATTCAACAAACTGCTGTCATCTGTATTGATACCAAAACAGATAAATGTAAAGATTAATACAGCAAGCTTTAAAGAATCATCTGTCCTTTCATTGGTCATCATATCAGGACCACTATCATCAAATATGACTGGCAATTGGTATACAGTTAGGATTGGTGGTATGGTTCTGTTCTGGGCAAGAACTCCCTGCGCATCCATGCAGCCTAGCATGGATGAGAACAGGGAGAGCAGCAATAATCCCCTAGCGTAAACAGAACAGAACCAACATAAATGTATTGCAGATATCATTAATGTTCAATAATTTTATGTAAACATTTTAGAAATGAGTTTGTTTCAGGAATCAGAAGGCTGAATCCTGACTGGACGAGAGGAGGAGCTGGGGATGGAGGAGGGTAATTAGCTATTGAGCAACGCGAAAGCTGCTGATAATACTGAAGGACCTTATATATGACCACTGAGATAGGCACCGTATTCCTATATGTAGACATGGATCAGCTGAAAGTCAGCTAATGCGAACTTGACTAACATGACCTGCCAGAACTAACAATACGCTTGATTTTTAATTCAACATTTTGTTATCTAGCCAAAACTAACTAGTTGCAAATCTAATTTTTAAATAAAATCTAAATGTTGCGATTTTCAGAAATTTGCAAAATGGAAATAAAAATGTGGCCACTTGGGGAAGCAACTACATTATTATTACAATTAATATTATTTTCTGGCAAATAATCCTATTAAGTATAAGGACATCTTTAATGCTAAGTGAATCTTAATATATTACCATTCAAAAGTTTGGGGTCTATTTATTTATTTTTTTTTAAATTGAAACTTTTATTCAGAAAGGATGCATTAAGTAAAAAAATCACAGTAAAGACATTTACTTACATGTTACAAAATATTCAAAAAAAGTTCAGATAAATGCTGTTCTTTTAAACATTCTATTCATCAAAGTGAAAAAGTATCACAGTTTCCATAAAAATATTAAACAGCTGTTTTTAACATTGACAATAAGAAATATTTCTTGATCAGCAACTCATCATATTAGAATTATTTCTAAAGGATCATGTGACACTGAAGACTTGAGTATTATCTGCTGAAAATTAACTTTGCTATCAAAGGAATAAATTCAATTTTAAAAGTAATATAAAATAAATAAAAATAAAATAATTTAAAAATATGTTAAAACAGACATCTTTTTTAAATACTATTTTGCAACATTACTGTTTTACTGTATTTTTGATCAAATGAATGTAATCTTGGTGAGCATAAGACTATTCTTTCAAAAACAGAAAATCTTACAGCCCCAAACATTTGAACGGTAGTACAGATTAACAATTTGAGACCTTGATACTGTTGAAAGATTGTTGTTTGATGGCCATTTTGTGTAAGTTTTCAATGAATTTGTCAGTAAAATTAGCTAAATATTCAGAAAGCCAAGAGATATTACCTTGGTTCTTCAGTGGTAAAGGCATGGTCTCCCTGAGTTTGCTTAGCAGATTTTTCATTTCTGTCATGTCCCTAGAACATCGAGGAGCCGTTTCAGATTCAAACTGTCAGTTTCATAGACAAAAAAAAAGAAGAAGATCCTGTTCAGCAGCTCAGACTATTCACCTCTCAATGTTCTCAATATCTGTGGCCACCAGGAAGTATGTCTGCGAACAGTCCGGCGGAGTGGATGACGTGTCTTCCAGGATTGGGATGTCAGAGCTGTCCTCTTTCTTACTTTCTACCTTTGTAGCTCCTGAATAATGTTTTCCTAGAACACATACAGTGAGACATCACTAACAGACTCTAAACAGAAATGGTCAAAATATGTCATCTCAAGGTTTGACTCCAGGGCAACAAGTCAGCCTGCTCCCAGAGCATCCATATTTACTGCTTCTGATGAGCTCAAATCAGATACAATTCACAGAACCTAGCAGTGTCGACTCCTGCAAACATTGAGCCACTGGAAAGCTCTACAGTTGGACAAGCCAGGCTTCATCAACACCAATTTCCTGTCACTGGTGTGGCTGTTTCCCGCAGAGAGCCCAGGGCGCCCTCACAGCATTACCTTTCCTGTGGAACTGCAGGGATCCCAGCAGACACACAGACTTCAGCATCTCCGTCAGGTACATTTCCAGACAGCACTGCAGCTGGATAAAAAGGCGGCAGATCTCCGGATGTATTTCTCCATCTTCTGGGCTGTGAAAAAAAAGCATCAATAATGCATCTTAGATCTGGATTCTGCAGAGTTCTGGCCCTGAGCCCTGCGCGTCAACCTATCTAATTTCTCACAAGATACATATCCCTGCATTCCTATGCCTCACAGTCCACAACGAGTGACCAGTGACGAAAATCATCTCAGACACATTGTATGTCATGGTGGGCAATATAGCTATAGAATTTATTGTATATATTTGTATTTTTCAGACTTTTGATGATATTTAATATATTTGTATTTATTATGTGCACTGAAATTGCTTAACAGTGTCTTTTTCCAATCTGACTATCATTTCAGTTAAACAGCCACTGTAGATTCAAAAATTCAAACATAAAAAATTGAATTAAAAGCAATTATGGCTAAATTAATTTTAATGTATTCATTTAAATGCACATAATATAACAATACAAAATAAACAAAACTATTTTTAAAATGTGAAGCAGCCCGAATGCAAACTGAGATTTCAGTTGAAATATGAAAACAGAAATGATTGACAAAAATATATTAAACTTTAAATATATTAAATATATTAAACCATTCATGAAAATAATAAAATGACACTGTCTTTATGAAACTTAATGACCAAATAAAAAAGCTCATTGAAATTATGCCAATATTCAACATGGCAGCAAAATCATTATGAATATATCATGAATATTTAGTATATCTCCCTAACTAGAGATTTGACTATTTCTGAGCAGCATGTTTACAAGGCTGTACAGACAATCTAGAGCTCTAAACATATTAGCTCAGTGGCGAGTGAAAATTCTCAGAAAATCATATTTCTCAGAATCCCACGCCTGTAATTACTTCTCTGTAATTCCCAGGTGTAATGCTGTGGCATGGTGGATACTTGATTTTCCTGCTCTTTATTCCCCTGTTCGTGAATTACTTGGAACAGAGAGATGCACCAAATGCATGCATAAAAGATAAATCAAGTAAAGTAAGGCTGTAACCATGTCTTGACCACTGTAGCAAACCATTTTTTTTAATGAACTATAAAGAAATAAAACGCTAGGTCTATTTCTAGTTGTAAAGTAATCATTTAGAATTATTTGCAAATAATTTTTTTAAAATATGCACACATTCATTCTTATTTGTATGCTTAATATGTTGAAAATGTAAAATGTTGTTTCATCACATTCAGTTTTAGGCTGGTTTGAATCACTTTATATCACTGTCGGTTGTTTCATTACTTTCAACTTACCTTGCTCTCTTTCAATATTAAAACTGAAGCTTGGTGCTGAAATTCATGCTGAGTTTACAGTAAACCTCAACTTGTTTATTTCGACTGACCATCTCAATCATTTTGACATTGACAAACACTGACAAACCGCTGAGACAGACCAGCTTCAAAATGTAACTTTAAAACCTTTTTGTCGTCCTAACAGCAAAGAGAGCGGTGCATAATTGAGTACAGCAGAGCAGTGCAAGAATTTCAAATATTGGGGGGACAATTTGGCCATTTCTAATCAAAAGCTGTGGTATTGATTTATTGTGTTCTTAGAATATGAAATCACGTAACAGCCCTGCAATTTATGGTAAATGCACAGTAGAAAGCATAATTTACAACTTAATTTGCATTTACCCTGCTCATCAAATAAAGTGCATGATATGCCAGTCAGCACCAGCTGATATTTATAACCTTATGTTGCTGTGAAGGTGAAATTTTTTCAGTTTCATAATATATGACACGATTTCAATAGGGGGCCCATGACCCCTAGGGGGGCCGAAGGGGTACTACAAGCTAATTATTGTTTGATAACAAATAGATTTTTGTGAAAGAAATGAAACAAAAAAAATAATAATAATAAATAAAAAATAAATTACAAAAAGATTAATTTTAAACAAAGCTAATGCCACATTAAAATGTACTGTTAATATGTAATTAATATATGCTAAATGACTAAATGTAAATGTAATTAATATATGACTCTTTGCATCCACAATCAAATACCTGTATGCATGTATGTATGTGTGTTTTTACCCTGATATTGCAGAAAGGTTTTGATGTGCAGTCCGTGCCATCTCACAGCCTCTTGTGCGTGTCTTGTGCATTTCCGCACGAAGAGAGGGACAATCAGCGGAAATCTCTCCAATAGAGATAACCAACTCCCTATAGAGGGCCACAAGTGTATTGAACTCCTGGACAACCTGATGGAAGAAAGAAACAAATGCAAACTGAGCAAATACAGTGCTCACAAAACCCTTTTAACCTCGAAAATGTATAAAGCATATAAAGGAAACATGACAAAACATTGATGAAAAGACATGTATCCAACTTGTCAAGAATTTGTTTTCATTCTGAACACTGAAACAACCTGACAATGCCACAAAGGTAAAACAGGCTATTTGTTGGAGAGCAGTGCCACAGGCGACAGATGCTCATGCCATTTCATCAATATTTGGCAGAAAGGAAGTGTTCAATGGCAAGCTGTTTTAACAAATACTTTTAACTAGAGTCTACTGTTATTACTCGTTTTCATGTTTTAATTACTCATAAGTAATCTCAGTGTGACTGCTGTTTTCTTTTTATTTCTCTAGTAACTATTCATTACAAATTAGTATTTATTTCAGTAGTGACTACTAGCCTATCTATTCTATTCAGTCACTAACACTTATTCACTCACTACTATAGTGACAAGTAACTGTTACATTACACATATTGCATATTTTTGTCATTGAATTATGCCAACAAGTTGCTTACAAACACCCCAGCACTTACAAGCAACACTGAAATAGTGACCAGCAACAACTGGAATACATACACTGCCCTCCAAAAGTTTGGAAACACCCCTGGCAAAGTGTGGTTTTGGATGATATCAGCATAAATCCTTATCATTTTTTGGTGCAAATATAGTACGTTAAAGTAACTTGACATTATCATTGAAGACCAGCAATAATAATTTTCATTTTGATTACATAATAATGGCAACATATACATGTCAAAGTCAGATATGCCCCTTTGCCAGCTGTGATGCCTGGTTACTGGTCCAGGTTTTTAAAAGATTTTTGGGTCAGCACACCTTAATAGATTCAACAATTGATTGGCAATTAAGTTTAGAATACAATGAACCTGTTTTATGAATGAGCTGTAATAGCTGCTAATGGTGGATATTTTGATTAATCGAAAATTTAAATATTTTCTATGTATAAACTGTTTATATAATAAAATATGTTTTTGTAGTTTGTGTTGTCCCTTATCAGTGCAAAATTATCACAAATTAAAAAGGATTCATGCCAATATTGTCCAAAACCCCACTTTTCTAGGGCGTTACTTTTGGAGGGCAGTGTATGTGACCCTGGACCACAAAACCAGTCATAAGGATCAATTTTTTGAAATTGAGATTTATACATCATCTGAAAGCTGAATAAATTTCCATTGTTTGTTAAGATAGGACAATATTTGGCTGAGATCATAACTATTTGAAAATCTGGAATCTGAGGGTGCAAAAAATCAAAATATTGAGAAAATCGCCTTTAAAGTTGTCCAAATGAAGTTCTCAGCAATGCACATTACTAATCAAAAATTAAGTTTTGATATATTATATATGTAAGAAATTTACAAAATATCTTCATGGAACATGATCTTTACTTAATAATGATTTTTAGCATTTAAGAAAAATCGATAATTTTGACCCCTACAATGTATTGTTGGCTATTGCTACGAATATTCCCGTGCTACTAGACTGGTTTTGTGGTCCAGGGTCACATATTAGTCATAAATGAACAGCTAATATAAGCACCACAGAATTCGGTGTCAAAAATTCAAAGCAATTGGTCAATTTTAACGCGGCTTGCCACAAGCCTTCTGCCTGTTAATGGGGCAAAGACTCCTCAAACACAACACACAAGCTAGTTTGCTTTCCAAATGTGCTCGTAATTTTAACCCAAAATGGATTACTAAATCATATCGCTCACTCCATGCCATAATCTGCCAAATGAAACGTTGTTCTTGGAAAATCAGCCCGAGAAAATGAAGCTGGAACTACCGCCGCACCGCAGGACAAGTCACAGACCTCCAAGCCAAATCATGCGATATTTAACGTCCCTAGTGTCGCATTATACATTTAGGATGTTGGCACTTGCAGAACCCTGCGTGAATATCAAACAGTGCTTGAAGAATCAGCAGGATTCAGAGCGGAATAATGCTGTGGGTCATGACGCAGGCATATACGCACCATTCTGCAGTCGGCTACGGCACGCTGCGCCTCGCTGCTCTCCCTGCGCTCCGGCTCTCTGGACGGGGGCTTACTGCCGATCTGGAAAATGGTCCCGGCAGTTCTGGGGCGGTTTTTGCGCCCATTCGGTGCAGAACTCATGCATACACATCAAGTGAAGAAACTGCCCTGATGTAAAATGCCGATTGATCAAAATGCTGCCACTCGTTTGGTAAATTTCTTACTCAGTTGATCGATCTGCCCGTGTCTTGCTCCTGGATTCTCTCCGCATTGCCACGATGCAGAAGCAGAGTCACCTTCATTCACTCCAGCAGAGAGCTGAAGTGTCCTTGCAGGGCTTCGTCTTCTTCAGCAGAGAGAAATGCGATAACAAAGAACCAGATGCAAACATGTCTTGATGCCCCGTATAGTCCTTCAACGAAGAAATAACAGCCGCTTTTAAACGAAACACCGCCCCGCGACAGTAACCGCAACTCGAAATAGACTAATATGCGCCGCAAGTTGAAACGATAAACTCTATACGGCGTTTATTGAGAGCAGGTAGCAGAAGGTGATCTAAGAGCGCTATTCTAACCTTGATAGGTGCAGTTGCTTGAGGCATGACGTGGCTGAACACACTGCACTCTCATAGGATGAGAATACTAATGCAACAGATTCACCAACGGCTTCAAGTGTGCCACTGAAAGAAAGCAGTAAAAATACACATAGGCAGCGAAATCTATCTCTGCTGGAAGAAAAAGCACTATAAGTCAAGTTAAAGTGTCTTGCTGGTCTTCTAGTCTGGTCAAGCTGGTGTTTGGTGTGTGAAAAGTGTCCAAAACACTTTTAAACCAAACAGACAGGCATAGTGGATCAAGCTGGAAGACAAATCATCTTAGACTGGTTTCAAAGTTTTTCAGCAGGTGCTAAATAAATAAAATAAGGTATATAACAAATAGTTAATGAGTATGTGTTTGTGTGTTCAATAAAGCCATTTCAAATGAATCTTATTAAATATTCATAAAAGTAAAGTATCTTAAGACTGGTTATTAGGAAATGTTGTATTTGTGGTTGACTCATAGTGTTTATTGTAACAAATCCTAATTGTACAAAAAGCAAGTGGTAAAATTAGACTTAATATAGGATGAGATGCTAATGGCAGCCTGTTTTGTTGTACTCTGCCAAATAACTAGAAACCACTGCATTTGAGTTACTGTGTGTGTGCGTGCACAAGATGAATAGAACTGATGTGGAGTGTCTTGACAACACATGTTGTAGAACAAGACAGCTTGTGTTAACAACACAGACTGGACAAGTTTCCAAAGGATAATACTTCATGCTTTCAACATGAAATATTGATTCAAGTGCAGGAAAAGATTTCCACTGCTAAAATTTATTTTTATTGCTGCTTCATGTTTTTTTTTTTTTTTTTTTTTTTTTTTTTTAAAGATGAATTAATATTTGAATATAAAATCTATATATTGAATATAAAATAATAATAACATCAATCATTTTCATCAGAAACAATCTGTGACCAAGAGACAGTAGCAATTAACAGCAAATTGAGGTCCTAAATATCTTCAGTCAAATTTTATGTAACTTTATGGAACAAATAAAAAATTGTTCCCTCAACATGTGCAGAAAGAGAGAGAGAGAGAGAGAGAGAGAGAGAGAGAGAGAGAGAGAATAAAAAAGTCTATCTAAGACTACAAACTAAGTATTAGGTATTGAGACCAGACAAATAACCTTTATGGCAAATTTACAAATACTGTAAAAGCAAGCAAGAAAGGTTAAACACAAATGAGATGTTCTTATTCTCAGCATATTTTATGAATAGTTCAGAAGCTGACCTATAGTTATGAATAGTTTACAAACCTCTAGAGAAGACCTTTTACAAGTTTATTCACATGAAAATACAGCATGTGAATACAACTTGTAGTGAAATGAATAGTCCACTTGTGATTATCCATGCAAAGCTTCTCCATGCAGTCGGCCAAAATTCTGTTTAAAAGCAAACAGATATTAGGCAAACCACAAACTCAAAAATCATGATTCATCTTTACAGTAAACGGATCATCACGCTCTGGAATTTTAGCTGCATGACTGGTTGGTGTTTCCTACACATAGTCCAGAAACAGCTGCAGCGTGTGATTTCCTTCTTGCCGACTTTTGTATTGCCCTAAAAGATCTGAAACACCGCAGACAGCTTCCCTGTGCCTTCTCTTTAAAAAGAGAGGAAGAAGAAATAGCAGAAGAAGCAGAAGATAATGAAGCCAATGACCCAGTTGACTGAGTATATATAGATGATCACCATGTCCATGTCAAATCGCCAGCCATGCGAATCATCCTCAAAGTTGAAGGCATCAAGCCGGTAGCCCCCGTGAGGGAACTGGCGTCTGCCGATTGGACTTGCCTGCCTTTGAAAGCCTAAGAAAGAGAGAGTCGGAGAGAAAAAAGAGCAAGACAAAGAACAGCGAGCATTACTACCATATGAAGAATAACAACTTAATCTTAAGGCAAAATAATTGGAATAGATGTAAAAATACTTTTACCTCCAAAAATACGAAACAGTTTGCGGCAGCTCGGAAGAGGCCATTTTGCACAGCCCGCTTTCTGGAAATTCTGCTTCCGAGACAGGTATTCCTTTGGGAAGAATGTACGGGCTGTATGGTTCAGTTCTGTGAAGAGTGGGATGTGTGAATTTATTTATCTGTGAATCATTGGTGTGCTCATGTGCATTACTTCCAGAAAGCCCAGACTCATTTTAAATGAATTTATTATATCTCATACAGCTTGTTTCTCAGATCAGATTCTGTCTTCCATATTTCATGTCATTTTTAGTGTTAGATATCAATATAAGATCCAAATTTCTGCTTAACCACGGTAAAAAACCATAGAGTGCAACTAGAATAAATTCATTTTCATCCCATTCATTTTACCATTAAGAAAACAGATTTTTAACAATTCTCTATAAACGTTTTAAGACTATAGTAAAGGGAAAATAATTTGGCGTAGAAACAATTTTCACTGAGAAATTGGTAGTAAATTTCACAAAGAATTAAGACGACATTGCATTAAACATGAAATTTTGAAGTTGAAAGACTTATTTTTTCTTTGTAAAACTTCATATATACACAATACAACTACATACAGTATATTCACAATCATTTTTTGCAGTGTATATGATTTTCTAGATGCCATCAAATATTCAGAATATTCAAATATGCACTTCACTCTTATTAAAAAGAAAAGAAAAGAAAAGAAAAGAAAAGAAAAGAAAAAAGAAAAGAATCTCAACATCTCATTTGGAATCTACTGTATCTCAGAGCTGGTAAAAATGTTTTGAAATCCCTATGGACAGCATAAATGGTAAAAGTACTTCCAGAACCAAAGTGTCTGAAAAATGTAGGCGCTCTCTTGTGCTCAATCCCACTAAAAAGGTCTTTAATGTGAGGGAAGGATGTTACATTTGATCCTTCCCTTACATTTGAAGCCCACATTAGTTCCATTATTAGAACTGCCATTTAATATGTTCATAACATATCTCTCTGCCACATCCTTAGCCATCGAGATGCTTTTGTCCATGCATTATCACTGCATGTCTGATTATTGTAATGTTCTTTTCTTTGCACTATTCTGCAAAACTATTCAATAAGTCAATAAATATATAGCTTAAGTTACAAAATTCTTCTTTTGACCTTCTGTGACCCATCTTTCTGAGCTCCTCCATCCTTACATGCCATCACTTTCAGGTTCTTTAATTCAAGTCTACTTCAGCTAGCAGATTATTCACTGTCGTGAACTTTCTCCCTCAGATCTGAGCTTAAGCTCTATTCTCACAGTACTTCTCCTCTCCTCACTGTTAATCTTTGTCTTACAGAAATGTTTGAAGGCCAACCCAGAAGGCTAATGCTACATGTGTTCCCTTGGGAATTTCTAATGGGTTTTCAGTCTATTTAGCCTCTCCTATTTGTTATGTAGCAACCTGTTAGCCACTTATGTTTATAAAGCACACAACGGTTTAAAAATTCCAACCTAGGCTCATTGGAAATACGTACCTCTACATACATTTTTGCAAAACTGAAAAACCTAACTTTATGTATGATTCACTGCAGTTTCCAGTTGAAATGAACACTAGAGGCAGTAAAACTCAGACAACTTTTATTCCTTTTCACATGAAGTATGATTTACAGGTAGGCTACAGTTTTGATTAATAAAGGCTCATTTTCTCACAATTACTTGCAGAATGTTATGACTTCAAAACAATTTTAACATCCAGCACGATTTGAAAACTGATACTTTTGAACGTTGTCGTCACATATACAGCTTCATGTGTATGAGTTTTCCAATTCAGTAAGTTTACTCGGTAGCTGCTTTGCACTTAAGTGATGAAAAGCTCGAATCCTCGTGAAACTGCGGTTCAACAAAACAGCTCAAGTCTGCATCAGCGAAAACGTTTTTATATTACTTTTGCATTTGTTAACACTATCGGGTATGTTTAGGTTTGGGTTTGGTGTAAGGGATATTTTCAACATGATAGACCATTAATCTTTAGCGACACTCACTGGATATTTGAATTCTGAACGGCCGCAAAACGTACCTCAAGCAGCATAATAAAAATGCTGCAAAACATGCCTGTGCGAACGGAATAAAAACGTGCCATGGTCACGTATTAAACGTGTGTTTTAGCACCACTCTCTGGACATTTCACTTTGAAACTGCCGCGAAACGTGCAGTAAGATACGTAATTACGGTGTTGCAGAAATGTATGTAGAGGCACGTATTTCCAATGAGCCTGGGCTGAAAAATTCAGGTTGAGGTATGACTGTGTGTATTTTATGTTGTTGAAAATAATGTGAAAATCTCTTGAAGTAATGTGAATCACAGACCTCGCTTTACTCAGGAATCTAAACCCATAGGAAATTCCAGAGGAAATCGATTGCTCGCAAATCCTAATTGTCTTCAGGGTTTCAGGACTACAAAGTGAAGAGATCTGTTGTGCTGTTTTGTTTTGTTTTGCTCATTTCCCTCTTTTGAAGTTATTTCATTTTATGCATTGCTTTTTTTTTTGTTTACACTCTGTTCAAAATTTTTAGTTTGCATATTTATGGAGTGTCCTTGAGCTTTGGAGAAAAAACATGTATTAATATTATTATTATTATTAATAATAATAATAATAATTAACAACATATATATATATATATATATATATATATATATATATATATATATATATAGTAATATTTAGTAAAAGTAACAGTAATATTCAACAACAATAATAATAATTCTAATGTTATTATAATTAGCTCTTTTTGACAAATTCCCAAATAAGATTACAAAAAAATCACAACAACAATAACAACTGATAATATATATATATATATATATATATATATATATATATATATATTATTAGCTGTTTTTGTGACCAGTTTGACAAATCACAATAATAATAATAATCATAAATTATAAAAATTCTGTTGGCTATTAGCAAGCCATTTTTATTATTATTTTTTATTAGCTAAAGTTGTTGTTTTTTTTTAACTCTTGAGTAACTTCTTTGACAAATTCCCAAAAAGATAAAAAAGCACCATCATCATCATCATCATCATCATCATCATCATCATCATCATCATCATCAACAGCAACAACAATAACAACAAATTACAAATAAATTATGATTATTAGCTGTTTTTGACAGATTAAGATTAAAATAATAATTAAAATAAGATTACAAAAATAACAAATGATAAAATATCATGATAAAATATTATTAGCTGTTTTTACAAACCCTTTGACAAATCACAACAACAGCAATAATAATAATAACAATAAATTATACAAAATTATTGAATTGAATTGAATTGAATTGAATTTAATTTAATTTAATTTAAATTAAACTTTTGGGTAACTTCTTTGACAAATTCCCAAAAAGATTAAAAAAAAAAAAAAAACATCATCAACAACAACAAAAAATATTTTAATTATAATTTTATTATTATTATAAGTTATGTTAGCTGTTTTTTGTCAAATTCCCAAAAATGATTCCTGAAAATTATAAAATTATTATTATTATAATTATTATTATTATTATTATTATTATTACTAATATTATTACTACTACTACTACTACTACAACTACTCACATTTGCAAAAAGATAACAGAACATTTAAGATGCCTTTCTTCTGAAACCAACCTTTCTGGAAGAAGACATGTGTTATGGTGGTTCTGCACAATGGACAGGGTGTGTTGGTGGGGCAGTTCTTGGCCAGCGTCCGCAGACAAGGCTCACAGAAGATGTGGCTGCAGGGATGGCACATATAGGGACTGAAGTAGACATCCAGACACACAGCACAGATATAGCCTTCACGATCCCGGCCGGGCAGCTCCTCATCCTCACTGCTGCTAGATGGGTTCCCTGTAGAGCTCTTCAGCAGAGTGACAGAGCAGAAGAGATGACTCAGTGCTGCTATTAAACTCAACAATCTGCTGAGCTTCACCTTTAATAGGGAGCATCGCTTGCAGTGTTATGCTGATGGCTCGTATAAACAATGTTTTGACTTGACTTGTTGGACTGTCAAACACACAGTACGATTCCCTGAACTGTCCTGTTTTGGATTGTGTCACAGTCAGCCCACAGGGGTGTTGTGTCCCAAACATGACTCCTCTGGTGCACAGGGCCTGTCTGCATAATCACAGCTCTCCCACCCATGGGGACCTCCAGAGCCCATGCCCCTTGTTCCCTAGGTGTGTCATTATCACTAAATACACATCTCACAAAAGCCTCCACATCCCACTTGACAACCCATAAACGCTTCCTGTGGACACCAGAATCCTAACATCAACATCTCACATGGAATCTGGTAGTGCCTATAATAAAGTAAAAACCCAACCTCTTTTATATAAATGAATATGAGAGCATTTGTAGCATCTTAATTGATATGGTATGTCACATTTGAAGTGTGTGCACTCCAAAGGGAAAATATATAGCCTACCACCAGAATTATTACCAGTGAAATGAAAATGTAGGATTTCTCTTTCTGGTCACTGTATTATGAAGGGTCCTTACTTCATCTGCCAAATCACAACCCACCCCACTTCTAGACAGTGGACAATGACAAATGAAGGAGCAAAAGCTGTTACTGCATTTGAGTACTAGTAATCAGACCAAAATCAAGGATTATAAGACCAGCGCTTTCTAAGAGCTGTCTTATTTGGGTTTTGATTTCATAGGAGACACTTTGGGGTGTTGTGCATTAAAGGACAATCAAAATCATTGTGAAGAGAACTAGATTTTAAGTTTAATAATCATTTTAAATCTTTAATTTGGTTTGACTTGAAATTTTTCATCAATGATAGAGTGAGCATTAATGCTGGTGTGTTTACTGCAGTGAATTCAGAATCACTAATGCAGAACCTGTTGATTGTTGAAAGATGCCCTCTGCTGGAAAATGATAAATTCTGAATTAATGATCTTTGAGTGATTATTCAGCTTTATAATGAGCTAGGGAAAAAAGGAAGAAGTAATTAATAATATACGAATATAGGAATATATGTGAGAGATCATGTACAGCCAGTTGACCATTATCACAAAATAAACCCCAACATTAAAGATTAATTTGAGAAAAATATTTGAAGAAGAATGGCCCATTACTATGTAGAAAACAATCAGTCTAGAAACAAGACAAACACTGAAAAAAGTAATATATAGTATATAGTATAGTATTTTAATATAGTAATATATAGGCCTACATTATTATTATTATTATTATTATTATTATTATTATTATTATTATTATTATATCTGCAAATCAAAGTTATGTACAAAAGTACATTTTCCTCTAGGTTTACTCTCATCCAGCTCTTTGTCTCTTACTAGTTTGATGTTTTTCTGGGTGATGTTTGCATTGTCTTGTTTTAATTTTTTTTAAATTTATTTGCATTGTCTTGGTTTAGGTTTTATATTTATCATAAAAGTAATACTGTAGTCCCCTGATCCCATTTTACCCAACCCAGTAAACATTCATAACTTTTATAAATACCAGCATTTACAGACTATAGGTATTATATAAAACTGTTTGGGGAATCTCTGGGCTAAATAATTTTATAAAACATTATATATACAATGGTAACACTTTATAATAACGTTCAGTTGTAAGTCATTTATAAGTGATTAGTTAATGATGAACTGATCATTTGCAAAATATTCAAAAGCGATTAATAAGTCATATGCTAACAATTTGTGTATGTTTTGTTAATTCATTTACAAGTCATTTACAAGTAATTAGTTAATGATGAACTAATTTTCAAAACATGACTATGCTTTCATAAATGATTAATAAGTGATATGTTAATATTTTTATCTATGTTTTGTAGATTAAGTTACAAATAATTTACAAGTGATTAGATAATGATTAACTAATCATTTACAAAACATGACTTTATGTTCACAAATGATTATTAAGTAATATGCTAACGATTTACAAATCTGTCATAAGTTATGTTAAAAAAATAGCATATCATGAAATAATCAAACAGATCCTTAGTAAATGGTTGATAAGTGAATATATTATTAATCACTTAAAAATCATTGAAATGTCAACATTATACTATTATCTCACAGCGTTAAAAATACTCCATGTGTGTCAGAGAAGACATCTGTCTACACCCTCGCTAGTCAGCCTTTACATTGCAGTACACACTACAAAGTATTCAACACCTGTTGTGTAAACGCATGAATAAATCATTTACAAAGCTTTCTGCGTCCCCTAATATAAAGTATAATCCACTCATCACTTGTAAATGTGTTACACATTATTTGTAGATTTTTCTTTACGGTTACAAATGATCTGTAAGTCTATACAAGGCATTTACAACACTTTCTGCATCCCCTAATCTAAAGTGTAAACTACTCATCAGTTGTAAATGTTTTACTCATCATTCGTTGATCTTTCACCCCAGTGTATACACACACAACCTGTAACTGGCAGGTTTATAAAACATTTACAACTGATGAGTAGTTTACACTTTAGATTTGGAGAAGAGCTAATATTCTGACAGAAAAGATTTGGTCATATTAAAAGCTTAGACAGCATGTATGAGTGTGTAAATACATGCTTGATTGCATTTCTGTTTCACCTGCACGTTCTCCTGCTGCTGGCTCTGTCTGCAGCGCTCTCTCCTCCTCTGTCTCCTCCTCAGGCTCTTCAGTCGCTTCCTCTCTCTCTTACCCGGTCTGCGATCCCCAGTGGGAATGGGTGTAAGCAGGGATGAAGCCACGCTGAGCCCTGCTGGAGCTCTGCCAGCCTGTTCTCCAGCCTCCTGTTCCTCCTCAGAGCTGCTGAGAGACATCAGAGGAGCTCTGTGGTTGAAGGAGCCGCCCGCTTCCTGATCCTCGTGAGAGATGCGTGAGCCTCTAATAATATCCGACCTAACAGGTTCTAGATCAGACCTCCTCGAAAGCATCACAGCCCTGCTATAGGGAGGAGGGCTTGTCCTATGGCATGGGGAAGTGGAGGCCTGCTGGCTGGCTGTGGACCTCAGCATATGCCCTGCCTGGAGATCACGGTCTGGAAAGTGCAGATCAGAGTATCCCCGTGAGGAGTTTTGCCCCCTGTAATGAGCCTCCCGGTGGGCGTTTGTATAGTCCAGACTGAACGTCTTCCTGTGGGCTAGTCTGGCTCCAAGTTTGGCCCTCTGCAGAGGCCTGACCTCCAAACACAGGGCCTCCGCCGTGCGCCCAAAGTCCTCTTCTCCATGTGAGTCCATCTCAGATCGGACAGCTCACTGTTGAACCGAAACCTTCCCCCCCACCCCACTGCGCCCAACTCTGCAGCAGGCCAGGAAACATTTGAATTCATTGTTGAAGAGGTGAGCAGGAACATACTGGCCCCCTGAGGTATTTTGTACTGTTGACAAAGGTAAAGCCCCCTAAATAGTGGCAGTTCAGCGACCCGATTGTCTCTGGGGGCCTATAGAATTCAAACAACCCACAATGCATGCATTGTGTTATAAGGGTGGCAAAATTAGGTGAAATAACTAGACCAACCTTTTTCAACAGACACCGTCAGCTCTTTTTCTATCTGAACAATCGGCAGCATATGGGAATATGACAGTCACGCTGACTGAAACGAAATCTGTGGTCATTTTATATTTGCATGAGTGGCTTCTACTTGACTCTTCATTTTTCTTTTTTTCATACACTTATTAAGTTAGAAGGGCACGTTTTAAACAATTATTTTATTTACACAATTATAATTTGAATTAAATATTATATATTAATATAATTATTATATATATAATAATGAATAGTTCATTCATATAATTTTTTTTTTAAATGTATGATATATTTTAATGATATCTTTTAACAAAACAGTTGTTCATATGGATTTTTTATAGGTAATTTCAAGAAAATCTTAAATCAGTTATAAGTTAATGCAAAATTATTTTTAACAAAACACATTGCAAAATCCAAACATTAATAGATTATTCAATTATGATATTATTATCTTAATTATTCAGTTATTGAATATTGAATTTTTTTTTCAACTTCATTGATGGAAACAGATAAAAGATACATGTAAAACAGTAAAATATATCTAAACTCTTAATGGCAAGCAAAGACATTAATAATACGTTTATAATAATAGGCTAATAATAATAATAATAATATTTTTTATAATATTAACAGTATTTTTTAATACGACAAACATCTGTCTTAGCTTATGTCCTCCAGAGTAAAGGGCATAAAGAGTAAAACGGTGATGTCTTTTTAATTGTCCTCTGCGCAGTTGTGAATATACAAACTTTCGTTGAGCTCAGTTTATTTTTTCACACCTCTCACAACTTTGGCATGTTTTCAAAGACACATACAAGTTGAATGCCATTACATAAGGTTACGTAAGCATGTTGTCGCACATTTTTCATTATTAATCATGCATATTGATAGGCTTTGCGATAGCCGTGGTAAAAAAAAAAAAAAAAATGCATTGATATTATTTTTATTCCAGCACTTTTTCAGTATTAAATGAGGTGGGAGAAGGAAAGTCTATGCTGCATGAAGAGTGATCTGAATCGTTGGGAAGAGGGGTCTCGTTCCACAGTACGACCTCATTATTTTCTTTCATCTTTTTTGCCATGTTCTCACCAGATGGCAGCAGATTTCCGTTCCGGGGAACTCATGGAACTGTCCGCGGTGCTGAAAGTGCATTTTCCCGATGCATCTCTGCAACAAAAGTCATTGGCCTATTGAGTACATCTAATAATCTAATAATCATCAAAAGGTTTGTGATATTCAAAACATTATTACTGTCATGATATATTACTGAAAAAATGGTAACCTAAAAATGATTCTAAATTAACTGGTAGCCTGTTATTCCAATCAAAAAATATTATTTAGCATCACTGAATCAACCTACACTCTAAAAAATGCTGGGTTGTTTTAACCCAACTTTGGGTCAAATATGGACTAACCCAGCTGTTGGGTTAAATTTTTACATTAAATTTTTAACCCAAAAGTTGGGTTAGTCTATATTTGACCCAAAATTGGGTTAAAACAACCCAGCATTTTTTTTAGAGTGTAAGTACATTAATACATGAAAAACTCTTTTTTTTTTTTTTTTTTTTTTTTAATCAAAACAGGTAAAAAATAGATCTTTAAGGCAACAATTGCAGGTTACGACTCTTTAGAGTGTAATGATCATATAATAGCCTATTAACGGTTACATTTTTAAAAATGGCATTATTTGTATACACATTTTTAATTTATTGTAATTTTTCATCAGATCTAGCTATATGCACTGTATTTTTTTCATCATTTCGTCATAATTATCTTTATTTCCAACCATTAAACTTATACACATTAATAATTTGTCTCAAGTTTCAAATTTCAAGCTGATTTTCTTCATCTGTAACGAAAATCAAATTGGTTGAAAGAGTGCAAGGACTTTTTCACTGCAAAACTATAATAAAGAAATAAAAACGTTTCAGACGGCTGGCTGTGTGAAGAAATAAAATCGATTTTCATATAGGCCTAACATGTTTGCAGAAAATGAGCCTTTGTCAGCAAAACAAGTACCTCAGAAACGATTTACCAGACGCAGCACGTTGTTGAATTTGCCTGCGCAACTTTCATAACAGCAACTGTTGAATATCTCAAAACATATTGTACTAGAGCGCTGCACATCCGAAAGGACAACTTTGTCCTGCTGTAAAGCTTGCACGGCCGCTCTGCAAAGTGCGCGCGCCATCTCTGACGCACTTAGCACGACTCGTATAAATGAATTCACTTCGTCACTGGGCGCCAATGATCGCAGCTCGAGCGTGCGGCACTTCCTGAGCCCGGAGCCCGCCGCCCGCCATGCGCCTTCAGAGCAGCGAGGTGACCGGCGCGAGGGACTGTCTCTGAGTGACCGCTCTCACCATGGAGAGTTACAACAACACCACAGAAAGCCAAGACTGGAGCGGGAACGCGACGACAGTTAGCGAAGTTGCTTTGAGTTACCAAATAATCGGCTCGCTTTTCCTGGCCGCATTAATTCTGTTTGCCATATTGGGAAACGCGTTTGTCATCGCTGCCATCGCCTTGGAGAGATCGCTTCAGAATGTGGCCAACTATCTCATCGGCTCTCTGGCCGTCACAGACCTCATGGTGTCGGTTCTAGTGCTACCCATGGCAGCCCTGTATCAGGTTCTGAACAAATGGACTTTGGGACAGGAGATGTGCGATATTTTCATCTCTCTAGACGTGTTGTGCTGCACCTCTTCCATCCTGCACCTGTGCGCAATCGCTTTGGATAGATACTGGGCCATCACTGATCCCATAGACTATGTGAATAAAAGGACCCCGAGACGAGCGGCTATCTTGATCAGCCTCACTTGGCTAATAGGATTTTCCATTTCCATTCCTCCCATGTTGGGCTGGAGGAAGCCAGAGGACCGGGCAGATCCCGACGCGTGCACAATCAGCCAAGACCACGGGTACACCATCTACTCAACTTTTGGAGCTTTCTACATCCCCCTCATCCTCATGCTGGTCCTCTACGGGCGGATATTCCGAGCGGCGAGGTTTCGCATAAGGAAAACCGTGAAGAAAACCGAGAAAGCTAAAATCGCGGACAAATGCCTGGCGGTGTCTCCGGCGCTGTTCCCGAGGAAAGCGAACGGCGAGGTGAGCAAAACTTGGAGGCGAAGCGTGGAGCCGCAGCCGGGACCGTGCGTAAACGGAGCGCTGAAACACTCGGACGACGGAGAGTCGTTCGAGATTACAGAAGTTCAGACCGTCTCCAGAAACCACATGAGCCTGCCCAACAACCCTCAGCCGTGCTTCGAGAGCAGAAACGAGAAAAACACGGAAGCGAAACGCAAAGTGGCTCTGGCTAGAGAGCGCAAAACGGTCAAGACTCTGGGAATCATTATGGGCACGTTCATTTTCTGCTGGCTGCCCTTCTTCATCGTGGCGCTTGTTTTGCCTTTCTGTCAAGACTGTTTCATGCCTGAGTGGTTGAGGGCGGTCATTAACTGGCTTGGATACTCCAACTCTCTTTTGAACCCCATCATATACGCATACTTTAACAAAGACTTCCAGAACGCATTTAAGAAGATCTTGAAATGCAAATGCATTAGACAGTGAACGATGCTGTTTAAGGATGCTAATATGCAGATATTGATTGTTAAAGAGCTGCTCTAAAGGCATTAGTACGAACGGACCCAGTGCGGGACAGTACAGCACAAGAAGAGGTAGAGCTCTGTCCTTGTGTATTTGTTTATCTGTGAAGTTTATCTGCATCCACTACAAAAAAAATTTGCATATACAACTGGATGGATTCAGATTAGACCAGGACTCTCAGACCAGCTGTGTGCATTCAATAATAAAGCCCTTAAACAAACAAAAAAAAAAGCTTTTATTTTACTGTATATGTAAAGCCACCTTTCTCCGAGCAGGAAGCTGTGGTGGGATTGTAAGCACACAGAGATGTCAAGATCCAGCAGATCATTTATGTAGAAAAAATGTAATGTGAAACCATTTCTCATTTCTATTTATTTTCAGCAGTTTTCTCATATGACATGGACTGACTGGAAATATCTTGAAATAAAACAAATCTAGATCACAAAAATGGACTGCATTTGAATCATTGCATTTGGGGTGGGATGGGGCTCTTTAATGAGGTTGGAAAGAAAAAAAATCACATGGTTAACCACACACTGTTCAGGTGTATAATTTACCAAAGTCATGAACAAAAATATAAATTATATTTAAATACCAGTCAGTGTGACAGTATAATGCAACCTCCGTAAAATGATTATGTTCTTTTTCATTTGGCATATAAAGAAGCTCTAGGTAAGCCAAAAATATTTAATTTGCATTCAAATATTTGCTCTTAGATAATAAAGCACTATAAAGTGTGTGTTAAATGTCAGTGACGGTTAGTATCAGAGTACGCAACGATCAGTTTGCCTCAGACACAGCTAGGCCTTTACCCATGGGGCCTTTGTTCCTCTAATTCTGCAGTCATGCCACGCTGCATTAAAAAGTAACTTAGAACCCATAAACCAAATCAAGTGATTAAAAATGAAAACCCTTCTGTTTGTTCTCGAAGGTTTTAAAGAGCCTAATAGGAATAGTTCACCCAAAAATTAAAAATGGATGAAAATTTACTCACTCTCAGGTCATCCACAATGTAGATGAATTTATTTCTTTGGAGATTTGGATAAATTTATTACATCACTTGCTCTCCAATGGATCAGTGAATGGGTGCCGTCAGAATGAGAGTCCAAACAGCTGATAAAAACATAATAATCCACAGGACTCCTATCCATCAACTAACATCCTGTGAATCAAATCGAATGTGAAGGTGTGTGTTTGTAAGAAACAAATCCAATCGTTGAGATATTTTTAACTTCAAACCATTGCTTTCAGCCAAAATACGAGTCCTCTGTTCACAATATTTCTTGCTTCAGTGAAAAAGTCATTTTATCTGAATCATATTTTTAACTTCAAACCATTGCTTTCAGCCAAAATACGAGTCCTCTGTTCACAATATTTCTTGCTTCAGTGAAAAAGTCATTTTATCTGAATCATAAGAGCAATATAAGCACATCAAGCATCATTTACAAGCCAAAGCAGTCTAATACAGTTCTAAATGGATATGTTGGTAGATTTTGATGTCAAAGAATCGTTATTATGGATTATGAACTGGTATTTTGGTAATTGTTAATTCATGGACTACAGTCGTTGTGATGTTTTATCATCTGTTTGGACTCTCATTCTGACTGCACCCATTCATTACAGAGGATTCATTGGTGAGCAAGTGATGTAATGCTACAAAATTTCTCCAAATCTGTTACGATGAAGAAACAAACTGTTCTACATCTTGAATGACTTCAGGGTGAGTACATTTTCAGCAAATTTTCATTTTTGGGTGAACTGTTCCTTTAAAGTCTAAGGCAAATAAAATGACTTCAGCTATCGATACAGACCTCCTCTGGTAAATTGAATTGGCTTATGTCACCCCAAACATCTTTTACACGTGTCTCCAGATGTTTAATTCTTTAAAGCTAGTCCTATAGCTTATAAACCTCCTCTACTTCCAGTGACATTTTCAATGTATCAAGTCAGTGGCCACATGCATAGTGTGATGGGAGAGGCAATGGTGCAGAAATGTTATTCAAATAACATCCTAAGGCTCTGGCCACACAGAACCCTGGCAAAATATAAATGTCAGAAAAGATAAATGGAAAATACTCAATGTAATGTTTATGATTTGCTTTCCCCTACATTTGTAAACGTGCTGTTTTACTGACACTGCCATGTGAGGACAACGTTCGGAGGAGCTGACAGCATTGATAACATGACAATGGATATTGTGAATGAACACAAAGCCCTCGCTGTAATATCCTCTGTAGGAGTGAAATTTTGCTGACTCACTCCTTTAGCACATAGAGGACTGATTTTACCCATTTTCACTTGTGACATTTTAAAATGTTCCAGCACTTCTCATGACAGTGGTCATGCCCTCGTGTCAAAGTTATAAATGGCCAGCCACTAACTTTGGCTTGATTGGAAACTATAGGGGAAAGGCACAATATGTATTCCTCCCCCTTGTGCCCTGGAGTGAATTGAAATGGCCACGAGGGACATTCGCAAGGTCATTCTAACCTTGATACAACTATTTGTGAGGCTAAATGACAAGTGAAAGAACATTTTGAAGTCATTCTCATCTTCTGAGAAAAGTCTCAGTCTAGAAACAGCTAGTCTTTTAATGTGGCTGTTAGTTACTCAGCTGACCTTTGCTTTAGAGAAGAGATTAAGCCGCACGTTTATCATTTCTTTCTTTCTTTCAAAAAAAGTGAGATATTGTCTATAACCTATGAATCATCACTTCTTTGAATTTAAACACGCTCTAATGGATCTTTCCCCTGCTGAATAGTTAAAAGCATATGAAATTATTATAACAAGCTGTATCTGTACGATAAGTTGTGGTAAAAACAAACACAGTGTTGAATCTCTGGATTGTAGCACATGACCTTGTTGAGCGCTCCTTTTAAAAGGACATCTAAAATCAACACATTATTATAGATAAAAAAATAAAATAAAATAAAAAAAATCAGCTTCTTGAATGGATGTTTAATTCCTTTACAATTCAGGTTAGTGTAGGGTAAAAGTTTGGGGTTGATAAGAATGTTTAACGTTTTTGAAAGATCATTTTTATGGTTACCAAGGCTGTTATTTGATGAAACACAGTAAAAGCTGTAATACTGTTAAATATTATATTTTATAATAACTGTCTTCTATTGTAATATTTATCCCTAGTCTTCAGTGGCACATGATACTTTAGAAATCACTCTAATATGCTGATTTGGTGTTTAAGAAACAGTTGTACTACTTTAATATTTTTTAGGAACCATGATAATTTTTTCAAGGATTTTTGATGAATAAAAAAGATCAAAAGAACAGCATTTATTTGAAACAGAATTCATTTGTAACATTATAAATGTCACTTTTGATCAATTTAATGCATCCTTACTGAATTAGCAGTAACTTAAAAAAAAAAAATCTTATACTGACGTTGAAGTTTGAACAGTAGTGCATTTTTTCTGCAATCTATTAATTTTTTTTTATGATAAATAACATAAAAATACAAAAAACATACAATATAAATATATAAATAATAATATACAGTATAAACTAGGCTATAAACTAGGACCTTTTGAACATAATGAATAATTATACAGTGCATTGATCTCTCCCAATGGCACTTTCAATATGTTTTATCAAATGTTGCATTATAGTATTTCAGTGAGCTAATTTTAGAGGTAAATTTACAAAAGGGATGACAACAAACTCCTTTTAAGGCTGTTAAAGTGAAAGGCCCTAATGTAAAGATGAGTTCACGCTAATGCATGTTTAGTGAGTCATTATCTCAGTCACTTCAGCTTCTGTTTCAGTGTTGGTTTTGGAGAGGGTCAAACCAAAGAGCTTTATGGGATCAAAAGTCCTCCACTGGGACCATGATAACATTTATTCAAAAAGAAACAGAATGCAAACTAGTTCATTAAATAGACAGATATTTCTGTTCTGCAAAGGCAAGTTTATATATATATATATATATATATATATATATATATATAAAATATGTATATATATATATATACACATATATAAAAACTTGCCTGTGTGTGTGTGTGTATATATATATATATATATATATATATATATATATATATATATATGTATGTATGAATGTATGTGTGTATTGTATTTGTTTACATATATATATATATATATATATATATGTATGTATGTATGTATGTGTGTGTATTGTATGTGTTTACATATATATATATGTGTGTGTGTGTGTGTGTGTGTGTGTGTGTGTGTGTATTAGATTGTTTAATTTAAGCCCTATAGATACAGTAGAAAAGGAGAAGAGGAAAAAAAAAAGCAAACAAGCAAGTGGGTAATTTCATTTGATGGAATCTAAAAGACGATTTACATTTGAATGCAAACTGTTTTTAGTAAAATGTAGATTTTCCTTATTGCTCTCTCTTTCTCTTATTCATGGTGCTTCAGCTGAAATGAACTGAACATGAACAAAATGAAAAGTGAAAAATTAGCAACAGCAAAAAATAGCAATTTTACATCTTCTTTGCATCTCTATAGAGACTAGCCAAGGGGCACACTAATGTCATTGTGTGATTGGTCATGAGTCACCTCTTCAGCTACAGTCGTCACTGAAGTCACGTTTTTGATTCCCTCTGTCTGGCTCCGGGGCCGCAGAGCTCTTGTTTACTTCAGAGCGTGATATTGTGATCTCCTTATTTTTATCTTAAACGAATGTTTGTACTGACACAGTTTTAACAATGTTTGAATACAGACTGTTCTTAATAAAATGAGACAGATTTTCTTCACTGCTCTCTTTGTCTTCATGGTGTTGGGCTTCAGCCGCACTGCTCGACTGCTCCATTAAATGAGTAATTCCATTAGCTTTCTTTCACACATTTGACCCAGCCATTTAAGATTCATCTGAAGGTCTCGCTGCTATTGACCTGTAGCACATTCCAGCCAACTTTCCCTAAGTGCCAGTGGTTTGCTCAGGAAGAGTGCGTCTGAACATTAAAAGACAGAGAATGTGGGGCACAGAGAAGGCATAGCTGATGAATAATCACAGCATGGCCTCTGTCTGCATATATTTTATGACATTCAGTCATAATACTTTGTAACTGCATTCAATTTTGCCAAGATCAAAAACAGCAATTAGTGATATACAGTCAGGTACATGGTTTGAATGTGTAATAACAATGCAATAATTTACAAAACATATTTAATAATTGATCAAATACATTTGTAAAAATTATAAAAATAATTATGAAAAGAACTGTAGTAATAAACATAATATATTTACAAATTAATTATAACAATTTATTATAAATATGTAAAGAAATATAAATAGATGTTTATAAAATATTAAAAAAATTATCAACATTTTATAAATTATATTATATAATAATTTATAACTATATAATTATAATTTATAATTATATCAAATTGTATCAATTATATAAAAAAATCATTTACAAACCAATTAATAAAATACACTTGTGCAGTGCAATTCTCAGA
Organism: Spinibarbus caldwelli; assembly: GCA_039654775.1. NCBI lineage: Eukaryota > Metazoa > Chordata > Actinopteri > Cypriniformes > Cyprinidae > Spinibarbus > Spinibarbus caldwelli. The sequence goes on along the minus strand of CM077248.1, from coordinate 15,888,330 downwards.
GTCTAATGAAACAGAATATCACAACTTCCTGTATCATGTTGACTTTGTTAGGCAGCAGATTATCTTTAATGACATGCTAATCTATTTAAATTGTCCACATGCAGGGTACAATACTAAATTTCATTCAGACGAGTAGCACAAAGAGCTGTTCTCCAGCCACTGCCATCAGACCAACACTGAACATGCAAGAAGTATCGCACTTTATTAGACCGGACCCCTCGTGGTACTCAGAAATGTCTGTGGCATAAGCTGTGTCCTTTCCCCCATTCATAAGAAATAATACCCAGCTATTTGGATACTTGTAGGCAGTGTTGAGAGCTGTGCTGGTCACCATGGAGATGCTCTAAAGTCCAACCTCTGCAGTTCTAAGGGAGCAATTACCTGATGACATCAAAGCCCTTCAGCAGCACAATAGAAGCATGCAGGACAGACAGGCTTCAAACAAATTAGTCTGAAGATTCTCCTCATTTGCATAAAATTTCCACTCCGTGTCCGCGGAGCAGAGAGCAACAGCAGGATGCAAATCAAATGTTAAGAGTAAACAATGTTTGATGTACTGGGAAGTACATTTACGCTTGTGGAGAGTGAAGGAAATTAGCAGCATTATTGAAGCATTCCGGGAAAGCAGGCAATGTAGTTCCCTTGTTAACACTCAAAAGTTCTTTGCAAGGGTACAACGAGTACCAACAGTTCCTTACAGTGACAAAGTGAGAGCAAGATCTCTCCGGCTCAACTTGATTCTGTTGGAGTGGGGAAAAAACACGAAATTAAACCGTTGCAAACACTAGCATGCTAACCTATTTTTTTGACATGCAACTCAAAATTAAGTAACAGACATATGTTGCATAGGGTTCTGGCTGCATTAAACTGATCCAAAGTGACAGTCAAGACATTAATAATGTTACAAAATATTTATATTTCAAATCAGTGCTGTTCATTTGAACTTCTTATTCATAAAAATCCTGGAAAAAAAATATCACAGTTTCCACAAAATTATTGCATGCTATATTAAGTTATATTTAAATACTACAGGGAAACTGTTTCCAACAATGATAAAAATACTAAATGGTTCTTGAGATGATAATAATAGGATCATGTGACACTGAAGACTGGAGTAATGACCATCACAGGAATAATTACATTTTAAAATATATTCAAATTAAAAACAGTTATTTTAAATTGTAATAATATTTCGTAACATTACAGTTTTTTTCATCAAATAAATGCAGTCTTGGTGAGTGTAAGGCTCAGAATCATATGTGTGGTAGTATCATGGTGGTTAAGTCTGAGTTATTGGAACACAGGATGTGAGTTCAGTTGTGAACAGGGATCGGCCGGTAATTGAGTCAGAGATCACAGTCTTCCACACAATTGTGTCCTTGGGCTATTTAATACCACATTGCTCCAGTGGGACCTGTCCTCGCAATTAGTGTACAAAAAGTCACTCTGAATCCAAACAATCTGTCTAATAAACTATGAGCAACTTTCAAAGTACATCATTGTTTATTACGCAGTGCTAATATGTTGTTTCTCACCTTGTATAAGGTGAAAAATGCGTTCAGGGTAATCTTGTGTATAGCTCACATCTCCAGTGGGCAATGTTCTGTACAGTGGCTCTATACATCATGTTGTCCTCATTAAGCGAGACCCGAGACATGTGCAGAAGTAATTTATAAAACATGAAAGGGTGAAAGATTCTATTGATCTCTCGGTCAAACTCATTGCTTTTAATATGACACTTTACAAGTCTTACTTTAAAGCGATCGTTCACTTAAAAATGAAAATCATTTACTCACCCTCATGTCATTCCACACCTGTCTGACTTACTTTCTTCTATTCCATTTCATCTGCCAAACAGTGATAGACAAAAAAAATCTAATCATTTTCATTCAATTAGCCACTACGTTTGGCATTATTCAATTACTGACACATCTGTTAATGGGTTTCTCAAACTCAGTAAGAGGTCCGTGGTCTTAGATTTGCTCCCTTAAAGGAATAGTTCACCTAAAAATGAAAAATTGCTGAAAATTAACTCACCCTCATGCTATCCAAGATGTAGATGAGTTTTTCATCAAAACAGGTCAAAACAGGAGAAATTTAGCACTACATCACTTGCTCACCAGTGGATCCTCTGCTCTGAATGGGTGCCGTCAGAATGAGAGTCCAAACAGCTGATAAAAAAAGATCACAATAATCCACAAGTAATCCACATGACTTTAGACAATCTATTAACATCTTGTGAAATGTGTCACGGTTCTGTGCTGTGCACATACGAAAGGCTCACGACAATGAAGTTTGAAGAGAATAATCAATTTAATATAATCCAAAGATGCAGAAATCCAACACATACACAGGGTAACATAAGCAATAACCGACAAACTAGAACTCAAGGGACAGGAACTAAAATAGGGCAGATAACGAGGAGCAGACAGGTGAACACAATGAAGGTGATTAACTAATAATGAGAACAGGAACAGGAACATAACCAAATGTGGGCACAGAAGGAGAAAACACAACAAACAGTCCACAGGGATGTGACATTTCGCCCCCCTCCCGGAAGGCACAACCTCGCGCTGAAGAGACAAAGGGAGGGACAGACTATTGTGGCCCATGGAGGAGCAGACGGAGGGAGAAGCCATGGTGGAGAAAGGGCTGACGACTTCAAGGGGCCGACTGACGGCGGCGGAGCAGGTGGAGGTGGAGCCCGAGGCGGCGACAGAGAGTCGAAGAGCCAGGGTGAAGCCGAGGATCCGGAGGGCCAAGGCAGAGCAGGTGGCTTCGGCGACCGAGGCATAGGCGGCGATCCGGAAGGCCGCGGCGGAGCCGGAGTGACAGAGGACTGAGGTGGAGCTGGAGGGAAGGAGGAGCCCAATGGAGCCGGAGGGATGAAGGGACGAGGTGCAGCCGGAGGAGTGCAGTCCCAAGGTGGAAGTAGGGGGATGACTGACCAAGGCGGAGCCAGAGGGACAAGGGAGCCCGGTGGAGCTGGTGGACTGACGGGCTCCGGTGGAAACGAGGGAGCTGGAAGCCATGGTGGAGCCGCTGGGTCGCAGGACCGAGGCGGAGTCTGGGCCTTGGAGGCTGAAGACGGAGTCGAGGGATCCTCCAGACTCGACGCCAATGGAGCTGGAGATGGGCAGACCAGTGGTGAGCCCACGCCACAGATGGTAGGCTGAGGGTGAGCAGAGAGGCTGACATGATCCAGCGGAAATGGTGTTGAGGAAGGGAACAGGTCTATGAGAGGCGGTGGGAGAGGGAGGTTGGGCGGGATATATTGCCAATCCGACAGTTCAAATGAAGTTTGAGTGAACAGTATTTCCGTATCCAAGTCGAACAACAGTCCAGAGTCCAGTGTGAGCTCACCCTTAGCGGTGGCGCAGTGGGTGGGGCTTTCCATAGCCCCCGCGATCTCCACAGCTGTATCCACCGTCGCTTGCACCTGGTCAGACACTTGGGGCTCAGGCTCCGGGTCTATCGTCAGCTCTGTCGTTCCTGATGGCAATGGCTCAACGACCACGGCAGGCTCTGCCTCTCCGTCTGCGGTGGGCTCTGGCAGCTCCGCGCCGCGGGGTGGAAGTTGACTGGGCTCTGGGTCCAGAGTGGGACTGGTGTCGTCATCTGCGATGTCCACGGTGAGTTTCGATTTGCAGAACACCAGCACCCACTCGATGAAGGCGGCGAGGCTCTCTCGAGGACCATCCCCGGACAACTGCTCTCGTGTGGTGTTGTTCAGTCCAGCTCGGTAGAAAGTGCAGAGGCAATTGTCCAGGTAGTGCGTGTAATTTGACAGGAACATGAAGTCCTCGGTGTGGTCCTCGAGAGAGCGGTCCCCCTGCTCCAGCAGGAGGATGAGGACAGCAGGATCATTCATAACACAAAATAAAAACTGACAAAAACAGGAACCAAAACGAGGGGAAACACGCTGCTATACTTTCCTTCTTTAGGTCAGTTATTCTGTCACGGTTCTGTGCACATACGAAAGGCTCACGACAACGAAGGTTGAAGAGAATAATCAATTTAATATAATCCAAAAGATGCAGAAATCCAACACATACACAGGGTAACAACCGACAATAACCAACAAACTAGAACTCAAGGGACAGGAACTAATATAGGGCAGATAACGAAGGGTAGACAGGTGAACACAATGAAGGTGATTAACTAATAATGAGAACAGGAACAGGAATATAACCAAATATGGGTACAGAAGGAGAAAACACAACAAACAGTCCACAGGGATGTGACAAAATGAAAAGCTACACATTCAATTTTATTCACAGGATTTTAACTGATGAACACCCATTCACTGTAGAGGATCCATTTGAGAGCAAGTGATGTTAAATTTCTCCAAATCTGTTCTGATGAAAAAACAAACTCATCTATATCTTTGGCCTGAGTGTGAGTAAATTTTCAGCATTTTTGGAGGGTGAAATATCCCCTTAAAATTTTAACGCCCTAGCTGTAGCTGTAATAGCCTCAGCACATACACACTGTGCACATACTTGTTACTACAGAGAGCAAGATCACACAGCTCTCTGTGACACCCCACATTCATCCCCTACTGTGTGACCTGCACGAGTCAGTCAGTAAAGCAACAACACACCTTAATCCTCCTGTATCCATCCCTGCATTTATACAAAGAGTGATAATTAACTCTGCTTCACAATGCAAATTCCTCTCCTATAATCCTGTTGTTGTTAGTGGATGTTTTGTTCTGCATGCAATAGATAACATAACTGTTAGTCAAGCATTAAAAGTCAATGCTGTTAGCTAATGTGCATAAAGTTTGTTGCCGGGAAAAAAAAGTTTCACGCAAATTTTAGAAAGCAAATATCGGGCAAATATCCTGTGATGTTTTCTGGATGGAATGTGCACATTTAAATGTTTGTATAATGTGGCATAAAATGTCACAGATTAATGTGTCACATTTCTTTTCTACATGTCTTTGATCTGTAAAAGCCTCTGCAATATTAACCTGGAAGCTGTAATTTCTATATATACAGAGGATTACCATGATTATGGGCAACACAGAGACATCAAACTAACAGAATGCATAAACAAGACTGAAGAAACAACACTGAAGTTTGTGCTCAGATAAAAACAAATTATTAATAAGAATCCAGCGTCACAGCTGATTATGTCTGTTGTATTTATGACAAGCTACAGATTGTAATGTTTACTGTTCAAGGTCATGACCTCTAGCTTTAACATTTCTGCTGAAATAAAACTTTTCGAAGTTGTTCTAAGTAACATGCCTGGAAAAAAAAAAAATATTAATTCCATCTTACAAATCAATGTCTTTACCCAAATACACTTTAATAAACCTGCAATAATATATATTATTATATAATAATTGATTATACCTAACAAACCATACAGCAGCTGAAATAACTGAATAACTGAAATAAAATATATATTTTTAAAAATCTTAAAATTATTTTATTTCAGCTATAGTTGCCAAGGAAATATTTCTTATTTATATTTAGCTAATCTTGATATACTAAAACTGACGTACTAAAACTAACACTGAAATACAAATTAAAACGATATAGTTTATACATATTAAAAAAAAAAAAAAAAAACTGATGGAAATTATAAAAAACTCAAGATTACTAAAACTTTAAAATTAAAATGAAAACAGACAAAATAAGAACTTAAAATATTAATTTTTATGAAAATATTCATAAGATTATTTTATTATAATTTCATTATAATTTTTAAAAATTGTTGTTATGATCTCTGGTATACTAAAATAACCTTGGTCAAGATGGATTATGTAGGAAACGGCAAACATACGCAATTTACCCATGCTTGTCACATCATATCACAATGTTATTCATATAATTAATAATATGTTATCACATATTTTGATTTGGCCAGGGAGAAATACATTTTTGCTTCTTTTTTTTTGATATACATTTTATATTATTTTATTTCATTAGATGTCATTATTCCATGTGGTTGAATTCAATGTTCAAATAAACATTATCTTTGTAAAGCTGCTTTGGAACAATATGTATTGTGAAGCACGATACAAATAAATTGGACTGAACTGAATTGAAAATCTCTGAGGTCCAGCAACTTCCCAGCCTGATTCAATTTTAAGGACTTTAAAAGGTTTTATCGCACAGCTGGAAGACTAACCTTAAACTGATTTCAAATATATGATGTTTGTCTCCTATTACGGTGAAGCTATTTATATTATTTTAGATTGATTTACTATGTGGAAAGCACTAGAGGAGGCCATTAAAGAACAGACCTTATCCCTTCAGCTCTTATCGGGAAACTCCATTTTGAGTGTATTGCAGAAAACACAAGCACTTCTTCACAGGACTTGACTGATTTTAAGACACAGCGCACTTACCCCAGGAGAGTTCTCGCACATACCAACCCACAGAATGTGTGTTCAGCCAGGACTTCAATTTTGTACTACTAAAATAGAGAAAAAGAAAGGACTTAATGGTGCGGAGTGGGAGTGTTTGGGAAAAAAATCATAATTTTTACGTCCATAGGGATGTATAAGTTTATTTTATTTTTTATGATTTGACTAACAATTGTGTTTCCTGTGTGTGTGTATACTGTGTTCCTCTCTTGCTCTTCCTGCTCTCTGCTTGACAGGCTCATGAGTGCCACCAGACTTCTGTTCAAGCTCGTTAACTGGTGTACAAAGGAAGCCACAGAACTGCAGTCCAGAGAGAGAGGCTGAGGTGTTCCGTGCTCACAACTACAATCTTCTCGTCCCAGTGCTGTTGTTATCTTCGGTGTTCATTGTTTGCTTTGCTTGTAGTGTTAAGGTAAAGCTGTTAAGTGTGTTGAGCAGAGAGTCTCAGCTGTTTTGTAACTTATTTAAGTGGGAAAATTTTGTAGGGAGGTGGATGCCATTTAGTTTGAAAATTATCTTTTTCCTTTTTCTCCTGTTTTTAAATTAGAGAGGGAGTCAGAGAAGGGTCTCTGTATTTTATTTTATTTTCTTTTGGTAGGGAATTTATTTCTTAAAACCCTAGTAAGCATACTTTTTGTTTATTGTTTTGGCCATTTAAGTTTTTCCCACATTGTTAAATAAAATACCCTGCTTTATTTGCTTGAAACTGGTGTTGCTGAGCATTTTTGTGTATCTGCCCTGGGACCTGGAGACGGCAGTTCTCTCAGCCTCTCCTAGCTCTTTTTTTTTTACCCCTAGACTTTTAAAGTGACAAGTGGGGGCTCGTCTGCCCGTTTTTTTTTTTTTTAACGGCTACGTTAATTTGGTGAGTACAATTTCTCTTTTCTCTCGTAACTTCTACGCTCTTAAAAATAAAAGTGCTTCAAAAGGTTCTTCACAGCAATGCCATAGAAGAACCATTTTTGGTTCTACAAAGAATCATTCAGTCAAAGGTTTTTTAAAGAACCATCTTTCTTACCTTTTTATAATCTGAAGAACCTTATTTCGCCACAAAGAGCTTTTTGTGAAACAGAAAGGTTCTTCAGATGTTAAAGGTTCTTTATGGAACCATTTGATATGATATTTGAATGATATGTGTTATAGTTCAAGATCATAAATATTTGCAAAGGATATAGGTCATATTTATGCTAAGGAGCTTCATATATTTATAGTTCAAACGGCTCGTCTTAATTTTTGGTCTCATTACACTTCACTAATAACATTTTCTGTCTAAAGCCATCAAATTTCACCCCCAGTCAATCCCATGATCATTATGGGATTCTCTGGGATTCCATTGGCATTCATTTATTCCCTTCGCTGCTCTGTTCTGAGTCACCGGGCCTTGTTCTTTGTAGTCTATCCTTTTAAGAGGTATGAATCCCTCTTGCGAGTTCCTTTGCCTGGAGCTCAAAAAGTAGAAGCCTTAAAGGTGGCAGACAGTAAGGAACTCTGGGTAAAGAGAAATGGCGCTGTATCTCAAGGAGGGCAGGGGACAGAAAGAGACTGACAGCGAGAGGAAATGAAGAGCCCAACCCATACGAGAACTGAGAAAAGAGATCCTTTATGTCAATGCAAATCTTCCACTGATATTTCTCTCTGCATAAAGAATAAATCTGATTCTAAACTGGTAAAAACAACCAAGCACTGAAACTTTACTTAGTAGAAAGTGCAAATGCATGCAGTCATTTTTCATTCAAGCCATACTGACACTGCAATACTAATGTAAGAAAGAAAATGTGATTTCTCCGTTCTATTTTATTCTCATAAAAGAAACGGATGTTCACACTGTGCTTGAAAGCATGCTTATGGCTTAATGTTCAGTCTTTTTTTCCTTAATTCTTTGATCACTGCATCATAAAACCAATTCAAGGTGTCACATATTAGTATTATTATAAAGATTTACTCCACTAATATAATTAATTAAATACAAAAAGCAACAATCAGATGTAATTATAGGCGGTTAACCAAAAGAATTAAATGTTGTTCATTAAAATTCAGTACTTATGTAATTAAACTCCAACATGAAGAATAAAGTAAAGCATGACCACATTTAATTTTAAAGAAGTAAGGAGCAGTGGGAGGACATTGTGGGGGCAAGAAAGAAAAAGAATGAAAGTACTTCACTCAGAGCTGAAAAAGTCCAACGTAGATCACTTTTGAAACCTGTCAAAATTGAAAGAGAAAAGAGTGAACTGGGCTTCAGAAATATAAATAAATATATATATATATATATATATATATATATATATATATATATATATATATATATAAAATAAAAAAATACTCTGAGCACTCAGAGGCTTTGGAAAAAAAAAGCACAATAAAAGGCTTCACAGTTGATAGTTAAATAAAATAATATCTTTCAGTGCCAAGAACACTTTGCTACCTTTGAGGTATTTTTGAGCTGTAATTACTGCTTTAATAGTTCAGACAATCATTTGAATAAGTCTGTCCTTATAGGCACAAAATAAATACTGGCATTTTAATATGTACTATTTAATATGTATAAGACGGTTGGCTGCTTGCTCAGAAATGGTATAATTCACTTCTTTTGCTTTAAAAAGCAAGTGTTTCTGAAACCACATTATGTTTGGTCACGTACAAGGAAACATCCCTGTCCAAATCCATTTTAATCTTTGTGAATTAAGTCTTCATTTCCTGTTCGTCTGATCTTGCTTTCTGAAACAAGGTGAATCCGGTGTTCTCCCTGGCAAAACACTGTTTCAGGCTCTGGGGCTTGTGTAAAATACCTTTGCAATCATATCCGCTTGTTTTGTTGCTTGTAATGTGTGCGCTTGAGGCGTCCAGAATTTCCTGTTGAGAGTGTAAGGACAAAAAAACAATAGTGTAATAAAAATCTGCATGCACATGCAACAGTAAAATATTTATATTACTGATTTTTTTATTTTTTTTTATCTTGCACGAAATACATACAAATTAATATAGTGCATTAGTATACTCTAGAATAATACAGAAAACTAGTAGTATATTAAGTATACACTTATTATGATCTTGGATTCAGTGTCATTTTATCTAATTAGAGAATCAGAAAGCAATAAAGCTCTAGCTCCTCCAGGTTATTTTGAACAACAATTGTGTTGCAGCATTCAGAAGCACAATCTCTCATTCTTTAAAGTATCAGCTGAAACACTCTTACTTCTATACACACACACACACACACACACAATAGAAACAAGGAAACAAAAAGACAGAAAAAATGGCAGGCAAGGTCAAAACATAACATTTTGTCTCAGTAAGAATCTTCTAAATCTAAATTTGAAAATGAGCCAAAAACAAAAAAAGATGGGAAAAAGGGAACACTATTTATGTTTGCAGGTCAATAGGTGCTGCTGGCCTAAAGATTATAATTATAAATGTTCACTAAATAAACTAAATACTCACTAAATAAATTAACTAATGCTGTGAGTATGTGCACCATGTGAAAAAGTATGTGTTTGATTGTATTGAATGTGCATTAGTGTCTTTGCTTGAGATAATATAATTTTCATAATAAAAAAAAGAATTAAGGGTATTATTTAAATATATTACACAGTTTTAATAGAAATGACAAAAGTATATTTTAGTTTAACATAAATGCTTTTTAGTACATTTAACCGTATTTCAAAGACAACAGAAGTAATAATGAAATGATATACAAGGTTGTACTTAAGTCCTACATCAGTGGGTCAAAAAAGCACTCTAAAGTTCAACTAATTAAAGTTCAGCTGCACTTTTTCTTATAAATTTAAATTCATTGAATTGCAATCAACATGCAATTGTGTCAGAAAACATTACATCCTTTTCATACTAATTATTCTAAAGTGTGCTTATTATTCAAGATCAACAAACAACAAAACTACTTCATTTCAGATGTAGATCAGTTGATCCAGTCGTTCACTTTTGTATACTCTACATCCCATTCCTGCAGTGACCTTCAAGATTGCAAAAGTTTGTAAATTTGCCCAAAATATTCCAAAGACCCAATGAGATCACGTCCATCTCACATTGCCTGATGTTTGCATCATACCCAGCTTCTGTCACTATATAACCATGCATAAAGTGATTCTTTGATCCTGAAAAGCAACTAAGTATGCTCACTTCCCCGGAAGGTCAGAATTTATCAATTCATTCAGACCATATCCTCTCTTGAAAATTGAACCATGATTCAAGTCTCTTCTTGTTTAAATTAACAAAGCCCCCATAATCCTAGATGCAGAGATTCATTCTCAGCGCTGAGGGATTAAATCAACGATCATCGATTCATTGACTTGTCTGTGATGAGAACTTGCTCGACAGCCAACAAGTGCATAGCGACAGCACTACTAGAAATCATCTCCTGGCATAAACCTGACAAACAGGCTTTTGTTAAAGCACAGTACATTATGTCAAGGTCCTCCGAACAACATCTTCCATAATGTAGAAGCACGATCGATCAGGACCATGTGACCTGGATTAGGAGCAGGCGAGGCGGCGAGCGTTCCCAATGACTGACAAAACACCCAGGCTGCCAGATGATCAGACCCGCCGAACATGCAGAGGGAGAGAAACGAGATTGCATGACGCAGTAATCAATAAGTTGTCTACACTGAAAAAATTAATTCAGAGCTTTTAATATCCCAGCCGACTGAGCATTACAGAGTCCTAAATCTTCGAAAAGATGGGCTGCAACTCTCTAACCTTGGTTAGTGCTGCTCCATCTTCTGAAATATAAGATGGAAGTCCACACAAAATATATCTGGCAGGCCACTCTTATTAATAATTGATTTGTGTAACCGAGGGCCAAATATTGCTCATGTGGAGGACTAAAGACTTTCTATATTGCTGTCATGCTGAGACGTCCCAACAGAAAATTAGTTGTGGTAAGAAGGCAATGACAAAATGCACCAGGATGAGAGCAGACCTTGAATGTGAAATAGCTGTCGCCAATCAATTAAGATATAGTGACTGAATGCAGCATAACGACTAGACCGTGAGTCCAAGGAAGAGTTTAATATTGCATGCCCGCTTATTCGTGAACTCTGTGTTTGTGTGGGTTTTAAATATGTGAATATGTCAGTTATGCTCTTGCATGCTTCATAAAATTTTAATGTTGCCTTGAGTCATATCAAAATCATTTCCATAATCACAATTCCACTGAGATTTCTCACCAGTGTAATTTCCAGATTTCCCCATGCAGTATTACCAAAGGTGAATTCTCAATGGACTGAGTGCCTTTGTTCATGACTTTTACACTTCAGGTTCATTCACCCTATTGCTTCGTAGTTTGTCAGAAGGCATCAGCAAGGAGTCATGAAACATAAACATCTTTGAAATATGTCAGTACGGCTCCTCAGGAGCTCAGTGGAGGCATGTTTTTCACTCAGAGTGCTATTTGTCTCGTAGCTGGCCTTGATGTTCTTATTTGCTTACGTTGTGTCATGTAAGAGCTATGGTAGTCCTGACAGACAATTTTCCGGCTTGCTACCACATCAAAAGAATGGAAACTGAACCTCAGTACTTAAAACCAACCTTTAAAAGTACAGTTTGTTGCACACAAGCAGCTTTAAATGAGACATTTACCATATTCGGCAGTGAATATGCTAAATATCTCAATTTAGCGAGTGAATGCGGCAGCTCAGGGCATTTTATATTTTATATCATATACACACTGCTGGAAATGGCCAAGATTCGTTGGGCGACCCTAGTTGGGGAAGTCTATTCAAACATAAGTACCTCTATAATATATTAAGACCATCCGGAAAATAAAATAGGCAATATTGGAGCAATATTTATTGTGAAAGGTGCGATAAAATGATTTTGATAAAATAATTTTCTATAATTTTTTTTTTTTTTTTTATGGCGACAAAGACGCCAATTATTTCATTCATAATATCACACTTACAGTTTTCATATGGGGTCCCTGACATCAAAGCATTTGAAAACCTACAGTTGAGGTCAAAAGTTTACACCCCCCTTTCAGAATCTGCTCTTAATGCATTGTTTCCTTCTAAAGCATCAGTAAGCGTTTGAACCATCTGTAATAATTGCATATGAGTCCTTCAGTTGTCCTCAGTGTGAAAAGATGGATCTCAAAATCATACAGTCATTGTTGGAAAGGGTTCAAATACACAAATATGCTGCAAAATGCCGGGGTCATTTTTAGAAATTCAACTATTATTTTTTCTTGTGGACTATATGTAAACATCTTTTATGTGAAATATCTTATTCAGATCAGTTCTAAACAAGCAATAACATGCATTTCGTATGATCCCTCTGATTTTGGTAAAATAATTAACATTTTGCAGATTCTGAAAGGGGGATGTAAACTTTTGACCTCAGCTGTACTTCTTTCTTGGGACTTCATACAGACATCTTGAGGAAGCAGACCAATATGGCTCAGTATTTGTGTATTATGTTTCATACACTTTTGTGTATTTGTGGTCTGCGAGCAAAGAATGGTGTATTTGCACATTCTTTCATTGCAAGGATTGGATAAAAGAAAGAAATTCTTTTGATTTCCCTAATTTCCCACCTGGCAAGTTAACAAACCCATTAAGGTACCATTTTTTACTGACAATGTACATTCACAGATGTGGGTAGCTAGACATAAAACACTTCTTGTTATCTGGTTCTACCACTCAGATCTCTAAATGGCTCGTAAAACTAATAATAGGTGGATAAATAATCGTAAAATAAGGCTTAATAATGTCAAGATTTAAAGCACTCGTCCTGATTTTGTATTTGCGTGGATTTACAGTCCATGCAAACAATGAGTAAGGGAAACAAACCAGCGGTCCAGAAATAGAATGTATTTGTCCAGACCAAACAACTGCTTCAGAAGCCAACAACACCAGGATAACAAGATAAACCAGTAAAAATAAAACCGCAAGGAATGGAATAATTTATTTGAAAATTCATCTGACATTACTGTATATAAATCTGAATGTTATTCAAGAATAATAAGCACAACAAAAATGTGCTGCATTTTTCCTTTATGAATGGAAAGACAGCATCTAAAAAGGCACACATAGGCACGTCTGGTACTCTACAAGAATCAGACACATGAGTTTTGTGATTATGATCCAGGTATTTGAGCTAATCCACCTAAATTTGTCATCTATCCTACATGGACCTGAAAATATTGCTTTCAAATCTGAACCTAAACTTAGTAAAGCTTGTAAAACCCAAAGCAAATTACTTGGAGTTGAAAGCTTGATCTCTCAGAATGATTTTCAGTAAACGAAAAATAAAGCTAAATTTAATTAAAGTTTTCATTTTCGCTTAGCCAGAAGGGAAAAGTGTCCTGCCCAAACTCTGGCAGTAAAGATGGAAGCACTCATTCCTCTTTAAAGCAATTGTATGCCACAACTTTAAGATTAGTAGAATTAAGAGATTGTTAATTAAACCCATTAATTAGATAGGGGTGTCCATATACCTGTACTTCTGGCCAAGTATTAAATGTCGGGATTACTGGCAGTGTAAATAATTGAAGAATTGCTTACATGACTGCTCAAGCCAATTAAATGAAATAGACCAGGGGTTTTCAAACTGGAAAAGAAAATATTTGGGGGCATGAAAAATTTAAAAAATCTCTATTTTAGATTGTTCACTGTAAATTCAAACCAAGGTCATTGTTATCCATTTAGTCTTTAGCTGTTGAACCCAAAATGCCTGCCATTCCTTCCAATTCAGACACTGTATCAATGGCTTTCATTTTTGAGAAGCATCTTAAATGAAATCCACAGCAATATGGGTGGGCGAACACACAGAAAGACAAAAAGGATTATGTAGCTTCATTAAAGATGGATGGTGAAAAGCAGAATAGGAGAGTCCTTTTGAACTCTGCAGATTTCACAAGCTGTTGATAACCAGTAATGGTGTGTCTAATGGCAGCTTGTTAATGAAATTGAGTTTTTTGGCAGCAGGAATGCCACCTGCAGTATATCCCACAAAGCCTGCATCCAGTCTTGCTTGTTGAGCGGTGTTCTCAGGGGACTTCCTTTCAACAGCAAGCCCCTTCCTTTCAACAGCGTTTCTGGAAATCACCCAATCAGCAACAAATTGGAGCTTATTTAAGACGTCAAGATATAAGAATTAAAACCTTGTCACTAGTTTGAAGTCTGTGTGCTCTTTGAAGCCGACACGAAGCTGAGGGTCAGAAAGCTGCAGGAGAGACGCAAAGGGCAACTGTCAGGATCAGTCCAAGATCACAGCAAACTAAGACACAAGAAATACACCAGCCTTATCATCCAACACAAGAAACTAAGCCAATGCTGTGATGGAAGATCTTAAAGGGTAAGTTTTCCCCAAAAACTGGACTTCTGTCATCATTTACTTACCTCAGCTTACATCATGTTGTTCCGAACCTGCATGACTTTCTGTCTGAACACAAAAGGAGAAGCTTTAATGAATTGCACTGGCCACACTTTTCCATGTAATCAGTCTCTATTATTACTGGAGCTTTCAAGCTTCAAAAGGGTGCAGAAACACCATAAAAATTGGTCCATGTGACTTGTGTGCTAGATACCAATATAGGAAAAGACTGAAACTTGAGCCATTATTCACCGAGACCAGCATTATCACAGACACAACCAAATGTAATATAACTATTTAATAATGTTATATTCATATAATGTCTATTAAAGTGTTTGCTTCCCTTTATAAATTAAATTAACATACAATGCGCAGCATGCTAGTCTTATTTGGGTCACATTTATGATACTTCTATGGTCGTTATGCACTGTTTAAAGCTTAAAGCCTCAGTCCTCATTCATTGTAATGCTTTGAAAAGAATGGCCAGTGCATTCAGCATTTCTCCCCTTTTGTATTCATATGGGTTTTGAACAACTGCCACCGTTAGCTAAGACAAGAGACCTTGACAAAGTCCAAGGAGTTTCTGTTTGTAGAGTATATTTCGTAAAGGGTAATGTAACAGACAGTGCTTGGTTTACAACCCGAATTCCGGAAATATTGGGACATTTTTTAAATTTGAATAAAATGAAAACTAAAAGACTTTCAAATCACATGAGCCAATATTTTATTCACAATAGAACATAGAGAGCATAACAAATGTTTAAACTGAGAAATTTTACACTTTTATCAACTAAATGAGCTCATTTCAAATTTGATGCCTGCTATAGGTCTCAAAAAAGTTGGCACGGGGGCAACAATGGGCTGAAAAAGCAAGAAATTTAGAAAAGATTCAGCTGGGAGAACATCTAGCAACTAATTAAGCTAATTGACATCAGGTCTGAAACATGATTAGCTATAAAAGGGATGTCTTAGCGAGGCAGAGTCTCTCAGAAGTAAAGATGGGCAGATGCTCTCCAATCTGTGGAAGAGTGCGTAAAAAGATTGTCGAATACTTTAAAAACAACGTTCCTCAACGTCAAATTGCAAAGGCTTTGCAAATCTCATCATCTACAGTGCATAACATCAAAAGATTCAGAGAAACTGGAGAAATCTCTGTGTGTAAGGGACAAGGCCGAAGACCTTTGTTGGATGCCCGTGGTCTTCGGGCCCTCAGACGACACTGCATCACTCATCGGCATGATTCTGTCATTAACATTACTAAATGGGCCCAGGAATACTTCCAGAAACTACTGTCGGTAAACACAATCTGCAGTGCCATCTGCAGATGTCAACTAAAGCTGTATCATGCAAAAAGGAAGCCATATGTGAACATGGTCCAAAAGCGCTGTCGTGTCCTGTGGGCCAAGGCTCATTTAAAATGGACTGTTTCAAAGTGGAAAAGTGTTCTATGGTCAGACGAGTCCAAATTTGAGATTCTTGTTGGAAATCATGGATGCTGTGTCCTCCAAGCTAAAGAGGAGGGAGACCTTCCAGCGTGTTATCAGCGTTCAGTTCAAAAGCCAGCATCTCTGATGGTATGGGGGTGCATACGGTATGGGCAGCTTGCATGTTTTGGAAGGCACTATAAATGCTGAAAGGTATATAAAAGTTTTAGAGCAACATATGCTCCTCTTCAGACGACATCTATTTCAGCAGGACAATGCAAAACCACATACTGCAGCTATTACAACAGCATGGCTTCATAGTAGAAGAGTCCGGGTGCTGAATTGTCCTGCCTGTAATCCAGATCTTTCACCTATAGAGAGCATTTGGCGCATCATTAAACGAAAACTACGTCAAAGACGACCACAAACTCTTTAGCAGCTGGAAACCTATATCAGGCAAGAATGGGACCAAATTCCAACGCCAAAACTCCAGAAACTCCATAACCTCGATGCCCAGACGTCTTCAAACTGTTTTGAAAAGAAGAGGAGATGCTACACCATGGTAAACATGCACCCGTCCCAACTATTTTGAGACTTGTAGGAGGCATCAAATTTGAAATGAACTCATTTTGTGCATAAAATTGTAAAAATTTTTAGTTTAAATATTTGTTATGTTATCTATGTTCTATTGTGAATAAAATATTGGCTCATGTGATTTGAAAATTCTTTTAGTTTTCATTTTATTCAAATTTAAAAAACGTCCCAACATTTCCGGAATTCGGGTTGTAAGATTACTTAAGGTGAAATACTGGTCTGAGTGATGGAGAGAGGCTTATATATTTAATTAATTCAGATAAAATGTCTTTTACCAACTGCTGTTAGATAAATGCACAGACTGCAAAAATATTTGTAATGGCAAAATATAATGAAATTCATATTTTAGCAACATAAAACTCATTCATTTGGCAGATGTTCTTATATAAAATGACTAAGAGTGCATTTAAAGTACTTTACTTTAATCATGTGCCTTACAAACCCATGACCTTGGTGTTGAGCTATACTAACTTAAAACATGGATAAAATCGAGATGGCAGATGCATTGATTTCTAGTACTACTGTACGCAGTATTTTATTTTAAGACATTACTGTTAAAAATAATACTTTTTTTATTCAGCAAAGATGCATTACCAGATTTAAATCTGACAAGGCATTTCTAATAATATTACAAGATATTCTCTTGGATTTCCTATTCAGCATAAACATATGATTTCTGAAGGATCATGTGACACTGAAGACTGGAGTAATGGCTGCTAAAAATTTAGCTTTTCCATCACAGGAATAAATGACATTTTAAAATATCTTGTAATGATATTTCACAATATTACGGTTTTTATTGTATTTTTTATCAAATAAATGAATAGAAAATTATTTGTCCTGATTTATTTTTGTATCATTCAAGACTAAATCCTGCTACACTGTTTCACTTTGTGAAATTCCCTTTCGTTGACCTAGCTGAGGCGTTTCGGCTTCAACAATCCCCCCATTGCATTTCTGAGCCCTGATTTCAGTGATATGATGCCGAGTCTGATGACTGCAAGAGAACACACGCTTCTCCAGCAGCGCAGACGCCCCCTCAGGGAGATAACAGATCGCTGATGCTCATGTCAAAGGAGCTGTAATGAATTCTTTTGGAGTCAAAATGTCTCATCAAGACCAGCATCTCCAGGTCCTAATTGAGGAGTGAAGAGTAATATAGGTGACTGTCTGGAGTCATTTCCTCATCTCTTAACCACAGGGGAGCTGTGTAGTTCCCCAAACGAATCATTGGAACGTGATTGAAAAGTGTGCAAATCAAAGGGTGGGAGGACGCCTGGTGCAGATAAACATGAATGCAATCAGAAATCATCAAACCTGAGCTGAACAGTTCAACATCAGCTTAAGAGTTCAAGTCTGACATCACTATATGGAAAGCTCTTGACAGACTAAGAAGTTTCAGAATGACATCAAAGGGCCTTTTCAAAGAGAATAATCAAGTCACCGTCTGATGTTTGCGCTGGTTTATCACTTTCAAAAGAACTATAATCATTTGAAACAAACTGCGAAATGAACTTTGCAAGATTGTGGTCTTAATTAACCGCCTACGGGTTTCACAAAAATACTATAATGACCTCTTATAGCAACTATTTTCCTTTCGCATGTGATACCAGCTGTTCCTATAGAGCTATTTATTTATAATCCATATGAAAATGTAAAAAAAAAAAAAAAAAAAAAATCAAACCATGATTCAGTGCAAAATAAATCAGAGAGATGAAACCATACAAATGATTCATTTGAAATCTCTGATAGCTCTTGAATGCCGTCAGAGTCTCAGGGTGCATGCAGCTAATAAGCTTTGCTGGAGGCGTGAATGGACACATTGAGAGCCTAAAGGCATAAAGACATTGTTAATGAAAAAGTATTGACCTATTCCAGACATGTCACATAACTAAATTCTTCTGGATGCTCATAACAAAAAGAAAGAGACAGCACTGATTAAGCACATAGTTGTGTTCATGTGCGCCGAGTTCAACAACACCTGGAACGATCATTTGCTTCACTTCAATTGCACAATTACACAGACTCTTAATTGCAACTTTTAACTCTAACAGCAGTACACAGCAAGTGGGGTCCCACAGAGCCACAAGGATTGCTAGCATTAATATAACATCTTTCCACTCTCAAAACGCTTTAGGGGTAATGTTATTCTTGCAGACTCTTAAAAATAAAGGTTCCAAAAGGGGTTTTTCACAGTAATGCCATAGATTAACTGTTTTTTAGTTCCTCAAAGAACCTTTCAGTGAGCAGTTCTTAAAAGAACCACTTTTTTTCTTAGTCTGAAGAACATCAAAGATCCTTTTTCACTATAAAGTGAATCATGAAACCATCATGATTCAAAGATCTATAAAGTGTATCATGGATGTATCATGAACGCATCAATGCCAATGAATAAACTTTCATTTTTAAGAGAATAACTGAAAACATTATAATGTGCATTACCACCATTTTAAATTATTATTATTTTTTTCTTACATTTGCCATTTCACTTTTTGCTGCTCATTATAAAAATCTTTAAAAAATAAATAAAATACAAAAATAACGGGTTGCATGACTATTCATCAGTTTTTATAGTTCATTTTTCTTCACTGTAGATTGACGCTTTGGGGTGTTAATTTTTCATATATAACCCATATTTGCTTTTTTCCTGCACCAAGTACAATGACATTCAGCTTGTACAATTATTTAAATAAAACTGCAAATCTATATTTTGTTTTTAGCAGCGTCTATATTTTTTTTTACTTGAATATAAATTGCAAATTCAGCCTAAAGGAGAAAACATCTGTCTTTAGTCTCGCTCCAGCTCCTTTTTCAAATGCATGTGCATGAACACACTGAATTACATTTCAGGTCGACCGTGTTTAGTGCACAAAAGATTCTAGACACCCACGTCTGCAAGCCAAGTACACCAGCTTCTCATTTCTCTGTTTTGACACCTCGACATATCATTTTGTTCCTCCTCCAGTTTAGAAACTTTAAATTGATTTGACACTCGAATAGATAAAAGGTAGTGGTTTTCCTGTCACAATGAAAGCTTTGTTTGTGCTTCTGTGTAATCATACTTTGCCAGACAAAGCATGTTTTAAGGATTTAATGTGCTCATTTTTAACACCTGGCTTCGTATAATCACTGTCTTTTCAAAACCATAAACATTTAATTGTGAATGAACTGAAGTCCTATATCAAGTAGTCACTAAACTGATACAAAGTTTTGTTTTACATAAGTGATTTATATAAGTTCTAGAGCCTTTCTTAAAGCCTTGTCTGAATGTGTCTAGTAAGTCACCTGTTTTGTTACTAAGAATCCATTCCACCAATGAGCAGCAGTGAAGACTTTTGGACCCGAACGATAAGTGAATTATACTAGTGTTGTTAGTACAGTAAGTAGCCTAAATGTTGGCAGCAAACGTAACTAATTGTTTCAAAATTGCAAAGGTTTTCCAGTAACACTGTACTGTTTCCAACAAGTAGGTGTGCTAAATGGCTTTATAACTGGTTTCATGTCACAAAAACCTTACCAGTGCAGTTATAATTATTAGAATTACACAATACCAATTGGAATATTTCATGCTGAATACTATTGGTGCTTTCGTCGTGCGTCGCCTCTTCTGTACACTTTTCTAGTCATGTGCACAATGGCAAGGAAGCCTGTAGATTAACAGATGAGCTAGAATCCCTGGATTAATATAATATAATATAATATAATATAATATAATTAGTGCTGTCAAATGGTTAATCGTGATTAATCGCATCCAAAATAAAAGTTTTTGTTTACATAATATGTGTGTGTGCACATAACATAACATATTTTTCTTAAATATATACATGCATGTGTTTGTATTTATATACATAATAAATATACACAGCACACACATATATTATGTAAACAAAAACTTTTATTTTGGATGCAGTTAATCGTGATTAATCGTTTGACAGCACTAAATATAATAAAATATAATATAATATATTATATTATATTATATTATATCTACATTTAAATCGCAAGTGACTTTTTAAAATTTTAAAAGTAGCTGAACTTTTCATGCAAATTAATATTAGATAGCAAATTAATAATGGATAATATTTGCATTGTATAATTTAGAATTATATTTACGATTTGTATTTAGATGTAAAATATTTTTTTAAAAAAGTACAAATTAGGATTTAAAAACAGCACTATTTTTCAGAAAATTCTCAAAGTAAATTTGACAAATTTTTTCCATCCTAAAAAAACTGTAAGGCACAATATAAAAGTAAATCAAGCACACTGACCCTGCAATGAACTAGTCTAGAATGAACTGAATCAAACAAAGATTCACCAATTTAAGTCACCACTCAAAAGAGTTTCCAGAAGTCCTTGTAGTACTTATAGACTGAAGCTTGGCAGACTGCATTTTCAAAGGTCATCTAGTATGACATCAAGCGTTTTTGCACACCTGGAGGCAGCAGCTATGTGACCTTCAACTAGGACATTGAGAGATTTGGTGAAGGAGGAAAAGGGACTCAGTCTTGTCAAGATTAGGCTTCAGGTGATGAGTAGGCAGCCAGTTTGATATGTCAGAGAGGCATGCTGAGATCCTCTTTGAGATTCCATTTGTGGGGACAGAATGGAGGATAGAGATACAATTGAGTATCATCTGCATAGCAATGACAGCAGTGACACAAAAGAAAACATTTCACTCTCTCAGACACAGAGCATTCAGTTCCACTTAGGTCTGTCTTCTTTACACAGTTGTTGGATCGCAAGAAATCTAGTCCTGGAAGTCAGTAGGAAGGGGTTGAAAATGATATCTGCTTTCCTACAAAATTGTGTTTATGAATTTATACAGAAGCTTTCATAGTAAAGTAAAAAAAAAAGTTGTAAATTTTAGAGAGTACTCGAATGGTCTAAAAAATAAAATGTGAAAGCATCGGTATGGCAAGCAAAAGTTGAACTACTGACCCACCTGTCCTAGAAGAAAACAAAAAATCCTTTTTGTTGATCCCTACCTGTTCTTAGGGCAAAAAGTTTTGCTTTTTATATAGATAACACATTACTTTCTGCCCTTAAAACACTTTCAAGTAAACCCCATTTGTGCTGAAAGTGATTTTCAGTGTGAACGATGTTGTTCGGTCAGTACCACAACAATTGGATTGCTCTGTGTCTAACAAGAGTCTTCCAGGGTGTTCTGCTTCACATAAATCTCCCTTGGCATGAAGCTTTGTTCCTGTCAATGCCTGGCACAGCCACTCTTGACCGTCAACTCAAATTCTGGACAATTATTACTCCAGCTGAATGGAAACTAAGTTGACTGAACTTGTCGAGCAATTTATTCTTGTTTATTTAACACTGCAGACAGAAATGTCCCTTTAATTGATTTAAGCAGGCCGCTGTAACAAGCAGCATGATGGGAAGCGAGGGCAAGCTGTGAGGTGGAGATGGGCCAAAAACTTGTCTGAATGTGGATGGATCTGATAAACCATTTGTTAGTTCCAGGAAAATACTGCTTTTGTTTTTTGTTACTCTGTAGTTTACTAAAATTTGAGAGTTTTAGTAATTGTTTACATTTAAATACTAACAAAGGTTCTTACAAGAGAGTAGATAATAACCTTATATAAGTGACACAAACTCTATCTTCACATCTCACATGATAAATAAGCACTTTCCGCATTAGTCTCAGCCTCCGGCAGTTCAGAGTACACTTGAACTGCTCCTTTAAACGATCAGGGCGACAGGCCGAACACTTCACTTAATTGATAACAGTATTTACCATTGAGCAAACTCTTATAATTTAGACGAACTGGAATCCTAAGGTCCACTGTCAAGCATTGATTCCCTAGTCATTATTCTCAAGTGATTGCTTCACACTGAAGTCACTCTTAAAATAGCAACACAGCGCTGCATTGTGGGAACTGAAATGACTGCTCATATAAGATGCTTGTTGTTCAGTGCTTGTGTGCCCAGAGGGGGATTTAATTATATCATAATCATCTCCTATACATTCTGAAGTCAATCTGTCCTCATTTCGTGTCATCTTTTTCGTAGTGTTGACGCAGAATGTCTCCTTATCAGTGTGATGAGGTAGCTTGCCCTGAACTGTTTTTTGTTACATCAATCGCATAAAATGTGTGAAACTGAACGAGTTGTTACGTAAAATAACATGCAAATAGTATAACAGCAGGTTATTTTTTTTTTCTTCAGTATTTTGGATTCAAAGTCCCCTAATCGTCCAAGACAATATTCCAAGCACCACTATTTATGATAAAATATTTCTGGTTCTTCTGCTGCAATGAAAAAGCTGCTTGTTTTCAAACATTTTTTACAGAGTGGTATTGAAAATTAAAATTATATATATGAAATATAATATAAAATTCCATTATCCCACCAGTTTCAAGAACTGAATTTTTATTTCCAGAAATTTCCCCCCTCATTTATAGTAATTTCTCAGTAAATTTTACCTGATATTATATTATAAATTTAGAGCTTGGCATAACTGGAACAATGTATATCACAGAAATTTTAATTATGTATATATAATTATAACAAAATAAGAGGGATCATGAAAATTGCGTGTCTCAGATGCTTACATGTATATTCCACAAGCCAAATAACAGAATTTATAAAAATGATATTCAAAAATTGTCACATCCTTGAATCTTAATACTGTGTTGTTACCTGCATGATCCATGACTGATGATTTTATGTTTTATGACAGTTGTTCAGTGTAGTTGTTTGTCTTGAGCATTTCAACTGCACTTTTCAGAAAAAACAAAAAAAAACAAAACAAAAAAAAAAACAAGTAAAATCTGCCAGGTCCTGCACATTCTTTGGCTTTCTTTTGGTCATTTCTGCATATTTAACCTGGTCCAACAGTCAATGTATATTCATTTAGAAATTTACATTACTGCTCAATCTTTTCTAGGTCTAAATAACAACATCCCTCATCTTTTCCATTTCCTGGTTCCCAAATAAAAATGATATTTGGAGCATTAACAAAATAAACATTTAAAAGCAAAAAGAAATAGAATGTAATTACTCTTAATTTGACCGCATATTTGTTTTAAAGCATATTTTGTCAAGTTTTAAATCCATCTTTTGTTTCATGTTTGAAATGTTGAAGTGTCTGAAATTAAGTTGAGTTATATTTTTAGTTTCAGCTGCTGTAAGAGCCAAATAAAAAATCTTACATTTTTCGGTTGTCTCTATGTGTATGTACGCTATCAGCTTAGTATTCTACTTTAATATATAAAAAGGTTCAGCTGCCATATTGGTTTTATGAGACACCAGTCAACAATATTGATTTTTGCCAGTCAACAAGTAGGGATACACCTCCAGACAGGCAATCTTATTAATCTGAATCAAGAATCAGGGTCCAAATGTAACTTTTTAATAGCCATAAATATTTCATTACGTCAATGAAATTCTAGATGCAGTATTTTTCATAAAAAATATGTTTGTCTCTATGAGAATGGAAGTGTTTAGCTGGTTTTTCCTTGCATATTTCTGATTCAAGACTGATGGCAGACCTATTATACAATAGAAATGAACCAGCAATGGGTTTGCTTGAATCAATCTCAGAAACCATTTTGCTTAGAAAGCCAGTTTGCCAGATCGCCTTAAGGTTAGTGAGCCTTTTTAAATAACTAGCACCACTTAAGACTTCCGCTTTAAAGACTAGTAGTAGCCAAGAACTTAATCAATATGGAGGCTGAAAGTGAGAGACATAAATAATAACAGTAATTCCAGAAATGCCACATTTAATTGGACGTGATTCACACATCTTGCCACCAGGGACTGTTTCTGGTTATTACATCAGCATGAAAGTGTTTGCTTTTATATAGTTGGGAAAGAGAGATCATTGGAAGCTGCTAGGCCAAAACTATTCATACTATTCACCCAAGTGGATTAAATGCTTTTTGGTTTGTGTTTTTTTTTTTTTTTTTAAATATTTTAAATTATTTCAGCTATTTTTACTATTACACTCAAAAGCTCAGCTCTGATCGCCTCTGATTTCTGTTCCTCGGGTCATGGTAAACATTCAGAAAATGTCAACCATTAGGTTTATACAAGCAAGCTACCAAAGTTAGCAGTGATTTTCAGACTGTACTGAACTTTATTGAAGCTGCATCAATGAAAAAATATCATTCATACGTGAAAACTACAAAGCGAAATGTGCAGTAATGTAACATATGCATGCTACAATAGATGTGAGATACAATATCAGGTGTGTTAGTGGTGGATAAATAAGGCTTAAAGCATAAGGCTTTTATTCAGACTCAAAATTAATTTCACAGTGACAGTCGTTGTACTGTATGACTGTGCTTTTTAACATCCCATTTTCAACCATTTCTATAAATGTATACGCACTTATTATTGCATGAACTTAAAAAAAAGAAAGAAGAAAGCTTGCTATGGCAGTAAGAATATTCACTCATACATATGCACTGTACTTGTGATTAAAATAGACATTTGTTTCTGATGTATTTGGTTCTTATGATCTCCTGTGAACCTCATGTGAGAGGTACAGTGCTGGAGCATTAGCAGCAATAGTTACAGGAAGGTAAACATTTACATCCATTCATTTTTTATTAGGTGTATCTGATATGAAAATACTTTCAATCAAAAATGTTAATGACTTTTCAGTAGTTCCTGATATACTGATCTAGGAGCAAATTTAATTGGGAAAAGCCACCTGGGGGGGTGGGGTGGGGTGGGGGGGGGGGGGGGGGGACGTAATGTTGTCATGCAGTGTATTTTACATAAATACAAAAATGACAACTTTTTATATGAAGACTCAGTGTAAACACTGCTTGGGCCCTTTAATTGGTGCTTTCAAAACTCTTTTCCCATTACAAAAACTTGGCAGCACAACATACCTTCTTACAGTGTCTCTTTTTTCAGTCTAAGTATAGATTTCCTCTCTGCCCCGTCTCAAACTTTGAAAAAGGTGTGTTTGAGGAAGCAAATGAAAGTGTGCGTTTAAAAAATATGGAAGATCTTTTCTCTGGGTTATCATTAAAATGTTGACATCTTGGGCCTCAGAGGACTGGTTTTAACGGTCTGCTGTTGTTTCTTCCTCACATGCCGTGGATGAACTCTTGCAGCTGTCGCACGATCTCTGTGTCCACCGTCTCCATGAGAGCCTGAAAGCCCTGATCCCCCATCAACATCTGCTGAGCCTTCAGCTTCTCATAGACAAACTGCTGAAGAGAGACGCTGTGCACAGGGTCCTCAAGAGCCAGCTATAGAGGGGAAAAAAAATCATATTTTATGGATTTTATTATGTTTTTCTAGAAATTTCAATAAATAAAACCCCTTAAAAAAATTGGTGTTAATGTATTTAGACAGTTTTGGTAACAGGGTTGTAAAAATAAATAAATAAATAAATAAATAAATATACACACACACACACACACATACATTAGGGGTGTAACGATACGTGTATTCGTATTGAACCGTTTGGTACGAGGCTTTCGGTTCGGTATGCATTACAAACTGAACGATTCGTTGGACTAATCCTATTACGTTTGGAAAATAAAAGCTTAAAGTGTGTGAAATATCAGTGCCACTGCGCTCAACAACGCAGCCCAAACGACGTAACAGGTATCGTGCTGTCTGCCCCGCGATAACCTCCCCTTGCTGGGGTGCGTCGAAAGACATGATCTTGTATCGACGATAGCCAGAGATATTGTCAAAAACATCAGTTATTGCCAATATTAAGAGGATTTGGCATTTCCAATTAATGTAGGACTGTTACATTCTTATTTTTCATTAGGCCTATTATTATTATGAAGTTACTTTTATTATTAAATTAAAAGTACAATTAATTTGCCCCGCAATAATTAACGCATAACTGACACGCTGCGAGGTTAAGATTAGGCTATTTACTCCTCAATTAAAATGTTTTTAAAACAGGTCTATTAGGCTATAGGCTACCTATAATGAATTATAGTCCTATAATTAAAATATTAACACTGCAGTCGTCAATAAAAATCAATGAAATAAAAAGCTTTTATTTCAAGCACCGACTTTCAAAAACAACCTGTTTAACACAAAATACGTTTCTTCTCATTTTTTTTCACTATGTACGGGCCACAAGAGAAATATAAAGGAAATAAATGAAAACAGCTATAGAATATACCGTTATCAGCATGCTGAAGTAGATTGGTCTCTCTTTGTCTCTGAGAGAATATGTGGCGTCAGATGCCGAAAGCTTCGTCATAACTCCGTCATTCCGTTTTTACTTTCACTTTCTGCTTATAGTGAATTGACTGAGATTAAGATGTTCACCAGCATAAATCTTGCGCAAAGTTTGCATATGTCGTGCTCGCCTTCATGATTTAAAATAGAAATATTTCCAACATTGCGATGTAACCAATTGCCCCGCCCCCCGTATCGAAAACGTACCGAACCGTGAAACCACTGTGTCGTACCGAACCGAACCGTGAATTTTGTGAACTGTTACACCCCTAACATACATACATATATATATACATATATATATATATATATTTATTTATTTATATATTTGTTTGTCCTCCTGATGTTCATATACATTTTCCTCCTTTTCACTGACTATTTGGTGGGGAATAATAATAAAGAAAAAAAAATTAAATTTTAGTGTCTTCAACACTTCACAAAAAAAAAAAACAGAATGCGAGTTATGGGACGCCAGTGTAAGACTCTAGAGAATCAGACTTTCAGAATAAGCCCAGAGTGAGTTTATAAGAGTGAATGGATGATTTTAATATCATGATGCGGAACTGCAATGAAATAATAAAGCACTTAATAAAAAAAAGAGATCATACCAAGATAAAAAAATATATGAAATATGAGACCCAGCATTAGAATTACCCAATAAAATATCCACCTGCTTGCAGAAAAAGTACAATGACAACAACAACAAACATCATGCTAAAAAAGCAAATGAAAAACTGAAACAAAAGCCCTTTTTTGAGTTTTGTTAAAGAACTGCTTTAATAGAAGACAAATAAATATTATATTGAAGAGGAAAAGAAACAAATGTGTTTTTGTTAGGTTCAATACTGGAACATAATCTTAAGCATATTTTTCTGTTCTCCTTTTTAATACATCAAATCTATTCAATATACTGTATACTCAACATGCATATCTGTTTGGCGTATTTGTTGGAGGACAGAGACAGTGACACATGTCAGAAGAAAATTGTGAAGGGATTTTCTTGGTGTTAGAGCAAAGGCATTGATCCGAGCTCATATTACATGTGACTTAACATATGAAGACTGAAATGAAAACATGAGACACTCATTCCCTCTCAGTATTTATATGCTAATCACTGCTGTGGCCGCCTGCGCTAAAACAAAGGGCTGATGTCTAGACCCTCATTAAGATCAATTCATTAATTGAGTTTGCTTTCCATTGCGCAGACAAAGCAGTATCACACTTTCTTTCTGTCATACACTGGGAAATATAATATATGATTAGGGTTTATTGATAAAATGACTCAAACTGTGCTGTGGGATAGAAACGTATTCTGTTACATCCTCTTCTGCCTGAATAGCTTTTCTTCCATAAGCATGAGCTGAACAGGCCACAATCATGATTCCAGATGCACTCTTATTCTTTTATATTTCATTCTTGTATTTTCTGATATTTATATTTGGCTTTAATTTAGAGTGCCCAAGGTTGTTTTGGGAGAATTTATTTATTTATTTATTTATTTTTTTGCGAGTCTCTGAATACGAAAGTTAAACTACAGTAGTATTTTTTGATCATTTTATAGTCCACCAGGCAAAAAAAGTCAATTCGTTAAGAAAAGAAACATGCATCATTCCTGTTATTCACATCCTTTAATGAGTAATAATAAAAACAGTAATAATAATGTTTACCAAAGAGCTAATTCTTATTTTTAAAAAAAACATTTTCTCATTTACTTTATTGTGCTGTGCTCAAAAAAAGTATACTACTAAAAGTATTTTTATTTTGTTAGTAGTATAAAAATTAAATAAATAAATAAAAGTAACAAAAATAAAAATGTAAATTATTACATTTAATTTAAAATATTTAAAATATCTTTATATTTTTAGTAGTAACGTTTCAGAAGGCAAAGTCTGTTGATGTATCTGCATCGCTGCACTCAGTCTCACGCAGTGTCAAACTGTAAAGCAAGCCATAAATAATGCTCTGCTAATGAAGGGGGAGGGACATGAATAGAGCGAGAGAGCGAGAATTAGCAAACTGTAGTTGCATACATTAACCTGATGCTTCAGTCTCTATTATGCAACAAATGACTAGAAAAACCAACGTAAACGCAACACTGTGGGAAATCTATTTAGGATGGTGTAATTTCCACCCTCTTTCTGACACTTGCTGATTGATATATTGAGACTCGATGCTTTCAGTCAAACTCAACAGCAATGTTATGGTTGTAAATATTACAAACAGCTCATTAAACATTATACGTTTATTTAAAAAACATTAAGTGTGTCATGGAGCGTACATCTGTCAGTGTGATGAGCATTAACAATGCCAGCTGTGATTTTTTTTTTTTGTGATTTTACTTATTCACACTAAATTAACTCTAGCAGCTAACCCTGCGGCATATGAAGAAATCAAAGAGGAAAAAGTCATTTTCCGCAGTACTTTTGGATTTAATGATTCCAAATGCCACCATCTGCAAACTGTAATATCCTCCAAAAAGGTTAAATATGACAAATGTCTAACACAGTCTCTCTCCTCACATAATACTGGTGTAAAACACAAGATTCAACATTTACCTTCCCTGAGACATTTGCACAGAAAACTTCCTCCCAGCAGCTGTGTTTAGATCTTCCCCTGAGGCGTTTGATCACACTGATTCATCTGACTCTGTGATGGCTCTCAGGTAAAAGTGTCTCAATGTGAATACAAGCACCAGATCAGAAGCATAATGCTCTCACAGCCACTCTGAGCCACATGCAAAAATAACCTAAACCGGATCAATGCTTTAAATTGGGGATTCTGACATGTATATGTATTTGATAATCAAAAATACTGTGTCTGAGGAAAAAATGAGATATTTACAACAGTGATTTCCTTGTGTTGTCTGAACTTAATGGACTGTGTGAGTTCTTAACATATTCAGTCCAGAGGGATTTAACCTTAATAGCTGCTTATTTTTCTTTCTAAGTGAATTTACAAGTCATAATGGATTGATTTCACAGAGCCCTGCATTGAAACTGCTGGCTATACACACAGTAATATAAACTGAACAAACTATAACTTAATTACACCAGATGACATTCTGACATTTAACATTCTAGACTCAGACTCACTCTGCAACATGCTGAATGAATCACAGTGTTTCAAAGCCAAGGGTCTTCTGAGGAGTTTAAAGGCACCCTCTGTAATTTCTTCTATATGTTGGCAATATGTTAGACTTGTCATTAACACCTAGCAGTGTGAATGTAGCATCTTATTATTATATTAGTAATATTATACTAGTACTTATATAAATACTTTCAGTAAGCAATAATTGACTCTGGTCTGTTGAATTATAAGAAAATAATGCACACCCGTGGGATGTGGGTGTGCATTATTTTCTAATAATTCAACTTACCGGAGTCAATTATTTCGCACATACTACGGTTAACACATCTCAAATATTGTTCAGATGTTGTATTTAAAGACATTAATTAGGTTTTTGTCCTTAAAACGCTCTTGAGAGTAGGATTAATATCTTACGCATCTCACCCAACACCATCGTTGCTGGTTCCAAAACGACATTTTAAATTTTAAACATTAAAAAAAAAAAAAACATCTTTTGTGACATTATAAATGTATTTACTGTCACTTTTGACTGATTTAAGGCACCTTTCCTAAATAAAACTATAAATTTTCTAAAAAAATCTACTGACCCCTATGGAAGCATATATGTAGCAAAATTCAATTTGCAGTGTAATATGCAAAATGGCTATGCAATATGTAAAATGGCAATATATTTCTGTATTGAAATTTACATTTTCCCATACCATATGTGCAACATTTAGTGCAAAATGAAAATGAAAATTCAATTATATAATTTAAATTTGCCATTTTCTACACTAGTTTTAATATGCAAATTAAAAAACATATTTTAAAGCTTTATAAGTTGCAAAATGAAAATGTATTACCCAAACTGATTAGATATGTTTAACATGTCCAAGCAAAAATTGTAGCAAAATTATAATTTAAATGCTGTTTTTACTAAATGCATTTAGACTTAGGGGTAGGACACTTGGGATTGCATTTTCATCGTGATACCGCATGATAATTGTAGCAAAATGCAGAGTTTCAAAGTTTCAAAATGCATTCTGAGCCAATGGTACAGCAAAAGGGTAGCAAAATGGTGATTTAAATGTTTTGTACTTTTCTTAAATGCATTGACACTTACATATATGACGCTTCAGTTGCATTTTCATTAAACACCCTGCAATGAATATAGTTTAAGTCATTGTGGATTTGAAAATGCATTCCGAGCCGAGCACGCCCCCCTAGCTGTCAATCATTACATCAAGGCGGGGCTCGGCAACAGGACGCATGATAGGTCAATATTCACCATTAACCAAACGCTTTTCACCTGCCTCAACATCTTTCACCGTTTACACTCGGACTGACGCCCATAAGCAAACAGACAATGCTATTCTACACTTATTTACCTTACCTTATATTTTATTACTCTTTTATTTTTAATCCGTAAAATAGCTCGTGTTCCATGGCACCTGAACAGGGACGTGCAGAGAGTTCCTCAGGGGCAGGAGCTCAAATGTAAAAAAAAAAAAAAAAAAAAAAAAAAAAGGGGCAATGTGCAGAAAAAAAAAAAATTATAGGCCAAAAGTTTGGATACATTAATATTTTATATTTTTGCAATAAGTCACTTATGGTCATCAAGCCTGCATTTATTTGATCAAAATTTTAATATACTTTAAAATACATTTCATGCAATGCTGATTTATTAGCAATGTTGGAAACCTGTCATACTTTTTTTCAGGATTCTTTGATGAATAAAAAGTTAAATAAGAACAGAATTTATTTAAAATATAACTTTTGTAACAATATACACTACCGTTCAAAAGCTTGTGGTCAGTATTTTTTATTTTATATTTTTTTTAAGAAATTGGTTTTTATTCAGCAAGGATTTGTTAAATTGATAGAAACAGTGATAGTAAAGATCGATATTGTTAGAAAACATCTCTATTTTGAATAAATGCTGTTCTTTTTAACTTTTTATTTATCAATGAACCCCAAAAAAGTATCACAGGTTCCAAAATAAATAAGTAAAATTAAAATAAAAAACAAAACATTAAGCAGCACAACTGTTTCCAACATTGATAATAAATCAGCATATTAGAATGATTTCTGAAGGACCATGCATTGAAGACTGGAGTAATGGTGCTGAAAATTCAGCTTTGAATCACATAAATAAATAATATTTTAGTATATTAAAATAGAAAAACGTTCTTTTAAATTGTAATATTTCACAATATTACAGCTTTTCTGTATTTTTGATCAAATAAATGCAGGCTTGATGAGTATAAGACACTTTCATAATGCTGCATAATTATCAAAAATGGTAATATAATAAAGTCCTTTCACGTCACCATTTTGCCAGCCTACACTTCACATAACAGGCCTGTAGGTGGCAAGTGGGCTTCAT
The DNA here is from genome assembly GCA_039654775.1 of Spinibarbus caldwelli. Lineage (NCBI taxonomy): Eukaryota > Metazoa > Chordata > Actinopteri > Cypriniformes > Cyprinidae > Spinibarbus > Spinibarbus caldwelli. The sequence goes on along the minus strand of CM077248.1, from coordinate 15,855,968 downwards.
TAACTATGAGAGTTTCATGAAATAGTAACGGTGTAGGATATCATACATAAATATAAGTGAACTGAATAGCCTACTGATTACCATTATTGTGACTTTTGTTTTGTGCAGTGCTTTTGTAGTCATTCAGCATCTATTTTCTCAGCGATGTAGTTTGATTTATAAATTGAGACAAACCGCAGATCCAGATTGCTCCACAAATAAGCTTGTCTGTCCCATGTAATTTTCTACTAATTTATGAATAAGAACGGAAATCGCTACCCTTTACATTATTGTCCAATGAAATTTGAACTTGAGCCAGATCATGATTGGTTGGTGTATTATACATATGACAAACGGGCATTGGTGAATTATGTAATATTCTAAAATATATAATATATGGATTTTTAATTGAATCGACACACTTGCTTTGATTATTAATGAAAAAAAAGTTTAAAATATTGTTTGGTTTATTTATTTATTTTTTTATTAGAACCATAGGCTATAGGCTATGGCTTGAGAGCCTATGGTTTCCGAACAGACTGTGGAATATCAATCAGTCAAGCAAAATGCACGCAACCCATAGCAACCCAATTTTATGACTTTTGAGCGATTAGTTACCATTTTGTACATATTGTCATGTTAATTAGAATTCAAATGCAGTTTGTTTTATTGAGCACAATATCATTGACATTTATCTGAGAGGGGCACTTTTGAATAATTTTGAAAAAGGGCAGGGGCTCGAGCCCCCAAAGCCCCCCCACCCACCACTCCCACTGTGTAAGGTGGCAAATAGGTAAATAAGTGTAGAATAGCATTGTCTGTTTGCTTATGGGCGTCAGTCCGAGTGTAAACGGTGAGAGATGTTGAGGCAGGTGAAAAGCGTTTGGTTAATGGTGAATATTGACCTATCGTGCGTCCTGTTGCCGAGCCCCGCCTTGATGTAATGATTGACAGCTAGGGGGCGTGCTCGGCTCGGAATGCATTTTCAAATCCACAATGACTTAAACTATATTCATTGCAGGGTATTTCATGAAAATGCAACTGAAACGTCATATATGTAAGTGTCAATGCATTTAAGAAAAGTACAAAACATTTAAATCACCATTTTGCTACCCTTTTGCTGCACCTTTGGCTCAAAATGCATTTTGAAACTCTCACTGCATTTTGATACAATTATCACGCAGTATCACGATGAAAATGCAATCCCAAGTGTCCTACCCCTAAGTCTAAATGCATTTAGTAAAAACAGCATTTAAATTATAATTTTGCTACAGTTTTTGCTTGGACATGTTAAACATATCTAATCAATTTGGGTAATACATTTTCATTCTCATTTTGCAACTTATAAAGCTTTAAAATATGTTTTTAATATGCATATTAAAACTAGTGTAGAAAATGTCGAATTTAAATTATACAATTGAATTTTAATTTTGCACTTAATGTTGCACATATGTATGGGAAAAAAATTTAAATACAGAAATAAATTGCCATTTTACATATTGCATTGCCATTTTGCATATTACATTGCAAATTGAATTTTGCTACACATATGCTTCCATAGACCCCAAACTTTTGAACAGTAGTATGCATATTTATTAGAAAACAAACAAACAAACAAAAACATCCACAAAATAAGTAAACCATAAAAACTGTATTACTAGTAGTTGCTAGGTATGTAAAACAGCTAAAATACATTTTCACATGCAGCACCAAGTTTCTCAAAATTATCTTCCAAAAAAATGTAGCTTACCGTGACGGTACAGTGATAATTAGAAGTCATCAGATAGCACTGAATAACTGCCACATTTATGTACCATGGTATCATGTAAAATGTTATGTAGTGTCTATTAACACTAGCCTGCAACTTAACAAAACAGCATTGCTACTGAAAAGCTACGATTTAAAAAAATGCCACTTCGCTGCTGAGAAAAGTGGTTTTCACAAAGCATTGCATTAACACTGCTGACTACACATACAGCTGACATACACTATAACAACTATAACCCAATTAAACCAGATTACATCAACACGTTTCAAACTTAGTCTGTCTCAACAGCCTTTCAGAGCTTCAGCATAGTGGTATGATAAACACACTTGACCCTTCATGCTAATTACTCAACCTTTGGAGAGCTTTAAGATGCTGTAAAATGGCATGGCTAGAAAAAAAGTGAGGTTATTCATAACAAAATTAAATTGTAGTTGAGTTGCAAACAAAAATAAAATATTAATACAAAAACCTCTAGCACAGCCCGTCTCACTGTAATGCAGCTGCTGATAAGAAAGGCGCTCCGACGCTCCAAACAAAACTCCTCTTTACTCCATGAGCTGGAAAACTGTGTGCTTTTAAAAGAACGGTCTCATAGTTACAGTATCAAAGTTGAAACACAGGAATCAATTGATTCTAGATAAATGGTGGGGCTTGTGACCTTGGTAGTCACACAGAATTGTACGTACAGACTAAATCAGATCATTCCAGTGATCCGATGTAACCTTGATGTTTTCCTGGGAACACGATCAATACATCTATCAATTGCAACTGGACAGCTTCAAAAGAAAAAAAAAATTGCAGTTTTAAAACTCCACTGTTCACTCAAAGAAGCATCCTTGAGCTTCGAGGGGTTATAGACATGTTTACCGTCATTAGTAAAGATGCATAAGGATTCTTTTATGAGTGGATGAAATGAAGAGAAGTGATATATGATCACCAAAATGCAATTGTGATTCACACAAAACAGCATCTACTGCTATACGTGTAAGTCGAATGACAATAGAAAGCATCATTGTCGGCACTTGCACAGGAAAGAGCCTGAACTTGAGTGGGTATTATTATCTCTAAGAAAAATCAATTAGTTCTGGAAAGAAGAGTGAAATCTGAAGTCCTCAAAATGGGTTCTTATTGTAAGACATGGATCCTTCTGCATAACCGAAACCTCCAAGACCATAAAGACTATGCATTGTTGAGACCTAGAAATGGCAGGAAGCACTAGGACCTTGAACAATTGAAGGGTTTTGTTGAAAAACAAGGATGGCTTTAAAATTTGTTGCTTTGAGTACAATTCTCTCATACTGACCACTGGATGTTCAACATTGCACCTCACGGCAAAGAACTCTCTGAGGATTTGAGAATTACAATTGTTGCTCTCCACAAAGATGGCCTAGGCTAAAAGAAGATCAGTAACACCATGAAACTGAGTTACAGTACAGTGGCTAGTGTCACACAGAGGTTTTCCAAGACGGGTTTCACTCGGAACAGTCCTCGCAAGGGTCGATCAAAGAAGTTGAGTCCTCATGGTGTGCGTCAGGTGCAGAAGCTGACCTCAAAAAACATACGTATGAGTGCTGCCAGCATTGCTTTAGAGGTTGCAGAAGTGGAAGGTCAGCTTGTCAGTGCTCAGACCATACGCCACACACTGCAACAAGTCAGTTTGCATGGCCATCGTCCCAGAAGGAAGCCTCTTCTGAAACTGGCTCACAAGAAAGCCTGCAAACAGTTTGCTGAAGACAACCTGTCCAAGAGCATGAATTACTGGAACCATGTCCTGTGGTCTGATGAGTCTAAGATAAACTTGTTTGGCTCAGATGGTGTCCAGCATGTGTGGTGACGGCCTGGTGAGGAGTACCAAGAAAATTGTGTCTTGCCTACAGTCAAGCATGGTGGTGGTAGCATCATGGTCTGGGGCAGCATGAGTGCTGCTGGTACTGGGGAGCTGCGGTTCATTGAGGGAAACATGGATGCCAACATGTACTGTGACATTCTGAAGCAGAAGATGATGCCCTCCCTTCAGAAACTGGGTTTTCCAACATGATAATGACCCTAAACACACGGCCAAGATGACAACTGCCTTGCTGATGAAGCTGAAGGTGAAGGTGATGGAGTGGCCAAGCATGTCTCCAGACCTGAACCCTATTAACCACGTGTGGGGCATCCTCAAGCGGAAGGTGGAGAAGCGTCATGTGTCTAACATCCAGCAGCTCCGTGATGTCATTATGGAGGAGTGGAAGAGGATCCCAGCAACAACCTGTGCAGCTCTGGTCAATTCCAAGCCCAGGAGGATTTACGCAATGCTAGATAACAGTGGTGCTCACACAAAATATTGACACTTTGGACACAGTTTTGAAATGTTCACTTAGGGTGTACTCACTTTTGTTGCCAGCTATTTTGACAATAATGGCTATGCGTTGAGTTATTTTCAGAGGACAGTAAATCTACACTGCTATATATGTTGCACATTGACTACTCTAAAATATATCCAAGTTTGATTTTTATAGTATTGTCCCTTAATAAGTTATAATAAAATAGTTGCTGAAATGTGAGGGGTGTACTCACTTTTGTGAGATACTGTATATATATATATATTTATTTATTTATTTATTTATTTATTAGGGGTGTAACGGTACACGTATTCATACCGAACCATTTCGGTACGGGTCTTTCGGTTCGGTACGCATGTGTACCGAATGAATACAGTATTTTTTTTTTTTCAGGAAATTCAAATAATAAATGCCGTTTTGACAGTCTTTGATGTGGCATGATAGATCGCTGTATAAACGCCTTGGAGAACCGCTTCTGGGACGGTTCAGAAACCCAACACAAGCACTGACTCGAGCGGCCGCGATCAGCTCCAGTTCCCATGTCTGAGCCGTGACGCGCTGCAGACTTGTGCAGAACAGAGTGCGAGTGAACGCGATCATTCCTTCCTCTGTACTACTAGTTTTAACACGAATAAACAAGACTGAACATGTCTGAACATCATGTTACTGAACATCTCATGCCTCATGTAATTGCTCAATCAGTGTTACAACTGCAGAAAGACATCAACAAACAGCGTGAAAATAAAATGTCACGTAGCATTTCATTTACCTCAGCAAGTCATCAGTGTCCACAGCTCGTTAGTTCACTAGAGAAATGAAGTCTAGAGAGGAGCATTTTGTGAAATATTACACCATATACTCATTAAATTTTACTAAACCAGTTAGTCTTAATTATTTAATGTATGTTTAAATTAATCTGTTATGAAACATGCTATGACAGCCAGTGTGTTCTATTTTAACAAATAGCCTAGAAAATTTTATTATAAGTTAATTCAAAAACTGCATTATGTGCAATTTACATGTTTGCATACAGTTTTTTTTTTTTTTTTTAAAAGTTGAGTGTTGATCATCTATTTAAAAATAAATAGTAATTAAATTAAAGTAATTAAATTGTAAAAGGGCTCCCTATAGTTTTAAGCATAAGCTGAGGTAGATTTTTATCACTAAGAAAATTTAAACTATAACTGAATGTATTTAAAGAAAGAGCAACTTGTTCAGTAAACCACTATTTAAAAAAAAAAAAAAAAAAAAAAAAGTTTAGTTTTCCCCCTGCTGTCCCGAAATCATACCGAACCGTGATGTTGAAACCGCGATGCGTACCAAACCATCATATTTGTGTACCGTTACAACCCTAATATATATATATATATATATATATATATATATATAAATAAAAAGTGCAGACAGTTGATTAAAAAAAATTTAATAATTTAATAAAAAAGCTAATTAATCGCACTTTTTTTTCCTGAAATCTGCATTGGTCTTTTCGCAATGATTAAATGTTTAATTTTACTTCTAAAATGCTTGTTAAACCAGTTTAAATTAAATATTGTATACATGTTTAAATGGTGAAATATGTTGTATTAGGAACTATATTTAACGAAAATAAAGGCATTTAGGCAAAGAAAGGAAGAAAGAAAGAGAAAGAAAATAAGAAAGAAAGAAAGAAAGAAAGAAAGAAAGAAAGAAAGAAAGAAAGAAAGAGAAAAACGTCAAAGAAATGTCAAAGAAATAAAAAACGAAAATGAAAAGAAACTAACAGCAGTTATTGAAAACCTAACTGAAGTAAAGTAATAATTATCAAAAATAAATTATCGCTTTTGATTATATACATATTTAACTGGCTTTTTAAAGCCATATTGAAATCCAAAATTTGAGCTTTTATACTGTAGCCAATAGCTTCTAGACCTCAAAATGCGTTTTAAATGTCGGAATCAGAAAGAGCTTTATTGTCAAGAGTGTTTACACACACAAACACAAGAAATTCAACTTGGTGACGAGCATCCAGTGGAGAAAGTAGACAGAGTGCAGACATGCATAATTTTAGGCAATAGAATGAAATATAAGGCTAATAATAAACAATAGACAATACATTAAAAAATAATAACTATATGGTAATAAAATAGATAAAATAGAATTATGAATGTGTAAATGTTTTAGGAGGTCATGTACAAAATATAGAGAAAATAGAAAGAATTATAAATGTGCTATTTTACAGATGAAAAGTTTTGAGAAGTTATGTACAGATGTACAGTCCTGAGATGTTAGGCTATGTATTGTTTAGGTGGAATATAGCCTGAGGGAAAAAGCTGTTCTTATGCCGTTCAGTGATGATTTATCTGTGTGCAAATGCAAGACCAGAAACAATGTTTTGTATTGAAGGCCAAAATAGATCTCAATTAGGCTAATTCATACGCATGCATGCTCTTGTTTTCTTCTTTGTAAGATGGCAGAAGAGACGCAACCAGAAACTGTAACGCGTGAGCTCGCAAAAAGTTTCTTGTGTGCATGCAATAGTTTCTCGTTCTCACATGAAGCGTTTCTTGTGTGCACGCAAAAGTCTTCATTTTTTATTTTTTGCAAATGTACCTTTAGGGGCTCCGTACTGATGTGACTGGAAGATTAAAAAAAAAAAAAAAAAAAAACTACTTATAAAAATACTTCTAACCTGAAAGAGGTTTGTCAGTCTCAAGTAAACAACAAAAACAAAATCCATTTATGTACATTTGGAAAAGAAAAGCCATTAGAGAAAATCGGATTATGGGCTCTCTATCATATTGCCCATAAAGTGTCTATTCCACAAAAGAAAAGATGTCTGAGACAATCACTGCAGTTCCATTTAACACAATCTCAAACATCACAGTCTCTAATGCTTCACATATAAATCAACGTTCATTCAAATGGTCCTGAGACTTCATGCATAAAAATTTTTGCGGCAGATTTTGCATACCCGAGATTCCAGAATTATATCCCACCCATGAATGTTTTACAAACACTTGTTCAATTTATGAAAACCAAGTTAGCAGAAGATTGTGCATACATGTATAAACTTTAATTCTCATTCTGTCTCCTGCCCAAAGTAACTAAAATGGAGATTACACCACCTTTTTTATTATCCATAACTTCATCTGCATGTCATTTCCATGTGCATTTTCTGCAATTTAGAAGACAATATCCAAGAGTTTGACCTTCAGGAGTCAAAATTATCATTAAAATTAAAATGATCAGAATTATTTTCATACATTATATTAATATTAATTGATTAAATTAATATTAATTTAATAATGGACTAAATATGAACTAATTATCATCTTAAATTATTTTAAAAATAATTCAATATACATAATGAAAGTAGATTTTATTTTCTTAAATACTGATGTGTATTGAAATGGTAAATACATTTTCTGATGCCCAACTGTGCATTCAAAACCCGGTGAATTGTATGCCCACTGACTACAGCTGTAAGGTATTAAAAGCCAATCCATAAATCCATTTTCCAAAAGGAAAGGTCAACCTGACTGTTTATGTAGATCAAAATTTTCAGGGATGATGGGGCAGCTGTAATTTACTTCCTGAGTTGCCAATAAATCCTACTTTACCTTACAAAGTTGTCTGAAAGGTTAAGCCCACGTTTGCTTACTTTGCACTTCCTCAGGCTCTTAAAATAGACTCTAAATGATATTAATGGTGTGCTTTGCATCCACTTTGCTGGGCTGGTAATGAGGGTGTCGGGGAGGGAGTGGATCAAAGAGATGGAGCCATGCTTCATGAATTTCTAATTAGAGTTTTAAGCCTCATCAAGTCACTCAAAGAGGCCGTGGACTAAATGAGAAAGGCGCTTTCCCATACAAATCGTGCATCAGTCATTCATAATCAACCATCATCCTCTTCTGTGAGCGACACTGTCTTTTACCGTGTTCTTGGCAAACAATGGCTTTTTTTTTAAACTGTCGGGTCACACAGAAGTGAAAGGAGTCGCGGGTGGCCCTACTCGGGCCAGTGACTTTAATATCTCTGGCTGACAGATGTGTCACAGCAGCAGACCATTTAATAATGAGTGGATTCTCAAAGTCATAGGCTGCTGTAGTCTTAAAGCATTTGGAGAGGAAACGGCTCATGACAAAGTTGTAATCATGACATTAATGGTGAATTGCAGCTATGCTGAACTTTTTTACAATGGTAAATCTGTTATAAATTTCATCCATTAAGTTAAACTGATAACAATACTGGGGCTGGATTCACAAAATAGAACAGAACAAATTTCTTCTTAACTTTATTCTCAAGTTGGAAAATAAAAGAAAATAGCAGTTAAGAATATTTTGTATTCCCAAAAATATTAAAACAATGCATTTTTGCAGTTAAAAATGTGAAACTTGCGGCAGTTGCCACAAGACAAGTTTTATCAAAAGAACTACGGTAACACTTTAGAATAGGGAACACATTCACTATTAACTATGACTTTTCCCTCAATAAATTCCTAATTTGCTGCTTATTAATAGTTAATAAGGTAGCTGTTAAGTTTAGGTATTGGGTAGGATTAGGGATGTAGAATAAGGTCATGTAGAATAAGGCATTAATATGTGCTTAATTAGTACTAATAAATGGCTAATATTCTAGTAATATGCATGCTAATAAGCAACTAGTTAAGAGACCCTACAATAAAGTGTTACCAGAACTACTTTAACTTGAGCACAACAGTCAAACACATCCATCTAGTGAATGTCGACATAGAAAAACAATGGAAAGCAGTACAGTGGAATGCAAAATGCACTCTGTGTGAACGGCCCCAAAGAATGTAGTTTTTATCTTTACTCTTAAGACAATCATTATAATAACCTCCTAAAGTTAGGATATCCTCCAACTTGTCTTAAATACCCAAAGGTGAGATGTTTATTTAATTTGTTGAATGTTTCAAATATTAAGCACGGTAAGAATAAATTAGTTACATATAATACATATTAGTGTGTGAAAACATATGAAGTGACACTAATTATGAGTAATGTAAAGAATGATTGCTCATGATTAAACTTGACATGAATTTTTTACATTTACATGAATTTAACATACTACTTTCTAACTAACTTCTTAAAGAAGATCTTTGTGAATCAAGTCCCTGGTTGTCAGAGACTGGTAAAATTACTACTGGAACACTACAGTTCTGGTTCACTAAAATAAGAAAATATTCACTAAATTCACTAAAATAAGATGGCAAACTGTCTTGGCGGTTTAACCCTGACAGATGAATGAGAGAAAGACTTTGCAATTGTACCCTTTGTGCAATAAAACAGTACCCCTGTATTGATTAGCTTTAATCCCACTAGTAATCAAACTGTGTAAGCAGAAGTCTGGCATTATTGTACATTGTAAAACAAGAATATGTCAAACATAATCCCTATTCGCTTTAATTGTCTGAACTGAAGAAAGAAACGTTACCAAGTCTGACATCTTATAAGCAACACAAATTTCTTAATTGTTATATTGAATTGTTTCAAGCAATTAAATAGTATCAAAGATTAATGCATCTCCCTTCACAGATTGAAAATGGATATCAAAATGGGAAGAGATCCACTGAAACTGTCAAAGTGAATTCAGTATATCATAAAATATAATCTGGATTATATTTCCCTTGCCACACATGTGCTTTTTGGACAGGGAAAAAAAACTAATCAGGCCTTTTCAAAGGTCTAGATGAAGTTAACATTCAAGATTTAACACCCTTATTTGAAATTTCTCAAGACTAAATATACCCCTGAAGCAGGAGATTACGAAAGGTCAAAATTAGCATTTCTGGCACAGCAGTAGCACAACAAAAAACTCTGCTACTACAGAAACAAGAGATTACAAACTGAAAACAATTACTTAACCTGAAAGAAAAACACAAAAACAATAATTGCTTATTTAGGTAGCCTAAGTGATCATGGTCTCCATGATCACTTACCTAAATGATAAACAATTGTCATATTTTTATAGAGTTTTTGCACAACACAATGAAATCGGCACAACACAACGGAAACAAGCTGCAACACAACGCATAGGACTAATTTCGTTGTGTTGTGCTAACTTCGTTGAGTTGCAGCTTGCTTCCTTTGTGTTGGGTCTTTTTTTCTGTTGTGTTGTGGCTTGTTTCCGTTATGTTGCGACTTGTTTCCATTGTGTTGTGCTAATTTCATTGTGTTGTCGCTTGATTCTGTTGTATTTTGCTAATTTTGTTGTGTTGGGGCTTGCTTCCATTGTGTCGCGGCTTGTTTCTTTTGTGTTGTGCAAATTTCGTTGTGTTGTGACTTGTTTCCATTGTGTTGTGCTAATTTCGTTGTGTTGCGACTTGTTTCCATTGTGTTGTGCTAATTGTGTTGTGTTGCAGCTTGTTTCTGTTGTGTTGTGGCTTGTTTCTGTTGTGTTGTGCTAATTTCATTGTGCTGTGACTTGTTTCTGTGATGTTGTGCTAATCTTGTTGTGTTGTGGGTTGTTTCTGTTGTGTTGTGCTAATTTTGTTGTGTTGTGGCTTGTTTCCATTGTGTTGTGCTAATTGTGTTGTGTTGCAGCTTGTTTCTGTTGTGTTGTGGCTTGTTTCTGTTGTGTTGTGCTGATTTTGTTGTGTTGTGGCTTGTTTCTGTTGTATTGTGCTAATTTCATTGTGCTGTGACTTGTTTCTGTTGTGTTGTGCTAATCTTGTTGTGTTGTGGCTTGTTTCTGTTGTGTTGTGCTAATTGTGTTGTGTTGCAGCTTATTTCTGTTGTGTTGTGGCTTGTTTCTGTTGTGTTGTGCTGATTTTGTTGTGTTGTGGCTTGTTTCTGTTGTGTTGTGCTAATTTCATTGTGCTGTGACTTGTTTCTGTTATGTTGTGCTAATCTTGTTGTGTTGTGGCTTGTTTCTGTTGTGTTGTGCTAATTTTGTTGAGTTGTGGCTTGTTTCCATTGTGTTGTGCTAATTGTGTTGTGTTGCAGCTTATTTCTGTTGTGTTGTGGCTTGTTTCTGTTGTGTTGTGCTAATTTTGTTGTGTTGTGGCTTGTTTCTGTTGTGTTGTGACTTGTTTTTGTGTTGTGTTGTGCTAATTGTGTTGTGTTGCAGCTTATTTCTGTTGTGTTGTGGCTTGTTTCTGTTGTGTTGTGCTAATTTTGTTGTGTTGTGGCTTGTTTCTGTTGTGTTGTGACTTGTTTTTGTGTTGTGTTGTGCTAATTGCGTTGTGTTGCAGCTTGTTTCTGTTGTTTTGCTCTAATTTCATTGGGTTGCGGCTTGTTTCTGTTGTATTGTGCTAATTTTGTTGTGTTGTGGCTTGTTTCCATTGTGTTGTGGCTTGTTTCTGTTGTGTTGTGACTTGTTTTCATTGTGTTGTGCTAACTGCGTTGTGTTGCGGCTCGCTTCTGCAGTGTTGTGCTAATTTTGTTGCGTTGCGGCAGTAACTGTAATTACTGTAATTTGATTACTTTTTTTAGTAAGAGTAATTTAACGCGTTATAATTTGCAAAATATTAATTAGAGTATAGTTACAAGCTGAGGTCTCTACACATAGAATACAGTGTTTTATCATCTAGATTGTAAAAAGGGTGTAGCACACGCACTCTCGAGTCCATTGCCAGTGGATTAGAGACCTGCACTCCCCGAGATCCGACACAACAGATTGCGGAGCGGGACAAGATGGGCAAGTGCTGGTGCGGGCGGGTAGACACTCGTGTGTGTGTGGGATGCAAGAGAATAAAATGATTCCCGGGACTCAGGCAAAATAGAAATATCTAAATTGTTATTCAACTATTGCATAAAAGCAACAAGAACTAATATAAAATATAAACGATTAACAGGCGATTAATGATTAACAGGCACAAGCGTTGGCAGAGTTTCTAATTAGGCTATAACACGTGTTTGTAGCGTTTAGCAATGCTGATTTCTGGAACGCAATGGCCAGTCAGGAGTGCAGTGCTGAAATTTGGTTGCTCACGAATCCTCTCATCATAACACATGAATTGTAGACATTATAAAAGATTCATTATGCATATATTATGCATATATTCATTGTGTTATAACAGATTTGTGAGATTGCGATGAACTGATGTCTTTTAGAGATTATAGATGCATTCTGCCATGCCAAACCGTGCACGCAGCAGCCGCTTGCTTTAGTTAAAAATAACAGTGTTTTGTGAATGTTGATGCTTTCATAAATATTTTTCGGGAGCGTTTATCGTGGGATTTCATAAATTTCATGGATGTAGCAAAAAGTAACGTAACTAGTAATGTAACTAATTACTTTTGAAATAAAGTAATCAGAACAGTAATGTGATTACTTTTAAAAGGAGTAATCAGTAATTTAATTACATTTTCAGAGTAACTTGCCCAACATTAGTTGCGACTAGTTTCGTTGTACTGTGGCTTTTTTTTTTTTCAGTTGTGTTGCGGCTTGTTTCCGTTGTGTTGTGGAGATTTCACTGCAGCAAAGCAGTGCCAGTTTTAACTTAAATTGTAAAGTTAAGTCTAATTATATTTCAGCAAAAAATACAAATATATAAATTATAGAATTATAAATAATAAAAAAAAACAAATAAACAACAAAAGATTGTCACATGAATAAAAAATTAATTCATAAAATGAACAAATTAATAAAAAAAAAATGGTCACAAGACAAAAAAATGTCCACTGTTTGCTAGATTAAGAGGGTGACGCAATTCTTCCCATTCTCCCCATAAGCCATTTAGCAGATGCATTTTAAGTTAATGTTTATTTGCTAATTGCAGGAAAACTTCCCTCGGAGCAATCTGAGATTAAGAGTCAGTCGTGACTCTGGCGGAAACACTCTGCTGAGAGCTGCTCACTGGATACCAGAGACTCAGTCTGTCACCAAATAATTAAAAACACCATGTAAATAACTAGAAAAATGCGAGAAGACACGAGAAAGAGACCTATCTTGCATGATACTTTCAACAGATGAAGCAAAAATGTGTCCGACACCACTTATCAACTTGACTCAAAGCACCACTGACACGATCTTCTCCAGTCACTTGAGGAAAGAGAGGCGCTGCTCGATCCTAAGAGGCAGCTCTAGAGGACAGTGCTGTTATGCTAGCGGCACTAATGCGTGGCCACGTAAAACAGAAGAGAGGAGAGAACGCTTGAGAGGATTCTCGGTGTGGTCCTATCAACAGACTGAAGGTTAAGCTGTCTGAGACATGCTGAGAGCTCTTAATTTAGGTGTGGAAAATGTCAGAGACCTATTTAAATTCTTGCATGTAACAACAGAATATTCTGAAAGGGAAAACAAACACTGTAAATGGTGACAAACAAAACCATCTAAATAAAATTAAATCCACAATGAATGAATGACTGGAAACAAACTCATTTCCCTGATGTATTTAAATGACTAGGAATACAATCCAAAATGTTTAATTTAATATTCCACAGAAAAAAAAAATACAGTATATGGTTTGGAATGACATGAGGATGTGTAAACAAATGACAAAAGTTTCACACAAGAAAACTCTGATACCCAACACAAAAGTCACTAGCTCCATTAAAAGACAAAATATCCCAAGGACAAAATCCTACTAAATGTTATTCTCCATTGAACCAATGTCTGAGCTTCCAAAGCAGTTAATGTCTGTTTCTCTGACGTGCCATTTTCCTCCCTCTTGCTGCCCAGTCAAAATTGGCATATTACTATTATGATGTGATAACAATTGCATAATAATCTAATTAGGCTAAAACCATGAGGGTCGGCTTGAAAGATTTTATAGGCAGACTGAAGAAAGCTGTCATTATTTCAGAATCAAAGTATTTTATGTGAAATTAAATATTTTATGTAAAATTTTGGTTTCTAATTTGGTTTTGATTCTCTCACTGACAATAAGCTAATACATCCAGCTAATTAATGATTTGGGAATAAGTTAAAAGCAAAATGTTCAAACCACAACATAACATATTTGAATGCAGATGATATCAAGTGATAGCAATTTCACCAATCCAAACATAAAAGAAAACCCTGTCACAGGTTAATTCCTCTCAATAATATGTCAATGCCACTGGCTAATAAGTTACACTAGAAAGATAGTTTGGAGTCAGTAAGATTATTATTTTTTTCATTAATACTTTTATTTAGCAAGGATGCATTAAACTGATATTAGATGACAGTAAATTTATTTTTAATGTTACAAAAGATTTATGTGTCAAATAAATGCTGTTCTTCTGAACTTTTTAATCAAAGAATCCCAAGAAAAGAACTACCATATTTTTGCAAAAATGTTTCTTAAGCAGCAAATTAGAATGATTTCAGAAGGATCATGTGACACTGAAGACTGGAGTAATGGCTGCTGAAAATTCAGCTTTGTATCACAGGAATAAATTATATTTTAAAATATATTACAGTAGAAAACAGTTTATTTTAAATTGTAATAATATTTAACAATATTAAGGTATTTTTGATCAAATAATATATACAGTCTTGGTGAGCATAAGAAGAAAAAAAAAGTATAAAAATCTTACTGATCCCAAGCTTTTTAACAGTAGTGTTGGGTAGATCTAAACAAGGCCATAAAATATTTGAATGCACATGATATCAAGTGCCAGTAATTTCAAAACAATCACTTTTTTCCACGAACCAAACAAAAACAAGGAAAACCCGCCACCACAGGGTAATGAAAAGTGAAAAATTAAAAGCGTGTGAAATGAGGAGCGTTTTGCTCAGAGCAGCATTAAATAAAAAGACTTTTAACAGGCTAACTGAATCTGGCACACCCTGGGATTCACGGGCAATAAATCAGAGAGAAATGTGCTTATTAAATAGATGGATCCGTTATGCAATATCGCATCCCGGAAAGCAAACGGTTTTGATTCAGTATTCTTGTTTGGACTGACCTTCAAACCCTGAAGCGCACAAACAAATAATGAGAGAAGGCAGGCACTGACAAGAAAAAAAGGAGGCCAGGATGAGCCTCGGTATTGAGCTTGACTATGACAGAGACACTAATGCAAGAGGCAGCATCAACAATAATAGATTACGCATGTTTAACCTATCCTGTTCACGTCATCCAAAACTGACTAATCCACTTCAAATAAATAGCCGTGGGATGCTATATGGCGTCTTGGAAGATACTTGTCAGTATGAATGAATGTAAGCAAAACCTTCTCCTTAATGACACTGTTTATATTTACTTTCACTGAGTCGGGATAAACTACAAAAAACTATGGCGCCTTATTGTAAATTACAAAATATGTCAGAAAAACGAGAGCAGACTGCCTATAAAACACCAATGTAAAACCATTTCAGTTCTATTTCTTTTTATAATGCCAATGAGAAACGTCACACATCAGTCACAACACAATGACAGGTTAACCAGTTTGGGAAACAAGGTTAAACAAGGTTAAAGTCCCCCCATTCCAGAGCTGTCCTGCGGTCTAAAGCCGCTAGCACCAATTTCGTACAGGAACGACTGCACAAATATCACCCTGTCCGTAACATCATGACAGTTTGGTGGTTAATAGCTCCGATGATTCGAAATAAACCTTTTAAATCTAAACCTGCATTCATGCTGGGAGAAGTGATAAAAAAAAATGACATTTTTCCTTTTAATCCATTTTGTGCATCATTAACCAGGAGGAACTTACACCTTCCCTGTGTCAGGGCAGATTTGTAGCGTAATACATCTCTTTGACTTTATCTACTGACTGTTCGGCACCCCACTGCCTGTTATGTGTGGACTGATTGCTCGCTGTGTCCATTTCCTCCGTCGCCTTCCTCTTTCAATGCAATTTGCACTCCGGTGCTTCTTCAAAACTGCTCTGAACACTGTACTATTGCCTGCAGGAAATATAACGTAATTCAATATACCACTGCTTTTGAGTACCGCTGTGTACCTGGAACACTTTGACATGTTCCATAAGTAAATACGTCATTACCAGACAAAACACAAGCTTATTTGAGTCCAATGGTCTCTAAGTGGTTACATCATGTTAACTATATAATAACCTGTCAATCTCATCCCTCCTACTTGAAGCATTTCAGTCTTTCAGGGGAAGTAGGTGTGAGTTTAGTTATTAGGGATGAATAATTTGGTCATTTTGTCTACTCGAGCACTTGACAGACAAATCAACAGAGTATTCAGAGGTGATGGTATCCAACTGCAATTGTTTAATTGTTGATCAATGGATGTCTTTGTTTTTCTATGTAAACATAAGCTAGACAGACGTGTCTGACCATTGCAATTGACCTATCGATAAACTTATCGGTGTGTTTTTGACCTACACTGTACATGACGTGAGAACAATCTGCTATTTAGGTTTGTACGTTAGCATGGACTCACTAACTTCAGCGTTAGCTAGTTAAGATGACATTAATGTTCTGCTTGAGCAGATGAAAATTGTAACTTAATGAGAGTATGACAACCAGAAAATGAAAGTTTTTGTCTTCATTGGGATTAGAGTTGAATGCTTACAGACATTTTGCTCTGTTTTGTTTGGGTTTAGGAAATGTGATCAAATAAATTCTATTGCCTATCCGCTCATGATACTTGGAATCAGTGTTACAAGTACACCAGGCACATCGTTTTTCCATTTTTGCAGCATAAACACCATCAAACCGATGTGAGCTTCGAATCTTCCAATGTTTCTCTATGGCGCTGAAACAAAGATGTCCGAGTTCCCCGTGCAACTGATACTCGACTGTCATTGGCTCATCTGCGTTCGAGGGGAGGGGCTTACCGATTGGTCAATTTACCTGTTGCAAAAACCCGCCACCCCTTTAGTTACTGTTGTTACATCCGACAAGCCATGGCGATCTCACAGCATACATCATGTTCTCACAGTGAAAAATACATTATGGAGCAAAGAGGAAATGGACAATACGTCAACATACAAGAGAGAGGAGGTTAATTTTCATATGAAATAGGATTGGGCCGATAGATGATTCCATCGTCCATCGCTGATGGCTGACAGACATCACGATGTTAAGCCGGCATCGTGATTCCCCCTCCCGCAATCAGCCGCACCCCAATTCCGTGATCGGAAAGAAAATTAAGTGTACAACGGAACCCCTAAAGAGAATAAATGGCCTATGAGATGGGAGGATAAAAAAATTACTTCAATACTTTCTCTCGCAATTATATCGTTGGATAATTATATTGTAAATAAATTTGGGAGCCGCTATTAATATGCAGGGCATTGAAACGGCTTTCGAATGCGCGCTCTCATTTTACTTTCACTTTCGAGATTCGCGATCACACGGACTCTATAATATGGAGAGGCAGTACTTACCACACATTTTACAAGATTATATGTTTGTCAGTGGTGCTCAGGATCTGCAAATCATTCACCATCGTCCTGTCAGTCATCTCTCCTTAGTGTATGTGGTACGTGAACTTTGATGTAGGCTATTGTAATGCAACAGGCTACCGGTATCAAGCGGCTAACCATGTCCCTTTATTGGCTCCGTAGAACGCGTTATTTGTTTTCCGTGCCTTTCTGAATACGAATGCACACTTCGGGCACACCCCTAACTCCACCCCCCCGATGTTATCGTCCATCGCGATGTTTCACTGTAGACATCGTCCGATGCCAATTTGGTAAACATTGCCCAACCCTAATATGAAACAGTCTCAGCTTTCAAATTTTGAAACTTTAAGAATTTCAAACAATAAATACCGTTTAGTGGCTCTTTAATGTGTCGTGATAGATTGTGGTAGCACCTCAGTTCAAGCGGCACGCGAACCAATCATCTCTTCCTCTTTGCTAGTTATAGCATGAAATAAACATGAATGAACATCAGAAGTTGTCTTGTTTCAACCGCAGAAGTCAATACACACCATTTTTTAATTTCAAATTCCACCAACATTGATCTACTCTCCTGTCTGGTTTGTTCATCTGACAAAAATGGCATATTCGGCATTATGATTGGTCAGTTTGCCTGTCAATCAAACTCTGGCGAAGGGTCAGTTGCGTCTTGCACCTTTTGCAGTGTCTAAAGACGCAGCACTTAAGTTACAAATAAAATCTAGAAGTTTAAGAATTTAATTTAAAATAAATGTTCAAAAAAAAGCTCAAAATAAAAATGGTAAAAAAAAGTGTAAAAATATATTTTTTAAACAAGGTTAATATAAACAAGGTCAATATTAAAAACAAAAACGGATCTCTTCTTTTTTTTTTATTCCACTACACTGCGTTTTTTTAAGTTCACTTCGAAAAGAAAATTCTGTCATTCTCATAATGTTGGTAAGATAACAGTTGATGGTAGCCACTGATTTCAATAGAATGTTTTTTCCATACTATGGAAGTCAATGGCTACCGTCAATTGTTTGGTTACCAACATTCTTCAAAATATCTTCTTTTGTGCTCAACAGAAGATAGAAATCGATACAGGTTTAGAACAACTTGAGGGACAGTAAATTATGACAAAACGTTCATTTTTAGGTGAACTATCCCTTAAACGCAAAAACATGTTCTTTGTAAATGACCTATATTTATGTGTCAAAAAACAGCTGCATTGTGATGCTGTGAACGGTCTGCATGTCACCGGCTATAGTACTAATGCAAACTGTAGTTTGCAAAGGCAAGGTATCGTCAACAACAGCACTGTATTCAATTAAAAACAAATCCCTCTATACATACTTCTGCAGAATGTTTTGTAGAAAAAAAAGTCAATTGTGTTTTGATTAGTCACCGCTGTCATTTTCGAGTACCCTGGTACTGAGGTTCATCCCACGTCATTCTCTAACAAAGAAACATTGTCATAAGACCACCGAGTAAAGGTTGTGACTTACAAACACAAAAATGTGCTTCATTTCAAACCAGCTACCAGCTGAAAGTATCAAATACCACCAGGACCGTTTCATCATACAGACAATTAAGAGAAATGACTCGCTTAAAACCGCTCGAACATGCTTTTGAACTACTGCACTTCATATAGAACATTTGCTCATTTTCAGTGGCTGTTTGAAAGCTATTGTTGTTGGCAGATTTTCTATCAGAAGCACCACTCAGCTGAAACATGCTCATGTGGGTGTCACACAAAAATAACATTAGGAAAAGACAAACTGAGATTTCATGACAATCCTCTCCAAACACTGCAATGGCATTTTATTCTCTCACTATTGTTTTTATCTAAACACTTCTGGTGAGACGGTTCCCATAAAAAAAGAAGAGAGAGACAAAAACAAACCACACAGTTTGCCGCCCACAAGTCGGTACTTTTCTACCAAGGTTCATCTAATCAAACAAGTGGTAACACTGCACATATGTTAATATTAGATAACTACATTTTTAACAATAAACTAACAATTACAAATACTTCTAGAGAATTTAATGATCTTACTTACTGTTGATTACAGCATTTACTAAAACATTATTTAAATCAAAAGCTGTGTCTGTTAATACTGTATTTAATGGACCTGAGCTGACGTGAACAAACAATGATCTAACATGAACAAAGATTATAAATACTGTAACAACTGTATTGTTAATTAATGCTAGTAAACGTATTAACTTATTAACGTTAACTAATGGGACATTAGTATCACCAAATACATATCATATACAAATGCAGTAATTCTCTGTAAAGAAACTGCAAACATACAGTCTTAGATTATAGTGTTAAAATACCAGTTATTATTGATACTGGCCTCAAATCAATCTTGCTGATTAATCTACACCTATATTAATGCATATAAATTATTTACTGTGCCAGAACCATAGTGACACATGAAGAATTTGAACCTTTAACCCCTTATGTGTTATGTAGGATGTTCGTCAATCTTGACCATGAGAAATTGATTTCTTTAGATTAAACACTTTTTGACCTGTTGGTTTGTGAACTGAAGTAGCAATGCAGTGAATTCAATTAATTGAATCAGTTTAATGTACTACATCAGCATCTGCTATATCTCATCAATAACAGGCATTTGGTGGCATGTGTCATCTATACGAGTGTGTAACACCAGTGACCTTTGATCACAGCGTAAAACACTCACCAGTTTCCTCCTCTTGTCCTGTTCTGTTGGGGGTTCCTCATCATCTGTCAGCTTTGGCTCTTCAAAGTGGCTCATCAGCATGCAGCTAGAGGACAGGCAGCCAGAGAGAGTGTGTAAGGTCGTGAGGCATGTGAGCATGTTTGTGTGTGTGTGTGTGTGTAAACAGAGCAAGTGCAAATTTTTCCACTTTTCCCTGTTCTCCAGCAGCTGTGTAATCTCTCACTCCATTTATGAATACTCTTTTGACACCCCACTGAAGTATGTATGAGGCAGGTTGTGAATCCATCCTGCCTGGAAACGATAAAATGCCTTAAGAGGTGAACTTAAGGGTATAGCACCATATTTTGAAGTCATGAAATATTGGTTGCCTCGCAGTATCATGCACATTTCATGACCAGCTTACATATAACTCAAAACTACACATACAAACAAACATACCGTTTTCTGATGTGGCATACCAATTCATATGTATTCTATATTATAATTTCATTATTAATTATTTGTATAATTCTTATTAGTAATTAATTAATGTCATTAGATAGATAGATATAGATAGAAAAAGAAAGAAAAACATAACTATAAATATAACTAATAATTTGTTAAATGTAATTAAAATACAATTAATTTTATTAGTCTTATTACGGAATAGAATTATATACAAGCATCCACATACACAGTATATAGCAAAATTTAATTGGTAAAATATTTTTAAAAATAATTTTATTAATATATAACTGCAGAACAACATTATGAATAGAGATTAATTTTTTTGTATCATTCTTCTTAATTAATTAGTTAATATATAGATAGACAAAGAGAGAGAGAGAAAATAACTATAAATTTAACTTTAATCATTTGTTAAATATAATTAAAATACAATTAATTTTATTAGTCATATTACAGAATAGAATTATATACAAGCATCCACATCAAAATTTAAGTTGTAAAATATTTTTAAAATAATTAAATTAATTAATATATAATTGCAGAATAATATTATATATTACAATTGCATATTATAATTAAATTTATAATCATATAGTAATGTATATTATTTTAATTATTGTGTGTGTGTGTGTGTGTGTGTGTGTGTGTGTAGACTACATACATATACACATGTAATATTGCATATATATACTGTGTGGGATTTTTATATTTTATACATTTTTATATAATATAATATAATATAATTTCATAAAAATATACACAATTAAAATCTTAAAATAAGGAGATTTTTGACCCTCTAACTCAAGTACTCTATTGTAATTCTATTTGATCTATTTGTTTTCTTTTTTATTTAAAAAAAGCTCTCTAACACTTCATTTTCTATTTGCCTGTTTCCTTTAAAAAGAGGCTTCTAACACTAGCTTTCTCCATTTCTTTTTCTATTCAATCTACTTTTATTTATTATAAAAAGACCTTCTAACACTAGCATTCCATATCCTCTTTCTATTCTATCTACTTGTTTTCTTTTTATTACATAAAAAAAAAAACACCTTGCTACGTTTACTGTTTTAGGCTAACTGAGACTTGTTATAGCACTTGCATATTATTGCTGTTTTGTTGGTTTTGATTGCTTCTCATTTGTAAGTCGCTTTAGATAAAAGTGTCTGCTAAATGACTGCATGTAAATGTAAAAATACATATTTAATATACATATAATTTATATATTTTTATATTTAATATATAATGTGTAACAAGAAGGCAGAAAACACAGACACAGATCTCAATCACTTCTCCTAACGCTGAGCATTTGTTTCATGAAATACCCTGCCATGACAGTGTGTGCCCTCGTCCACCATTTTCCAGGTCATTAGGCAGACAAAATGCCTCTATGGAGGAGAAGTGTCATCAAAAAGAGAGAATCAAACTTACTCCTTGAAGGTAGCTGTCTCAGGGTCTTCCGTCATAACATCGTGCAGCGCTTCCACGCTGATGTTAATGATCCCACAGAACTTGTCCTGGATCACGCTGAAAAATGATTGCAGAGGACAACGTTATTCAGAGAATGAACACAATGTTCCATCATTCACACTCTGAGAGCACTGTGACAGAAAGATGTTTTAAGGTGTCTTCACAAGCCTGTGAGAAGGGATGTCATGGGGATCATTTTAGTAGTCGAAAGCAAAGAAAGTGAAATTTCACAACACTCAATATCAGTCTGGAAAATAAATATGCTATTCAAAATATTACTTTAGTTAAAAAGTAAACAAACTAAATAAAAACAATTATTTCTCAATTAAACTTTATTACCACATCAAAATGGCTATTTCAACAAAGACTGTCTTTGCATGTGTGTAAATACGCATATGAGCGTTCAAAAGCAGTCAACTGTCAGTGTGTCAGAGCGTGGGTACAGAGTTGCTACTCGACTAGTTAAACTTTAGAAAGACAGCTATTTTTACTTTTTTTTTTATTTTTTAAGTTTTCGCATTGAGTTGGTAGCAAAACACCTGTACTGACGACATCCCTACCCATGGGTATTAAGCTTTTCTGTCTGAAAAAAAAAAAAAAAAAAAAAGCTTTTTAGCCTGGAAATAGCTAGCACTCACCCTTTCCCTTTCTGCAAGGGAACAATCAAAAGCTTAAGAGAAATATTCAGTCTGACTGACTGTTAAAATCTGAACTACACTCAAGGGACCTGAACATTAAACCGCACATATTATCTGAAGCAGTTATTGTCAATAAATGTGAAGATATTCATTAGATTAAACCCTTAATGCAGCTGTTCTTTATGCTTTCTGTGACATGGCAACAGTTAGCACTTTATGAAGGACAGTTTCTCCATTTCACAGCCTTGAAGCCATATGTCTGAGATAGCTGATTTAAAAATTAAACTTCTGTCATAATTTACAACCATCATGTCATTCCAAACACATCCTGTATGACTTTCTTCTGTGGAACACAAATGGAGAAGTTTAAAGGAATGTCTGAGCTGCTCTAATCTAATCCAAACACACACCACAAAAAAAAAGAAAAAAAAAAAAAAAGAAAAAAATCAATAACAGTGCTATTTTAGTATTATTTATATATAGTTTGTATCAACATTTTGAATCTACATTTACATTTAGTCATTTAGCAGAATGAAGTCCAAAGCGACTTACAAATGAGGACAATACAAGCAATCAAAATCAACAAAAGAGCAATGATATTCAAGTGCTATAACAAGTTTCAGTTTGCTTAACATAGTACACGTAGTAAGTTTTTTTTAAAATTACATAATAAATAAAAAGAAAACCGACAGAATAGAAAAAGAATAGAGCAAGCTAGTGTTAGAGACCTTTTTTGCGTTTGTTAATTTTATAATAAATAAAAAGAAAACAAATAGATAGAATAAAAAAAGATTAGAGAAGCTAAATGTTTTTATTTGCTTTTTTGTACTTTTTTTGGAATTTATTTTAATTTCACTTTAACTGCGCTTTTTTCTTCTTCTTTTTTAAATATAACTACTTAGGTTATTTTCAGTTTTTAATTCCAGATTTATATTTAGTTTAGTTCTAGTTTTTATTTATTTCCAGTTGGTAAATTTAGTCCTTCAATTAAAACTAAATGAAAATTAGAAATGTTTTTCAATATTTATAATGTATTTTAACATTAGTTTAATTCAAATTTTAATTATTAATAATAACCCTGATTTATACAACTGGTGTCTTCTGAAGCCATACGACAACTTTGTGTGAGAAATACTTTGAAATTGTAATCATTATTCACTGAAAATATTGCTTAACAGCTGTGGTTACCATTCACTTCCATTGGATCTAAAATATTAGACATTCAGCTATAAAATATCTCCTTTTTGTATTTCATGGAAGAAATACAGGACACGAAGGTGATTAAACAATGACATAATTGTCATTTCTTGGTGAACTATCCCTTTAAGGATGAAAACATCCTATGGTCTTGACCTTCCCAGCACATTTTTCTTCTATAATGTGTGGCAGGGCCAAATTTCCTGTGTTTGGCCCTTTCCATCACGGTCTTCAATATAACCCCCCAATGTCTGAAACAAATTGGTTCATTCGTCACTCAGAGCTGAAACACACGAGATCCCTCGACTGTCCACTTAGAACCTTGTGACGATTCTTTCTCCGCCTCGGATCTGCTCACATGCAGCATTCAATGAAAAGCCAGATAAGGAGGGTCAGTTCTAAATCTCAAAAACATTGCTTGGTGAAATGAACTCGTCGATACCATTTCTGGAGCCACAATCACATCTCTGCTTTGGTGAAATAGAGGAAGATGATGAGGTACTGTAGCTGCTAAGGGAGAGGGGCACAGCCGATATGACTTAATAACAAAAAATTGGTCAGGAATAAAAGACGGGTGGTATGAATTTACGATTGCGATATGACGTGTGCCTTCCCCATCACCCATCTGCAACCTGGTTCTAAGGAACTGAGTGTTTCCTTAATTCAAAACGAGGTGCTCATTTCATTTTATCTGCGTCCTCATTCATTTTTAATACATAATAGTAAAATTCTCAGTGTTACATATGGCTCACCGCTCAAAACTAATGACTGAAAAAAGTTTTAAATAACTCAAAATGTGTCATGCTAAGCATATATTAGAATATATGAAAAGCCAATTACCGTTTTGCCTGAAGACACCCTGAAAGTCAGCTACAAGCAAACTTGGCAAAGCTAGCTAAATATCTACTCAGCTATACATTTAATAAAGTTTACAGCTTTAATATTACTTTTTTTTTTTAGTATAATACAGGGTAGAGGGCAATCTTATCTCAACCCACCAATATTAGAGCTACATGAGCTGCGCTACCTATCAAAGATGCATCATATTAAAGATTTCTTATCACTCTGCTTGGACCTGAAAAAGAGGCCTGTTTAACAACTAATGACACCCAAACCAGCACCTTTGGACAATTAAACTTGCAGAACCACCTTTTTTAAATGATTTTACAGGACAACATATCAGAAGAATTGCATTTATGTAAGACTACTGTAAAATCAAATCATATTTTTCTCTTTTTTTTTTTGCTTTTATAATTTTATTTTATATTTAGTTAAGTTTTCATGCTGCACAAAAAAAGTCATAATTCAGCATTTCATGATGTTTGACCATCAGAATGTTTGACCTTTAGAATTAGAATAGGATGTTGTTGGGGTTGTTTCCTGCTTTTTCAGTTTTTTTTAGGGTCTTTAAGACTGTCAACACCCTTTTGCAATGTGAAATTACTTACAAATAAAAGTACTGACAAAACACAAATGTGACCCTGGACCACAAAACCAGTTTTAAGTCGCTGGGGTATATTTGTAGCAATAGCCAAAAATACATTGTATGGGTCAAAATTATTGATTTTTATTTTATGCCAAAAATCATTAGGACATTAAGCAAGGATCATGTTCCATGAAGATATTTTGTAAATTTCCTACTGTAAATATATCAAAACTTCATTTTTGGTTAGTAATATGCATTGCTAAGAACTTCATTTGGACAACTTTAAATGTGATTTTCTCAGTATTTTTATTTTTTTGCACCCTCAGAATCCAGATTTTCAAATAGTTGTATCTCGGCCAAATATTGTCCTATCATAACAAACCATACATCAATGGAAAGTTTATTTATTCAGCTTTCTGATGATGTATAAAACTCAGTTTTGAAAAATTGACCCTTATGACTGGTTTTGTGGTCCAGGGTCACAAATATCAAAATGGTTGGTTATTGCTCTTAATATTGTTATTGCAATTATTAATGCTGATTAATTGAATATACATTAAAATACTTTTCAGCAGCATTGAATGGATTTCTATTGTGTTACATTGTTCAAAGCAAAAAACCTTGTAAATAGAAACCTTTAATGCTGGAATTTTTGCCATCTGTTAAACTTTAGCAGTCATATATATATAAATGTGATTATTTTTTGAATAATTGTTAAGTGTTGGCAATGCTACTTGATATTTACGTTAAATTAACCACCGTCTAACATCATGTATTCCTCTTGGCTTTCTTTTGAATATGTATTCTAATTGTAATCAAGCAAGCAGCTTGCTTCTAAACTGTCTAAATGTTCTGGCAAACTCCAACATCATTATTCCAAAGGCAGCTGGTTGAAAACACTCTGAATGGTTCTGTTTGTGCATGTGTAAAAACCAAGACCCAATCTGCATATCCCTCTTCCTTTTTTGGCCTGGCTGTATGTGCGGAGATCATTACATCATTATTATCATCATCTGTTTATTCTGTGCTCTCCAAATGACTGAAGCAGAGACAAATCTGTTTCGTTTCATTGCTGTCATCACTGCGGTTATACTTCATTAGGGGGTGAAATTATTTGTGACGTATTGCACCTCAGAGAAGAAACATTCAGTGCCTTGGGCATTGCTGTGAGCCCACAGGTGTTTATTCAGAGGGAGTCAGAACACAGCAGATAGAATAGTAATGGCAGGATCAGAAAATGCCATTCAAAGCACCCTGAATGCCTGTGAAAATTAATATGCTGGGCCTCATTTCACGCAAGCCTCTCAGAGTCACTAAATATCCTTTCAGAGTTTGCTTTCATAATTTTCTCTGTGCCGTTCAAGTCACATGAGTTCAAAGAGAGACGAAAAAGCATCTGAATAAGGATGATTGTTGACTGGCAGTGCACAATTCCTCTCTAAAATAAGTTTGTGTATTGCAATATTGTAATACCACAGTCATTAAAATGGTAATTTAAGCCACACCAGACAGAAAAAAATCCCTGTCTCGATTAGGGTCAGAAACTTAAGGTGAAATTAAGGGCAAACATCCCCCCACTTTCAGAAAACTAAAAATACAATTACCCCAGGCTTCAGTTTCACATGATCAGAAGTCATCTTTTTATAGTGAAAACCAAAATCTATTTTTTTTTCAGGGTTCTTTGATGAAAGTTTACTATAAACATCTTTACTGTCGCTTTTGACTTTATGAATTGAATGAATTTAATGCATCCTTGCTGAATTAAAGTATTACATTCTTATTTTTCTTTTAAAAAACAAAATTAACTCAAAGTTTGAATGGTAGCATATTTCTATTCAAAAATTCCTACTTAAGGCCTTTGTGTTGTTGTTTGCTTAGGCATCAGTTTTCAATTTTATGATGCTTAATACTCCATCTAAAATCGGATTTATAGGCAATATTTTTCAAATCTAATTATTCTGATTGAATGTTAATAAATGCATTTAATTTAAGCATTTGACAAATGATGACTCACATCAGCATCATTTTTAAATAGTAAAAAAAGCTCTTGAAATAGAGCTCCACAATTATGACAAATATCAACACTGTTGATTATTTCTCTTGATATTTTAATCACAATTCTTAAAGTTGATTCACAGAAAAGAAAAAAAAGAAATACTTTTTGGGTGTTTTGTCCAGTATTGAACGGATGCCTTTTGCATTACAATGCTGCAAAAAACACACTAAGTGAAAACATTTGGCAGTATCTCTAAAACATAATAAATGTTTTTGGAATAAATTTTTTTTTTCTTGATCAGTTAAATTGTAGCACCCCATAACAGTAATAATGGTTATGTAATAACTGCGCAGCCCTACTCCGAAAAAGTAATGGAAAAGTTTATTTCTGACACTGGATTGGATTTGAGCAGAAGGCAAGATGTGGCAATAATGGAGAAAACAACATCGTGCATCTGCGCTTCAGAGACTGAGGCTCAGAGATATGGCTCACAGATCCAGGCTGTCTCTACAAGCGTGATAATGCATGACTATCCCGCTCTCCCTCAAGACTCAGGCTTAAGCCGCATGGGGAGCCTCTCCTGTATATCACGGCAAAGCCCTGAAAACTGCAAAAGGAAAACAAGGCCATGATGGAGCTGTCATTGTTGCCAGTTAATCACTGCTTTGGGTGGGAGGGAGACTGACAACGAAGGGCTTTGGTATTGATGCCATTATTGATCTCATATAACAATGACCCGCAAGATCAATCTCAATGACATAAGGTGACAACAGACCTGCTGCGGCACCGCAATCGATTCCACAGTCCCCAATGCAATTCCATGATACAAGATTTCACAATGGGCACATATACAGACACATACATGCATACATACAAACTGTGGACACATGCAATAGACCAGATAAATCCAGAACGTGAAATACTTTGCATGCAGGCTCTTCATTTTCTGAAGGGCAGCCGGTCATCTGCAGAGACATGCTCAAGTATTTTCATGTGGCCAGACTGAATATTTACATTGAAATGAGAAATGAGAAGGAGAGTCAATCATGAATTTCTCCACCATTTCTCTTCCTCTGACAGTCTGCACATGTAAAAGCAATATGACTGGTGGCAAGGGTCAGCAACCTGTTTGACATGAAATTTAAATATATCTTGTTAATCACTGTGCCACATGGAATAAAAATATGTTATGTCTGCAGTGCAGGATGCTTGACACTGTTTCCTAGAAAAGACAAGCATGCAAATTACCACCTCATTGTGTACTGTTATTGCCATTCACTACATTATGTGTGCTGTGGAGGTAAACAGGTGCAACTCTTCCCTTAATGATGCGATTTTGAGTGTCAACGTTGCTGCCAGAATCATGTATGCAGAGTTGAAAAGATTGAAAAGTAACTCAAGCAAATCTGTTATTCTGCAGAGATCCTTATTTTTTTAATCATTGTTCACAATAGAATTTAATACATAAGAAAGTGTCCCCTTTGAGAGCAAAAAGCTACTAAAAAACCCACAAAGTATCACAGCTGTGCACAAGGGTTATGTGTTTTCCCACTTAAAATCAAGTCAAAGATTCTAAAACCATCAAAATGATCAAATACATTAGTTTTATATGACCATATTTTACTGCTGCTCTTAAACTTGGGATCATTTTACTATTATATGTTTAAAGTCCCCCTGTGGTGAAAATCAACTTTTTTATGTTGTTTATTTGTCTGTGTGGTGTTTTTAATATGCTTTTAAACAAACCATGTGCCAAGCCATTTATCAACACCATTGCTGAGTATTTTCTCTTTAAAACTGTAGTCATTTGAGTCTTTTGAGTCTTTAAGGCATTTTGAGGACACATCG
The DNA here is from genome assembly GCA_039654775.1 of Spinibarbus caldwelli. Classification (NCBI taxonomy): domain Eukaryota; kingdom Metazoa; phylum Chordata; class Actinopteri; order Cypriniformes; family Cyprinidae; genus Spinibarbus; species Spinibarbus caldwelli. The sequence continues at coordinate 15,826,941 of CM077248.1, read as the reverse complement.
TCAAGTATGTAAATTTAACGAATGTTGCAGTATCCACTGTAGCTGTCCACTAGTAAAAACATAGCTTTATCAGTCGTTATCCGTGTACGAACCAGCTCAAACAGAAAATGTTACCTCACAAAGTCAGCCACAAGTCTCCTTGCTTACGTTGAGCATACCAGCTTATTTCTGGTTCAAACATATATGGCTTAGTTAAAGAAATATTTCCACTTGCCATTGCCATTGTATCGCGTTTACTACAGTTCAGTTAGTGGAACTGCAGGCCCTGGCTGGTGTGTAACTGAGTGGAGGCGGGGCTAATTTGCATATTCATAGCTCCGCGTATAGTAAATGAGGCGAGGGTGTAGAGTTACATTCAAGCTATTTTAAGGCATGAGAAAATTATTTTCACAAGAAAAAACATTTCAATATGTCATTTTGATGATCAAAGATGAATTTTAAAGGATCAAATTTTTGACTACAAGGGGACTTTAAGAATAATGGTGTGAAGTACACAAAAGCAATTTGTGAAATTTCGTAAGCAAAAACAGTTTATTATCTACAGTCAATAGTGTAGCAATACAGAAAGCACTGCTCACTTTCAAACCAAGCAGCATTCTGTTGATCAACAGGACGAATCAGTGTGATCATCTTCAATCTGTTGCAAAATTTGTGTGGCCTAATCTTTCACCCTAATGAGAAATTCCCTATTGTGTGGATTCCTATTGAAATGACTGAATTTCCAGTCACACTTCATTTTAAAGGGGTCATATATGATGTTGCTAAAAAGAACATTATTTTGTTTATTTGGTGTAATGCAATGTGTTTACGCGACTTGAGGTTAAAAAAAACATTATTTTCCACATACTGTACATTATTGTTGCTCCTCTATGCTCCGCCTTTCTGAAACGCATCAATTTTTACAAAGCTCATCGTTCTGAGAAGCGAGGTGTGTTCTGATTGGCCAGCTATCCAGTGTGTTGTGATTGGCTGAATACCTCAAGCGTGTGATGGAAATGTTACGCCCCTTACCGTATTGTGATGCCGTGTCCCGGCGCGATGAGACAAAAACTATAAACGGGCCATTTGTTGCATTCATTGGGGACATAATTACTGATTATAATGACTCATACATTCTTTTTACCCGTTGCGCCACGCCGCGTAAACATTACCATGTCTGCATTTGTGATCGTAGAAACGCCAAACAAGCACTACTCTACACTGCTCAAAACTCGCGTTTGAATAGTCCATAGCAAATTCTTTAAATATCGAAACATACTTACAGGCTGTGAGTCAGAAGCACCAGACTGTCCTTGCGACGTTGGAATTGCCCCACTTTTATAGAAACAGCCTTTGTGCACAGCTGGCATTGGCTACTCTCCCAGGTTCAGGAAATAGTCCTCCGTAAAATGCGCTGCACTTTTTTGGAACAGTGTTGTAAATATATCTTAACCACTGATTTCTAGTTGTGTACTCATTTGGAAGCCCAAACAAAGTACTTTCGCTTTCACAACGAGAAACAGTCTCCACGACATGGTGGCGGCAACAACAATACTACAGTGAGACTAAAAGTTACGCCTTCTTTCATTGCGTATACGTTTGGGCGGTGTTATGCAAATCTCCCCACATCATGACGTAGACATGTGGGGGCGTGTTTGAATGAGCCATTTTAGGAAGGTGTGGCAGAGTCTTAACTTTTATAAAGAATATCTCTTTGGGTTTGAGACTTTAATCTTTGCAACTTTACAGATCTTATATATGCACAAACAGTTTGTAACACTCCAAAGACAAAGGAAAACATGAAATCGCATCATATGACCCCTTTAAGGTCCAGTTCTTGTTATTAATAAACCATTAACTATGACTTTTGCCTCAATAAACTCCTAATTTGCTGCTTATTAATACTTTATTATTAGTAAATTGTTAGGTTTAGGTATTGGGTAGGATTAAGGATATAGAATATGGTCATGCAGAATATGTGCTTTATAAGTACTAATAAACGGCCAAGATGGAAATTTCATTATGACTTCAGCTTCATAGTCAAATGACAGATTGAACAACTGTTTCTGAATAAATTTCTTTTTGCAATGCATCAAAGGATGTGTACCTCATTCCCTCAAAAAAACAAAAAAACAAGTATACCATTTTGTTCCTTTGTCTTTTTCTCTGATTCTCAAATACTTCTAGGCCTATGCTTCAAATCAAAGTGTACAATGTGTTTCTTCTCTAGATGGTTTGGTTCATAGCTAACCTTTTTTTTTTTTACATAGCTTAGCTATTCACTGTTTATTAAGGATTTAATAAAAAAGACCTATAGAGAAAATAAATGAGAAAAATATTTCTAGAACAAGGGGCAATGAAAAAAATTTGGAAGATCACTCCATTTTGGCGATTTTCAAGTTTATAATTAATATTGCTTGTGTATACTGGCTGCCATTACTCTAATAGATGTTGCTACAGGTGTTGCTTTTGGTGCTTGGTCTATTATATCAGCAGTAAAAAAACAAACAAACAGAATTTTGAGGCGTGAAATTGTAAATGACTCGTAATATCACTGACATCCAAACTACTGACATGGCTAAAACCAACAAGCCATTTCTCCCAGCGAGTCATCATTACAAAGTGATTTTTTATTTGTATGGTCTCCGAGGTGAATGTCAAATGATTTGTATAAATGTTATCACTTGTACAGCTTGCTGATGACTTCTACTATATAAGCTTCAGACATTTGCATGCAAATGTGATAGGATGATCCTGCAGGTGTTTATATAATGACGAACCTGTTATCAGATGGTAAAAGCGACATGAGAGCCAGGGCAGAGAGCTTTCTCCTCTCAGGCTGGGTGATGTTGTCCATGTGGTCCACCCACATCTCAATCATACTCCCCAAGAGCTGGTCTGCCTGAGAAAGCAGAGATCACCATGATAAACAATCTCATTCACATAATTCTCATTTATAATTTATCCGTGCACAGGTGACCCAGGCACACTGGGAACAAGATTAATACACCCTTCATAAGATAAGAGGAAAACATTAGAGTACGTCGAGCCGTCTGACAGGGCAAATATATAAAAACCTCCATCTTTGAAGTTATTTGGCTGATACTGTAAATAATGAAGGAGTCTCAGCAGGAAAGATATTTCTGGGATTGAGGAAATTAAGGAGAATACTGATATATGCTGAGACTACAATAGTGCAAATGAGTTCAATTATTCGGTGGGGAGATACAGCCCAGGGTTGAAAGGGAATGATGCTGTGTGGGCGGCTCGGCAAAGCATCTTGGTCCACTGGGACTAAATTACAGTAAAATCAGCTTCCACAAACCCAACTAAAGATATGCTGCACAGAAGAAGAAAACTAGGCCAAGCTTGAGGATTTTTTGTTTGTTTGTTAATAATTTTTTGCTTCAGTGTACTTGACCTTGACATTAAGGTACGAAGTATAAAGAAAGTATCGGGGAAAGAGGAGATTTTTTCATCTAATTATGTTTAGTCCTTCAACATCTGAGGCATGTGAGCTGGAGTTCTCTATTTAAAACCATAACAGTAATTAGTTATGGACCAATATTGAATTTTTGGCTTTTATAACAACTATTAAAGTGTATATTGAGCCATGGCTATTTATAATATAAAATGGCATACTCTAACTTATTGATTAAATGTTCTATTAATTTACTATTCTTGTAAGGAATGCACAATACATTGCTATATCGGTTATTAGGCAATACTGAATATTTATTGTGTATTATTCCATGGTCTGTCTGAATACTGGATTCTGATTGGCTGGCAGGTATGTGGTCTTACCGCACAATTTCATCTCTGTGTCTGATCTGAAGCTGGCAGAATGCTAGCGCTAACGAGCTGTAACTGGCGAAAATAACTAATTTTTACCCATTCGTTCAAATATTGCGCTGCAAAGAGCAAGACAAGTTAACTTGTCTATTACTTGGCAAATGACCATGGAATAAGCAGGATAATCAACGGCTAGCCATGCTTCACGTCGGGCGGTTCTTTGCCTCCACGTCATGCATTAAAATCCTTTAATGCACGGCTAGCCGTTGATTATCCCTTACTTATATCAGGGCTATTATAATGAACTAAAACCTTTAAAAAAAAAAAAAAAATCACATTTGTTTATTTGCAATAAAATAAAGGTTAACTGAAATAAAGTACATTAAAAATAAAAACTGAACTAAAAAAATACAGAAATATAATTAAAAACAGAAATGACAAACCACCACAGCAAAATTACTAAAGCCTTAAAATTAAAATGAAAACTGAATTATATTATTGAATTATATTTGTAAATGAAAAATACACAAATAATAAATCTGAAAAGAATTTGTATGTATACACACACACAGAAAAATAAAACATTGGTGAAACTATATTGCTTGTAAATAGCTAGTAAAAAAAAAAAACCCAGCAAGTAAACATGGAATTAACAGTAAAATTTTGCAGTAGAAAGACTGAAAAAATATTTTATTGTAAAATATACTCCAATAATCTTTGTTTTACTTACAACTTTGTTATTGTAAATATTTTTACTATGTAGTTAAGTTAACAGGTATTTCTGCATCAGAACTAGCCGTTTCATAATGCACTGCTCTATCAGGTGGCCTGGCATTCATCCTTACCTCCTGGTTGAATTCCACAGCCATTTGAGTGAGAAGTGATGTGAAAAACCCTGAATTCTGCAGGAGAATCCGACCTGTCACGCCCAGGTATGTAGACATAACCACAGGATACCTCTGTAGTCAAACACACAAGCATGTGTAAACAATAAAAACTGGAAACAGTACATTTTCACTGAAATTAGGTGAGTACAATAGGAATACTGTAACAGACGGTACTGTGTTCACACTCACTTCGCCTTCGACTATCCCTCTTAACACAGCTGGCAGAAGAGGCTGAAACATATGGGAACCCAATACAGGACTTACTTTTATGGCAATTTCAACAACCTGTAAGAAACAAAAGGAAAGAGAATTAAAGTGGGCAAGAGTAGAAATTGGAAGTTTAACAGCCTAAAATTTCCAAGTACTCAAAATGATTGTGAAGGATTTGAACGCTCATCTTTAAATTCCTTGGTTAGATGTTCAACTGTTTATCCACAGTATGAAATCAAAACCTTCATACTGCATTATGTTTTGTTTTCTGCAAAAACATTAAAAACATGGGTTCCACATCACTTGGGCGGTATGTTTATTATAACACTAAGGGGGGAAATGAAGTAAAAACATGTCTAATATATAGACCTATATCTACAAACTTACATATTTTTTTATAAGCAAACTTTAAAATTAGTGAAATATCACAATTTTTTTGAACATTTTTGATTAGATTTGTTCAAATGGGAATAAATCAATGTACTGAAATCTATCATATTTTTTAGATCCCAAAATAGATTAATTTAGAAATTATTATTATTTTTTTTTTAGAGAACTGAGGTCTTGGGGAACTCGCACATAAAGAAAGAGAAATCTTAACAGAACATCAGGGTCATATATGACTTGTTCAAGGGCACAATGGTGGTTGTTTAAGTCTCTTTTTATGTAGGAATCAAACCACAGGGACTCTATTAATATATTTTAACATCATCGTGAATCGAGAAGGAGAAGGTTTGCAACAAGCCTACTGGCATGGCCTTTAGGGAAATGGAATGGCCAAATAAAAAGCACATTAAATTATTGTGAATTTCACAACTCTGTTTAATATTATATCACCAGCAAAATCAGATCGAATATATCATAAATATTCTACATATATCACCCAGCCCTGCTGCACACTTCTGACCTTGAGGACAACCAACTAATTTTCAATGATGTGAAATTGCCTAGCTGTTCTGAAAGAGGGTAAGAGGAGCTTGTAGTTGTGTGAATTCTGTTGTCAGACTATGTATTGGCTTGAGAAGGGATCTTGGCAGCCCAAGGCCATTACCCTCCTGTTCCAGCCTCACTTTGACAGGATGCAGGATGAACCGCTCCCTCAAGGTGCGCTACGAATTTCATTTTTCTTCTTCAAGCCACTGGTGCACAAACAGCCTGGCACAAAGAGCTGAACTTTACTTAAGTGACTACAGAGGGGTAATCTAGAAACAACATGTATAAACGAATGCGTCTAATGTGTCTGGATTACAGCCATGATGGAGTAGAAAGCTTGAGCTGGCACAGCCTTCCCAAACTTTTGTGGGAAATACGCCACTTTCTTTTTCAAAGTGTAAAAAGAAACAGGAAAACAAAATGTAAAAATACTTGGGTACACTTTACTGTTTTGAGGTTCACTTACATTTACATTCACTTAGACTTACATTTTGCACATTATTGTAAACACTTAAAGGGGTCGTGATCTGCCTTTGTTTTATTTTTATTTGTATTTTTTATTTTGAACTGTTCTCTGAGGTCCACTTATAATGTTATCAAGATTTTTACATAAAAAAAATTTTTTTTTTTAAAGTAATAGGCTATTTTCTGTCCAGTTTTTAACCCCCTCATCAGAACACTCTGTCTGAATAGGCGTGGCGGATTTTAAACCCGGAAATAAACACCCACTGCTATGATTGGCTAAAGGCCCGTTCACACCAAGGACAATAACTATAAAGATAATGAAAAAGATAACGATATTAGCGTTCACACCAGCGCATTATATTGTCTGTTTATTCTCAGCACATGCTCGTCTGCCGCTTTAAATTCTCAAGCTCGTTATAACAGGATTTTGATTGGGTGTCAATGTTTTTATTGTTTATCAGCTAGAAAAAAGAAAAAAAATCATTCTGAAAGTGATTCCAAGGATATCATTTCTCTGTGCCTTTATCGTTATAGCTGTGGTGTGGACTCTGCTATTCTTTAATATTGAGGACTATTTTTAGAACTATATCTTTATCGTTATCGTCCTTGATGTGAACGGGCCTTAACAGTTGTGTATGTTTAGCAGCCTACATCCTTCATAGAGTACATATCAGTAGCCTACATATCAAACAATCGGTAATAACAGACAAAGCAATAGTGACCACGTAATGAAAACAGTTCCCCTTTCAGTCGGTCACTCCGAGTCACGTCGGATGACCGACGAAATTGGGATATCGCCAGAGAGACCAATCCACTTCGAGTGTAACTAAACGAGCCAATGGACATTGGCATGCGATTATTGCATCCAGCTGCCGCTGATCACAGCGTGAGCATAAGAGGCAGCTGATGCACCGCATCAATTATCCTTTCGCTTCGGAGCCGAGCGGTAGTGGTTAAAGCTACTGCTCTCCCTTCCAAGAGAGTGTTCTGCGAGCGAGTGCGGGCGTTACGGCGCGGCAGCGGTGGTCACGGTGTCCGGGAGAGAAAGATCGTCTTCCTGCTGACAGCCACACTAGGAGTGTGCGGTGGCCAGCTCCCCTGCGTGCTTCAGCACTAAAAGAGCATTTCTCTGAAAGAGCAATTTCTCTAAAAGAGCAACACGGGTGATCGCGTCTTTTTAAAGATGTCTTTTCACCCGTGCGTTTCTGGGTGTGGTCGTTTCCTGGCGCCTCAGGACGGTCACGATCGCTTCCTCACGTGTCTGGGCATTCAGCACGCTGAGGTGGCTTTCGTGGATGGTTCATGTTCTTCTTGCGGGGACATGACCATCTCGGAGTGCGACTCTGTTATGTCAAACATGGCAGAGTCCCTCTGCCTGCCGTGATCCGGCGTGCACACTGGATCCGGTGGAGTCAGAGGTGATTGAGGATTACGGTGAGGGCTTCCCCAAGTGGAACTCCTCACCCCTCAAGCACTCCGCAGCCGGTGGAGCTGCCGAAGGAGCGCGCTGGCCACGCGTTTCCTTCGGTGCCCCCTCTGACGACCAGATGTCGATCACTGCATCGGAGGGTGGGCCCTCTCTCTCCGGGGATGATGACCCGGCTGCGTTGCCCCCTTCGGGTGTGGTAGCGTTGTCCGTGCCAGACCCAGAGATGACGGCTATGCTTTCCCGGGCCGCCGAGAATGTCGGGCTCGTGTGGAATCCTAAAAAGCCACCGTGTCCCGATCCTTCGAGGCTGGGCGAGTGGTTCCTCGGTGGGGGTGGCGCTGGTTCTCAGCGCCCCCCTCCGGTGCCATTCTTTCCGGAAGTGCATGAGGAGCTGACAAGATCGTGGAGGGCACCTTTCACTGCCCGAAACACATCTTGTAGTTCTTCCGCTCTCACCACCCTCGATGGTGGAGCCGCTTTGGGGTATGCGGGCATCCCCTCGGTGGAACGGTCTGTGGCCATGCAACTGTGTCCAACAGCCGCTTCCACCCTGCGGGGTGATCCGTGTCTCCCCTCACGGGCCTCTAGGTATTCGTCAGGTCTAACTGGCAGTGCTTATAGAGCCTGTGGGGAGGCGGCTTCCGCCCTCCACGCTATGGCGTTGCTGCAGGTCCACCAGGCCAAAGCACTGAAAGACCTGCACGAGGGTGGTCACGACCTGGCGGTTCTACATGAGCTGCGTGCTGCGACGGACCTCGCGCTACGAGTGACGAAGGTGACCGCACAGTCTCTGGGTCGTGCGATGTCCAGGAGCGCCATCTCTGGCTGTGTCTCGCTGACATGAAGGAGCAGGAGAAGGTACAGTTCCTGAATGCTCCCGTGTCACAGACCGGCCCTTTCGGCGACGCTGTCGAGGGCTTTGCCCAGCAGTTCTCGGCAGCCCAGAAGCAGACTGAGGCAAACACATCATGCGCCGGAGGAAACCTGCTGCTTCCACTCCGGCTGCAGCCACTCAGCCTGCTCGTCGCCGTGGGCGCCCCCCTGCGGCCGCCCCCGCTCCCGCGCAGCCGCAGCAGCCTTTCACCAGGCAGCGTCGTGGAGCCGGTCGCAGGCAGGACGCCCAGCCCGTCCAGGCCCCCGCCAAACCTGGCGGCAAGCGCAAGTGCAAGAGGCCCTGGGACGGTCGACCCAGAGATGGAGGAGACTGCTCATCGGGAGATGGTGACTGCACCACTCCCTCCCCCGGAGGAGGGCCGGGTGGAGTATCTTTTGTTCATTTTGTTCCGCCTCTGGCCCAGCAGCCAGCGGTACCCAAAACATCAGTAAAGAGCGGTCTCCTCAATCTCCGGGTCTCAAGAGGAGGAGAGTGGTGATCCGTGCATCACAGGATCGCTTCCCTCCTCCTCTCTCGCCAGCAGGCAGCGGGTGGTTGCCCAAGAGCACCCCTCCTGCCCATTCGTGGAACCAGGTAAGGGCAGTAGCACTCCAGTCCCCGCTTCAAGTCGTCAAACGCCGGGCTGTCACAAGCCTCAAGCCGGGTTCCTGTGTCTCCTCCCACGCGAGGAGAAATCAGGTGAGTGCTACACTACACACCCAGACCCCGCCCCCTGCCGTCACAGGCCAGGCCGTCACAGGCCCTGGGGCCGGTCCCTGTGTTCCACCTCGCTGCCCCACCGCGGGCATGTCGGTGGGCCCGTTGGCCCCGCTGGTGCGGTCTCTCGGAGCCTGGTTAGCGCTCCCCAGCCCGTCCCGGTGGCTCCTGCGGACCATCAGACTCGGCTATGCGATTCAGTTCGCCCGGCGTCCCCCCCAAGTTCAGGGGCATCCGGTTCACTTCAGTCAAAGCCGTCGATGCCCCTGTCTTGCTCGCGGAGATTGCAGTCCTACTGGCGAAGGATGCAATAGAGCCGGTCCCTCCAGCCGATATGAGGTCGGGGTTTTACAGCCCTTACTTCATTGTGCCCAAGAAAAGCGGTGGGTTACGACCGATCTTGGATCTGCGAGTTTTGAACCGTGCACTTCACAAGATGCCGTTCAAGATGTTGACGCAGAAACGCATTTTTGGATGCGTCCGTCCCCTAGATTGGTTTGCAGCAATCGACCTGAAGGACGCGTACTTTCATGTTTCGATTCTCCCGCGACACAGGCCATTCCTGCGATTCACGTTCGACGGTCGGGCATATCAGTACAAGGTCCTGCCCTTCGGGCTGTCCCTTTTCGCCTCGTGTCTTCACCAAAGTCGCAGAGGCGGCCCCTTGTTCCCTTGAGAGAACGGGGTGTGCGCATTCTCAACTACCTCTACGACTGGCTCATACTTGCACAGTCTCGAGAGCTGTTGTGCGCACACAGGGACCTGGTGCTCAGGCACCTCAGCCAGTTGGGCCTTCGGGTCAATTGGGAAAAGAGCAACTCGTGCCAGTGCAGAGGATCTCTTTTCTCGGCATGGAGTTGGATTCGGTCAACCAGACAGCACGCCTCACCCAGGAACGTGCTCAGTCGGTGCTGAACTGCCTCAAGACTTTATCAGGCAGGACAGCGGTCCCACTGAAACTCTTTCAGAGGCTCCTGGGGCATATGGCTGCAGCTGCGGCCATAGTTCCGCTCGGTCTGCTCCATATGAGACCGCTTCAGCACTGGCTCCATGGTCGAATCCCGAGGTGGGCGTGGAAACGCGGTACTCACCGGGTTCAGATTACACCGGCCTGCCGCAAGACCTTCAGCCCGTGGTCAGATCCTTCGTTCCTTCGGGCAGGAGTGCCCCTGGAGCAGGTATCCAGGCATGCTGTGGTATTCACGGATGCCTCGACCACCGGCTGGGGTGCCACGTACAACGGGCACGCAGTATCAGGGGTTTGGACGGGCCCCCTTCTGCGTTGGCATATCAATTGCCTCGAGTTGCTGGCAGTACGCCTTGCCCTGTGCCGCCTCAGAGGGCGCCTTCGGGGCAGGGACGTTCTGGTCCGTACGGACAACACTGCGACCGTTGCCTATATCAACCGGCAAGGCGGTTTGCGCTCCCGTCGCATGTCGCAACTCGCCCGCCACCTCCTCCTCTGGAGTCAGAAGCATCTGAGGTCCCTTCGTGCCATCCACATCCCAGGAGTGTTCAATCAGGCGGCCGACGAGCTGTCTCGAGCGGCACTTCCTGGGGAGTGGAGACTCCATCCCCAGGCGGTCCAGCTGATTTGGAGTCGGTTCGGAGTTGCTCAGGTAGACCTGTTTGCATCTCCAGAAACCACCCACTGCCAGTGGTTCTACTCCCTGTCCGAGGCAACGCTCGGCACGGATGCACTGGCACACAGTTGGCCCCAGGGCTTGCGCAAGTATGCGTTTTCCCCAGTGAGCCTGCTAGCACAGACATTGTGCAAGATCAGGGAGGACGAGGAGCAGGTCCTGTTAGTGGCTCCATATTGACCCAACAGGACCTGGTTCCCGGAACTCATGCTCCTCGCGACAGCCCCTCCCTGGCCGATTCCTCTGAGGAAGGATCTGCTTTCTCAGAGACGGGGCACCCTCTGGCACCCGCGTCCAGACTTGTGGAAACTTCATGTGTGGTCCCTGGACGGGACGCGGAGGTTCTAGGTGACCTGCCCCAGGAGGTAGCGCTCACTACCGCTTCAGCACGAGCACCGTCCACAAGACGGGCCTATGCGCTGAAGTGGAACCTGTTCGTCGAATGGTGTTCCTCTTACCAGGAGGACCCCCGGAGATGTTCGATCAGAGCCGTGCTTTCCTTTTTGCAACAAGGGTTGGAGCGTAGGCTGTTCCCCTCCACCCTTAAGGTATATGTTGCTGCTATTTCTGCCCACCACGACCCCATAGAGGGGAGGTCGGTGGGGAAGCACGATCTGGTCGTCAGGTTTCTTAGGGGGGCCAGGAGGTTAAATCCTCCGAGGCCTCCCTCCCTTCCCTCTTGGGATTTGGCTTGGTGCTAAGAGCCCTACAAACTGCCCCCTTTGAGCCGTTGCAGTCAGTCGAGTTGAAGTTTCTTTCTATGAAAACCCTACTCCTGACTGCATTGGCCTCAATCAAGAGGGTGGGGGACCTGCAGGCATTTTCGGTCGACGAGTCGTGCCTTGAGTTTGGGCCGGCTGACTCCAGTGCAACACTGAGGCCCCGGCCCGGCTATGTGCCCAAGGTTCCTACCACGCCCTTCAGGGACCAGGTAGTGAGCCTGCAAGCGCTGCCCCTGGAGGAGGCAGACCCAGCCCTAGCTTTGCTCTGTCCTGTACGCGCACTGCGTCAGTACGTGGATAGAACTCAGAGCTTCAGGACCTCAGAACAGCTCTTTGTCTGTTACGGAGGACAGCAGAAGGGGAAGGCTGTCTCCAAGCAGAGGATGGCCCACTGGATAGTGGATGCCATCACCTTGGCCTACGAAGCACAAGGTGTGCCCTGCCCACTCAGGTTGCGTGCTCACTCCACTAGGGGTGTCGCATCGTCCTGGGCGCTGGCTCGTGGTGCCTCGCTAGCAGACATCTGTAGAGCTGCGGGTTGGGCGACTCCCAACACGTTCGCTAGGTTTTATAGCCTACGTGTCGAACCGGTTTCCTCCTGTGTTCTCACCTCAAACGGGTAGTGGCACTGAGAGGGCCGGCTCAGAGTCGGCTTGCGGCGTCCTTACGCCTAATTCTCCAGAGAGTTCCTTAACCAGGCAAACCCTGTTGAGTCCTCCAGCACTCTGGCGTCCAGACGCGGCGGGGCGTCCGGCGCCAGGCCTTCAGCCAATGAATTCTTGAAATCTGGTGCGAGGCTAGTGCCCATATGAGAGACCCTGTCGGGATCCCATATGTGTATTCCACGGTATTCTTATTAGAGCCATGTTTCCCCTGGCGGACCACGTTCTGCCATCTCTAAAGATGCAGCCTGAGCCATCTCAGAGACTTCCATGTGCAATAGGGCCCTTCGGGGTTACTTCACATGTTTGAATGTCACTTAACCCCCTCTGGGAGGAGGTGACTCCGCAGTGTGCCTCTTCCAAGTGGAAGGGCACGCTTCCCAGTGTTATCCTAGTCCTACTGTTTGGGTTGTTCAAGGAACACCAGTAGTTGACCTTCTCTGTGTAGAGCCCGGTCCTATCGTCTGCCTTATAGGAAGGGTCAGGAGCCCTACACAGGGCACTGGAAGGGGCAGCTCCTGTGGCGCTTTGGTAGGGATCCCAATTTCGTCGGTCATCCGACGTGACTCGGAGTGACCGACTGAAAGGGGAACGTCTCGGTTACGTATGTAACCCTCGTTCCCTGAAGGAGGGAACGGAGACGTCACGTCCCGTCGCCACAGTCGCTGTACCACCGCTGAGCTGCCGGGTCGCCGGCTCGGCTCCTCAGCGAAAACATAATTGATGCGGTGCATCAGCTGCCTCTTATGCTCACGCTGTGATCAGCGGCAGCTGGATGCAATAATCGCATGCCAATGTCCATTGGCTCGTTTAGTTACACTCGAAGTGGATTGGTCTCTCTGGCGATATCCCAATTTCGTCGGTCATCCGACGTGACGTCTCCGTTCCCTCCTTCAGGGAACGAGGGTTACATACGTAACCGAGACGTTACTCACACTTGTGTGGTGCGATATCGGATGATATCTTTTAGTTTCAACCTTTCTAAAATTCCTGCGTCAAATTGTGCCTTGTTTGTAATGGCTTGTTGGTTTTAGTGAACAAAGGACCAATTCCTTACTGATGTGGTCTGGAAATTCATTAAAAATAAAGTTAATCAAATATAGTTTACCAATTGGCTTCTGCATAGACCTGCGTTTTCCACTCTCGTTAATTACACTACATGCGCAAATCAGTGGGCGGGGCTAAACAGGTAGTGATGTAGAAGCAGGTGATCTTCTTCTGCGGAGGCATCATAAAGTGGCACACTCCACAACCTGTCATTTTGGCAGATTGACTTCAATATAAGCTGTTTTTAGACTAACAAGAAAGTTTTGAGTTCTCAAACATATAGAATGAACGTTTATTAGCAAATGTCTTACTGTAACCAGCATTTTTGCTTAAAAAAATGAGGGATGAGTCAAAACCATTTCTTGAGGTAACTGTATGATACAACTATTGATACAGCTTGAATTCTGAACATTCCTTTACTATCCATCATATAGAAATACACAAACCACATCAGTTCTGTAAGTAGTTGTAAGAATGTTTCTCAGAGGAGGATCTGGGCACTGACAGTCCGCAAGCTGGTGGTCAGTGTGTGTGAGCATCCAAGGACGCCCCTACGGGCTCCCACTTGTACTTGGCTCCAGCTGCAGAGTTTGCTCTTCAAATCAATCACTAACTACCACATGTTTCCCTGCGGATGTCCTGGCCAGGGCAGATAGAATGCCAAAAACATTTTCATAAACCTCACTGAAATCATTCAAGCTAGCCTGACTTAAAGCCCTGGTTTCATGTAAGTTTTTTTTAAAGGACAGTTCAGATGAAAATGAAAATTCTGTCATTTATTCACCCTCATGTTGTTGTAAACTATGTTTTTGCTTCTTCCATGGAAAAAAGCTTGAAAGTTTTGGTTCTCATTCATTGAAACTGCATAGAATCAAAAAATCAGCACAGATTTTCTCCTTTTATTCAACAGACAGAGATGTCATACAAGTTTGAAAAAAATGTGGGTGAATAAATGATGACAGACTTTAAATTTTTAGCTGAACTATCACTTTAGGCCTGGGAAATCCTATCGACATGGTGAGCAACATCTCTATCTGATTTTTGAGCACTCTTAACAGAAGTGCCTTAAAATTAGTTCCTCTTGACAAAGGTGATTTCTGTCATAAAAGGACATGAACTGTAAAGTCCTTGATCCATGTACACCGTCAGACAGTTAAATGGCCTGTCATCTCTCATTGTCCTTTAGCCTTTGACTCTAGCGAAATCTCTCCAAACTAATTTTACTGAGAAGATGGCCCCTTCTCTCTGTGTTAATTAAAAACGTCAATAAAGAGAAAGCAGTGTCGCCAGATACTGCTGATTTAAATGAACAGTCAGTTAGAGAATTACAAAGCTCTGGCCCATGAACCCAATGATTTACGTACCAAACATGCTACCTGCGGTGTAAGAAGGCAGGGGATCCTCCGAGGTTAATCGAATGGCTGCCCACACGTCTGAGACTTTCACTGCCTACACAGATGCTTTAATGCATTCAGAACAGTTCCCATGTAGAGTAGCAAATGGAGGAGTGCAGGTCTGACAGGTTGTTTGATATGTAGAGACTCATAAAATGTTAACTTATTAACCCTTAAAAGAACAGTTCACCACATGACAAAGCTATTTATTCATTCTAAAGCTGCAATACTTTAATTGTTCACAAAATGAGATATTAAGCAAAATGTTCATGCTGCTTTTTATACAGAGTGAAAGTGAATGATGATTTATATTGGCAAAATTCAAAAAGGATAAAGTAGTATCATAAATCTTTTTTATGACTTATGTGCTATTAATATGTCTTCTGAAGACATTCGGCATCTTTGTGAGAAACATACTGAATTTATACTACCTTTCAGAAAGTTCAGAAAGATTTTGTATTAAAGAAAATTATTTTAATCAGTTAACTGAATAAAATTGTCAGTAAAGACCTTTTTTAGACTTTTGTAACAATGTTACCAAATATTTCAATTTCAAATAAATATGGTTCTTTTGAACTTTCTATTCATCAAAGGATCCTTGAATAAAAATAAAAAAAAAAGCAGTTTTCAACACTGATAATAAGAAATGTTTTTTAAGCACCAAATCAGCAAATTAGAATGATTTCTGAAGGATCATTTTTCAGGAGTTTTCAAAAATAATGAAAGCACATTCTGTTTGTATGGTTTCAGAAGATTTGTAAAATAGCAAACGCATCTTATTAACAACTTTGTCGTTTTTTTTTACCCGCCTCATTTGTGGAGACCTAAATTACCATCTACTTTCATTATATGGAAAAGAGGCGCTTGGACATTCTACCCAAAATCTTGTTTTATTTAACAGAGGAAATAAATGGAACGACATGGGGGAAAATAAATGATGCAAAACTATTGATCAGAAGATCAAACATCTCTGATTTTAATATGTAAAGACTGCACATTTAATTAATTTATTTATTGTTTCTCTTGTACAAGACAACAAATAAGAAGACACGGTAAGGACAAAAGGACCACCAAAATTGGTTCTGAAAGAATAATATACAGGGATTCAGTAACAATCAACCTAAACAGATGCTGTAGATTTTTCTCCCAGCATACCCTACTTTTTATTTTCAACAGACGTCTTGTTCACACAGATTCCCACCATCAAAAGGCACAAAACGAGGATTCTATCAAACTGTCAAAAAATATACATGTACGTCTCAGATAACCTTGGGCTCATTTTTTTCCAATTAAAGTTGCCTTCACTCTCGTGGAAAGATGCTGCCTATTGGCACAATGGAAGATGTGGAGCGGTTAAACATGCACACTCACCTGCGCTCCACGCTACTTGAGGGAGAAAAATGACTAAAGTTAATTAGAAAAGTTTCACAATGCCCTAAAGAGATGACACAACAACAATGCTGCCACAATACAACACTAATATTAACACAATTATCCAAAACCTCTGGTAACATTACTCTTCCTAGCACTCCAGCTCTTCCTGCGGAGGTGCAGAGCGTGTTTTATGCTCCAAATTGGCTTAGGGTCTCCGATGAGCATCTGCTAACCTATGAAGGAGCAGCTGGAGGCCAAAACGAAAAGCTTTATCTCTAATGGCAGCATCTTGGCAGCTGTTCCACAGTGCTCTGTCCCCCCGCCTCCAGAGAGAACCGGAACTGCAGAGCGGACAAGAACCTCGCTTTGAAGCCCACATCAGACAGGCTTCCGCTGTATGACCCCTGTATGATAATTATCTGTGCTGCAAGGTCCAACTGGTCACACCGGTAAATGAATTAATTAAAATGGCTGAAAATAAGTTATTAAAATATTGGGGTCCCGGACATAGCCTTCATCATTTCTTCAAAGTAAAAATCTGCCCCAACTGTTTGTGTGGAAACAGTGTCAGAAAGCATGCCCCTTCTGTCAGATCTAAGATCTCGAGTGCATTTGCTAAAGCAAGCGAAGTTGAGAACGGCTTCAAAAAAAGCTGAGCTGACTGTGGACTACTCAAAACCAAAACGACAGGGTTGAGGAATGCGTTTTCTAGTGATTATTCTGCAGCAGAGCCAGGGCACTTCATTTCACAACAGAGCATCAAGAAGACGAGCACAAAAGAGCCTTGCGGGGAAGGATTGAGTCGTACCTTCAGAACCTGGACTTGGCCTTCTGTGGTGATGTCTCTCAACAGTTCACAGAAAGATCTGCAAAGGGCTTCAGCATAGTTCTAGAGAAAGATGACCACATGTAAAAACAGAGCACAATCATTTCTGTTATGCTGTGCATCATATATGGTTATAAGACGAATAGTTTCAGTCCTTGGTTATGACTGGCTGAAGACATTGTAAAATAACATACACTTGTAATATATCAGTATTACATCGCTGATGAACTGGCATTGCTTGGCAGAAGGATTATTATTTATCATCAATACATCATTTTTGCTGTGTTTATTTTATATGTAATAATTGTCATGCCACTAAGTTGTTCCAACATCTTAGGGCTTATTGCTTAAATAAAATATTAAAATACAGAAAATTAATAATAAAAAAAAAGGGAAATCTTTAATTAGGGGTGTGCGATATTGACAAAAAATAATATCTCGATATTTTCTGGGATTTTATCGATAACGATAATCAGACGATATTTTGCTGATGTGTTATTGTGCTGGTATCTTAAGGACTGCCGTGGACAGCTGACTCCTAAAGTTTTTCATATTCTTCATATTCTATGTGGTGGTCAGTTCACACTGATAGAAATTAATCTTTTCCAATAAGCTTAAACTGATTTTTACATTTTATGGCTATTTTTACCTTCATAAAGCCATTTTTCTCTAAAAGTGTCCATTATCTTTTGAGTGAAATTCTTACATTAAATCAGTGAATTAGAATAATAAGACATTTGGGCTGTTACCAAACAAATGATATCAGTATCAACAAAATTCATCTTTGCAATGCAGAGGAAACAGAAGCTGCATCTGAAGTGGCATTTAGATGTATTTACACACTGTTTAATACAAGACATGAATGCATTTAACCTGCAATTATAAATGCATAAATAATGTTTTGATATTTTAAAAACATAAAACGTTGAATACTGATATTTGAAATGATTTAAATAATAAAAGATACTTTAAATGTGAAATTAAAACCACCAGTAGATGGCAGCAAGTCACTGTTAATAAGTGAGGCATTGCGATTGAACCGAATCATTTAAATGGTTGATTCATTCAGGAACGAAACACTGTCATGTTGCTCAGAGACGCAAAACTGTGCTGTGGCTGTGTTTGGAATTATTTTTGTTGTCGAAATAGTGCAAAAACAGGAAATATGGTGTCTAAAACGTAAGTCTCTTAATTAACTTCTTATTTAACTATTGTAAAAAATCAATATCACATTTGTAATCATGGTAATTTTTGGAGAAAAACGGCACTCTTCGTGTGAAATTGATTAACTATATGAAGTGGTAAAAATATATACATTTTCTGCCCCCATGTTTTGAATTTGTGATCATTCTAAATGTATTTTAATAGACTGAATCATGCAGTGAAAGAACGCACTCTAAATGCGTATGTGCACTTGTCAAGATTTCACATAATGTATGCATGCACTCTGAGGGTGTTTTGAATGTATTTGGCAAAATACTCGATAATGTCAAATCGCACATCGTTAAAAGAACAATTACGATATTATCGCAGACAATATAGATCACACACCCATATCTTTAGTTAACATTCTTTCATCATAAATTAACTAAACAAAAGTGTCTGTTTGTTCACTTAATAGTGTCTGTTGCCATTTTTGCTATCACCTTCTAATGTAAAGTTCAATTTATTTATGTTTTATTTTTTTTGTAATTATGAGAAATATTCCAGATGTTTCATCATTTTTTTTTTTTTTAATTATCCAATTAGAAGTTTCCCAATAAAAGATTTTGGGAACCCTCTTTTAATTCATGATTAATTGATTGTTCCTGAGACCTTAAATTCACTTTTTGAAAATGACAGCATTAGCAATGAATGTGATCAATTCTGAGGATCGGTTTGTCTGACTTTAAATAAGGTTAGTTAAAACATTACTTGGTATAATGTCAAATTTTCAGAGGATGGTTAAAAATATCAACACGTCAACATCCTCAGTTGAGCTCACTTTACCTTTTATTTCGAACCTGTTATACACTCTGTTCATTTACTTACAGTTGTGTACACAAAATCTATAAAGGTTGCATAGAATTCTATTGTTTTTTTTTAAAGTTACAGAGCTTAAAATGCCCTGGAAACAAGAACATCTCTGTAGAAGTCACTCATTATAAAAAAAAAATTCAAACTGAAACATCACACACTAGTCTGTTCAGATTTATGCCACATTCACTTTTGAGAAAGTGCAAATAAGGTTATGTTCACACAGTCATTCCCATCTTTGAATGTCTGCTTATTTGAAGTCTTTTTTCCACCAACCTGTAAGAAATCTGTAGCCGAGAGATAAATGTAGGCATTGATGATCTGAAAGCACGTGCGCACGTTCTCTGAGCTCAGTTCTGAAATAGAGAAACAAAATAAGAACGATACCAGGGTGAAGCAATATCACAGAGCAATATCTCTGAGAGAAAAATAACAGGTAGGAGAGAACATGAACACCAGCAGTGAGGGAGACAGAAGCTGTGTGTGGAAAGACAGGAAAATGGTTACATTTCATATAACAAAACATCAGTCTGGAGCACAGACAACTCTTCGCCGCAACACTGACTCATCCAGAACTCACACTCCTGCAGATGGAAGACAAGACAACAGGAAACAACCGCAGTGGTAGACCTTCATGTATTTAAACCTTTACGCAAACAACATCTTTTTAGTTTAAGTGGGATTAATTATGGATAGAATACTGCTCAATGCTGAAAAATTTATTATCAATTTCAAGGCTGAAAATATTTGTGCTGCTCAATATTTATTTATTTTTTAAAACCATGGCAGTTGTTTTTTACATAAAAAATTGGAAAGAACAATTTATGTCACTTTTGATTAATTTAATGCATCCTTGATAAATAGAAGTATGAACATCCTTTTAAAAACCATAAGACTATAACTAAAAGATTAAAAATTAATGCTAGTACAATAATATTATATACATAGGCACAGTGTTTTATAATGTTCACTGATGTGGAAATAAAATATTGACATCTAAAGCCACTTTGTGATGTCTATTCATTGTGTTCATTAAAATATTGCAATGTCTTTGAATGAAGTTCATATGGAGACTTTTCTCAGCTATACATGCAATTAATTTTAAATAGTCCTTTTCCAAACTTCCCTATTTTCCTGTTGGGGCTCTAGTGAAGCACATAAATCAAAGTTACACTACACTAAGCTGTAAATAAAGAGGTAATCATATAGCAATTACAGTAACAATTACATCAATACACATCGGCACAACAACGAACAATGAGTCTATTTCCACAGTTCAACTGCAAGCAATGAGCATGCCACTCATCTGCTACTTATCTTGCTATTTATTGCTACAGTTGCTATGGAATCCAATAATCACTTTGACGCAGTACTTTCAATTAGATGTTGTGGCTGATCTTATTGAGCTTGAATTGAACTGTGGCCTTCATCCTGTTAAATAAGACTTTAATATTATCTTTTATAATGATTTTAATGGACTTCTATGGGTTACTGGGAAAATCAGGACACCGCGGAGGCCGACTTTCCCAGCTTCCCTTTGCAGATGATCTTGCACAAACCCATGGTGACCTGAGCTGAAAAAAAAAAAAAAAAATTGTGAAAAATGTCTCAAAGGCTGAACAGGATTTGGGGTGAATTTCAAGGGATTTAAGATGGGGTGACCCTTATATTGTTAACAGTAATGAGAGATGGCAGAATCACTGCTTCAATTGTGCCTGGAACCGCAGCGCGTTTTGTACTTTTCAAAGGTCAAGAGGGTCTCCATTCTGCACAACCTCACGGTGACACACACAGCACTTCTGGCATCCTCAGCTGATGATCTAAAGATAAAATTGCTTTTCTGAGCTGGTTATGTTCAGACTCAACATCACAAGCCCCTTTGATGGCAGCATGGACAGAAAAATGCACAAATCACTACAGAAAATACAGAGGCCATTTAGAAGGAATGAATCCATCCATACACATTCACATATATTTCAAATAAGTAAGATTTTTTTGTGATTTTGAAAGAAATCCATTATGCTCACTAGGGCTGAAACGATTAGACGACATAATCGACAACATCAACAATAAAAAATTGTCGACAAATGTTGCTTGATCTCATATGACCTAATGTAAGCTGTAATGCAAGACTGTAATTCAGCCCTCCTGGATGCAATTCAAGAGAAGACGACACAACGCTTCAGAGCAAATGCAGCCGAAACTGAGGCTGCTAAGCGGCGTTTAGATAAATATGTAAATATATGCTGCGTGCTTTCCTTTCAATAACAAAATAAACACAAAAAACACTGACAGCGGTGTGAAAGCAGCAGTTAAGTATGCACACACTCTCCAGTTTGGTACTCTAGTAAAGTCCAGTCATGTCAAGATTATTTATATAGTATTTTATGCAATAGATAGCCTTAACTCAAGCAGTTTTACAGTATTAAAAATGAAAAACCAAAGTCAGTGTCGCTTTTAGTTAGAATTACAACTTGACCTTCTGTTATAAAGCAGCTCTCCTGTGTGGACCTAGCTAATGATAAAATCTTTTTATTAACGGGGAAAAAAAAATAGTATTTTATTAAAGTTATAGTTTGGTTTGCAGAGATCAAAGCTCAGGTTGATCTAGCTGAGGACTGTATTGATTATCATAACCCTAAAAGGTATTTTGAGAGAGATTATACTGTGAATAAAATATCCAAAAATAAAACATCTTACGTTTATTTTGTTTATCCATATGACTTACAAAAGGAGATGTTAGGCAGAATGATGAGTCATTCAGTTACTTTTTCATATAGCTAATTAAATGGTGAATGAGAGTTTCTCTGTCTGTCATCTCGTGTGCCAAATATATTTATTTGTACATAATAATTGTAATTACATAATATGATTTTCAAAAGCTGAAGTGATTACCTTTATTTATTTGTTAGAATATATATAACTCAATATTTTAACTAATTGTAAAAGCTGAATAATCAAAGTCTACTGGTTAATTAGTGAAATAATTGATGATTAGTCAATTAATCATTCTAATAGTAGTTAGATTAATCATTTATCAAAAAAATCGTTTATTGTAGCCTTAACGCGCACCATGCACATTAATATTGTGAAATATTGTTACAAAATTTAAAATAACTTTCTATTTTAATATATATTTCAAAACTTACTTTTTTCCTGTGATGGCAAAGCTGAATTTGACATATTTCTGAATTTTATACACAAACACACATATGCATGCATACATATAATAACAGCCCCACAATGTTCAGATAATGGAGCTGGTTCTCTGAAATGGGATTTTTTTTCCGACAGCATTGAGTGGTCCATTTCCTGTACAAGAGCACTTTACGCTTCCTCCTCTTAACGCACTATCATGAGAACGCTGTCCGCAGACTGCTTGGAGTTCAAATTATTTGAATAAAATTAAAATCATTCCCATTTCACAATAAATAAATGAAAACGCTCCTCTGCTTCCCCTAGCCATGATTCGCAGATAATGATGATGAGGTACGAAACAATTTAATTTCTACCATCTCTTGCAGTCCATGAATATTTATGTCATCAGAAGAACAGCAGCTCTGCTCAGCCTCTAGAGCACAGTAACAAGTGCGTCATGAACACTGTTATTATACAGAGGAAAAAAAAAAATGAGCTGAAGAACAGAATAAAGATGGAGGAGAAAAAAAGAACTTCAATTTGCAACAGGGCTCATACTTAAAAACCTGCTATTTCATAATTAGATGGCAGTTATTTTTCCAGCTTTGTGTAAACAAATCTGATTTAATGTATGTACCGCTACAATGAATATAAGCAGAGTGACTGGTGTTATTTCTATCAAAGTTATTTCAATAAAGCCACAGACGACAGAACTCCTGGGCGATTCTTCACCTGTGGCCACTTTTGGCCCTGTGGACTTAAAATAAAGCAGGTTAAAACACCCACTCTCATTGGTTTATTTGCCTACTGACAATGTCCAACAATTGATGTACAAACATCATAGGTGACATATTTTGTCATTTTTCCGATATGATGGAAAAGTCATTTTCATCATATTTCAAATTATACTGATTTTACTAGTATTCTGTGGTTGAAATGACAGTTGTACAAATAAATAAAAGTCACTTATGTTCTTAGTCTTCCAAATGATAATTTCATAGCTCACTAAAAAAACATTCCTCCCTCATTTTTCTTGATTTTTCTTAAGTGTGGTGGAAATGACAGAACTGAAAATGTTTTTTTGTTTGTTTGTTTGTTTGCATTATAACAGCTTCTACGTAATAACCTAAGGCAGAAAAGTGCCTTAAATAAAATAAAATAAAATAAAGTAAAAAAAATAAACACCATTTTAATCAAAATTACACCAAACAATAATAATCTCTCTTCTCACTGCCTATAGGTTTTGTGAAGATGCTTTGGTGAACCACAAAATCTGAGTATAACAATGTTTTTTTTTTTTGTTTTTTTTTTATAACTCTGAAGTGTTAAATCTATTACTGATGATATAGCAGAAGTATTTACACCACTAATAAAGCTCTGCTGTCACAAATTGAGAAGTTCATTACATTCCTGAAAACCTTAATAAGCCAAGTGTCAACATTTCAGTAGCCCACATGGAGTTAAAGCCTATAATAGAAAATATACTGATGCCATGTCATTTAGCAGGTCTGGTAGCACTAAATAAATCAGCCAAACCAACCTGTGCAGCACCATTCAGGATACATTATACACTACAATTAATACCATCAGTGGTGCCATTCTTCATCCCTTTCAAAACTTTTTTTTCTTCTTTTTATTGAAAAAGTTGACAAAAAACTTCTGACAGCACAGTATGATTTCAATTAAGTAATGACAATGGCACATATATAAATAAATAAAGCCAATGTCTGGAAAACACAATCATTATGTCTGCACTGCCATTACTGGAGTTTATTTAAAGACCATAAAAGCTAAATCTGAGTATTATAAAAGATTTTTTTTTTTCTGGGAAGGAACAAAGTGCTAGGATTCTCTGAAATCTATTACTGATGCCACAGGGAATTGTAAAATGAATATTTGTGGAGCTTGTATTCAAATCCATGTTTGAGCATAATTAGCTGGGAATTCTTGGACTAATGCAGTCAGACTGAATTATGAGCTAATCCTGCTCTGACTAAACCCTGCTCCCTCTGAGAATATAATGACCAATCCATTAATGCATGATTAAACATGCTGCTACAGCTACTTCAAATCTCTTTTTCCCCTCTAGTTTCATGTCAGTTTGATATAGGCTTTATAGGCAACCTGAATGGCAATTAAATAACATTAACTATGAACTACTTTTGAAGTACTTTTAAATCTTAAAGGGATAGTTCACCTTCAGTTGGTGGAATCCCACTGACTTCCATATTATGAAAAAAAAAAAAAACACACACACTATGCAAGTCAATGGGGACCGACTTAAGGATAAACTATCCCTTTAAGCAGATGCATTACTGGTGAAAAAAACTTTGGTGTAACTGAAATAGTACAAAAGTACACTTACAGACACTTTAATCAAATCCAAATTACAAACAAGAAAATGCACAGGTAATTATAATACATGAGCCAATATAAACTATAAGCAATAATGCAATAAAAATGAGCACAATAACATAATTATTTAAACTGACTAGTAAGCATTTCACCTGAACAACTAAAAACTATACAACAATTAGATTAATAAAAATGGGATCAAACAGAATGTTTCTTAACCATTATTAACATAACACAATGTCTTAAAAAAGCACATGGCGTGACACATAAAAACAACATGAGACAAGAAACAATGGCATAAGAAATCTATCTGTCAGCAACAAAGCTTTAAAATGGATTCATTCAAAGATTTGTCTTGTTTTTAAACAATCCTGAGGAAGGGGAAGGGACTACATGTATAATTACTAAAGCATAAACTAGGAATAATGAAAAACTACTCATACTAACTTTGCTAATCATGATAAATTTGTACATCACTGCCAAAATAAATAAATAAATTCATAAACAAATAAAAATGAGGAAGTTAGTGTCTTTATTTCATAAAGTGCTCAAATTTGCTGGAAAAATCCTATTACTGATTAAAAAAAGCTGAAAAAAAATTTGTGGAATTTCAAGAGAAAACACTAGAAAAAACTGAATAGCACTTATTATGATGATATGTGACCATTTAAATATCTAGGGACAGTGAGGGAGATACAAGGATTTGCTTGTGCACTGAAGTGCAAAACAAATCTCATAATTTTGCCCCTTGAGCCAGATAGCATCCTTTTAATATTCAGCCATTGTTCCTCGCTCCATTAAGACATTAAGAGCTGATCTGAGGCCTTCAGAATTGTTGAGTGCTCAAGAGTGCAGACGGCCAAGGGCCAAGCACAAAGCGCCCAGAGGCATGAAGGAAAAAAAAACAAAAAACTGTCAGCTGAACAGATGTGTGCAGGGCATTGATAATGCGAAAAAATAAATAAATAAATAAACACAACTCCATAAATCTCACACGGCTGACATTCTTTTTCACTGGCATTAAATCAAGACAAGCGATATATAACCTCTCGAAGAACCAACGCAACCTCAGTGGATTTTTGTCATTAAATTATTTCTAAAAAGGTCACATGCTAGCTATAGCTTGAGGCAACAAATCAAAGTAAGAGTAAACATTACCTTAACAATATGAAATATCACTGAAATCAATGTACACAAGAAAAACTGTAAGATTTGTCTGGTCAACATGAAGCCACATTTCTAAAAGAAACTCAAACAAGCTAATGGGCAGACATTTTGCCATCAATGTTAACAGCAGATCAAAAGCTTCACATATGCATCTGCTTTCACAGAGGTGATGATAATGCTACAATAATTCAACTGCAGTAGAGAATTAGATGTACCCTGTGAAGAGCCCCACATGTGTGCAAAAAACTTCTTTTGTAGAGAAAATTATGTAAATAAACTGCATTTTAATATGTATGAATGATGTGACACTCTCGCTCGTTTCCTTGCCAGCGCTATTAAGCACATAGTGTTGAAACCACAAAGACATTTTTATGCTTTTCATGACAAGCTACGAGGCATAAAAAGTTCTGCTTTTTTATACTTTTCTATGCATAATATAAGTGGCTATTCAACTGATAAGAAACACAGTAATCTTTTTATTCACAGAAATGAAATCTTTGATACAAAAGAAAAAACCTGCTTCATTCTATACTATTTCTAGAAGTAGGATATTAAAGTGATCCAGATTTTCAAATGGTGCCATCACTGTCATGATGATTATAAACTGTTTTCTCCCTGTATGATCTATTGTTATGAATAGACATAAAAAAAACATGCAGGACAAAACACATGTCACAGATTTCCACTAGAACAGACATTTAAATTCATTCAGTCTTACTGTAAATCAGATCTTGTGACTGGAAACAAAAGAGACTGAAAGAGAAGCTTTGCAAAAGGTGATCTGCTGAGAGCAACAGCTAGACAAGACCTTATTATTTCAACATTTAATTCAACCATAATCTTTTAATTTAGTATTTTAATTAAATGAGCAATTGTAAAAAACAATTTATTGATATACCTTTAGATGGATGGACGGATGGATGGATGGATATATGATAGATAGACAGACAGACAGACACAATGGCACATGGACAGATAAAACGACAGAAACAGGCAGACAGATAGAACGACAAACAATAAATAGATAATACAGACAGATGGACAGATTGATAGACGGACAGATAGAATGGCAGAATAATACACAGATGCGAAGAAAGAATGACAGAACGATAGGCTGATAGAATAAAAGACAATAAACAGATACTTCAGACAGACAGATGAACAGATAGAAAAAGACAGAATGACAACAATAAATGGACAGAGAACGACAGAATGGCAGACAGACAGAACAATAGATAGACAGACAGAATGACAATGACAGACAGATGAAGAGACAGAATGACAGAACGATAAATGGACAGATTGAACAACAGAATGATAGAAGACAGACGGACAGGTAGAATAATAGAATGACAGATAGATGGACGATGGATGGATAGATGGATGTATAGACAGACAGAACAACAGACAGGCGTACAGACAGAAGGACAGACTGACAGATAGAATGGCAGATGGACAGATAAAACAACTGAGTGATAGACAGACTGACTGACTGACAGTAAATAGAAACTACAGACAGAATGATTAATGGACAGACAGAACGATAGCTAGACAGACAGAACAATAGAAACACAGAATGACAGATGGACAGATAGATACTACAGACAGAACGACAGATGGACAGGTAGTATGACAGGTTGAAATAATTACAGATAGATACTACAGACCAATAGAGAGACAAACCGAAAGACGGATATTCATTTTTTTAAATTACAAAACAGAAATACTACTTTTTTTTTAACATAGCCAGTGGATTCTGACTTTGTACATAGCCCCTTGTTGATATTTGAGTAGTGCTTTTAAAAGTTTACTCCTTTAAAAAACAAGATAATTTTTCATGCCTCTGAGGGCTTGTTATGAGATGTAGACACCGCTTCATTTCTAGCATCTCTCATGGACACTGATCTTTGATAAAGGCTTGTGGCTATGTCTCTTTGACAGCAAATAAACACTGCTAACAGCCTGAGCATCTAGGCCAATGTTTTCATAAAAAATAAATAAATAAATAAATAACGTCAGGAGATTCACCAAAGAGATTCAAAGAAGCAGATGGAGCATCCTTTGATGAGATGAAATCCAGACAAACAGCATATCTATAGTGTGAAAAGTGTTTCTCAGCATGTCAGAAACAGCTGGCGCCTCATTACTTGTCCTTGCAGTAACAAACATCCACAAGTATGAAAAACACACACAGAAGTGCATGCTCAGCAGTTTCAAGTGAGACAGACTAAAAAAAGAAATATTCTTCCACCTCTTCAGAAAATCAGTCAAATGGTCGTTAAAACGTCCATGAGGTGAAGTCAAATTCGGTTTGAGAAAATCTATGGGCTTTTGCTGCTGGGGTCAAAAAAAAAAAAAAAAAAGACAATTCGGTGAACGTTTCTACTGCAGGGCCTGATAAAACTGGGGGTGGAAAGAAGGGACAATTCCAGCGTTGTCAGTATCATCAACCGCTGCCATCAGTAACAGTGAAATAACTCACCATAGAAACATATTTCTTGAAAAAGCAATGACTTTCGTGCTGCTGTGAACTGCTGTAAGTAAAGCAAACAGGCTTAGGCATCAGCCTGATGGCATTTCAGACATTCACCAGCGCTATTGAAATAGCCACACAAACGTGTACGAATTTTCCTTGGGTTATTAAAACTGCCGCAAACGATTTGGCATTTAAAAGGCAAATCTCACGGCCCTAAGTCTACTTATTATAGGATTTCTGTTGTGTATGTGTGAGAATACGCATGATGACCTCATCCTCTGGAGTAGGAGTATTTACACCGCTAATGAAGCTCTGCTGTCACAAATAGAGAAGTTCATTACATTTCTGAAAATCCTATTAAACCAAGTGTCAACATTTCCATTATGGGCTCTAACCCCCATGCGGGCTACGGGAAAAGTCACTGAACTCCTGTAACTTTGCAGGTCTAATAGCATAGAGTAAATGTGTAAAGCACCAACTTAACCCACTGAATAATGCCATTCAGATCATCTCTGTATACCACAGTTAATATCAAATGTGTTCTTAGAGGTGCCGCAATTTTTCATCCCTTTTTCATTCATGGTTAATCAAAAACTTTGTCTACAAAGTGTTAAGTAGAAGCTAAATAAGTAGCAACTCTATAATTTTTTTAGTATCCTGATATAAAATCATTGCTTTAGCAAGTTGAGCAGTACTTGTATATGTAAGTACATGTATGTATATATATAAAAACACAAACAACAATCAAGATTACATTGAAGCGCATAAAACGGAAGTAAACGGGGCCAAACTGTAGGTGTAGAAAATATTCACTGTTTAAACAGTAAACGGTAAATGTAACAGGGTTCGCAGAAGGTTCTTTAAAGTGCTCGAATTTAGCTTTTAGAAATTTTAAAGGCTAAAAGACCTGTAAAATTTACTGGAAAATTCAATTTAAAAGTGCAGGAAATTAAAAAAGAAAAGGTATATGTGGTTTACACGCACAATACAAAATAGAGAAAAGAAAAACTATTAGTAGCAGCAAAAAAAGAAAAAAAGTCCATGAAAAGGTTCAACATTTGCTTTGGAGTTCAACTAAAAGCTTCAACAGTAGGTCTAAATGCTGTTTCGGTTTTATAATGCTCCATTTATTTAGCCTAATTTGTATAAGAGTTAACTGTCTATATAATATCCTTGTATATTCTTCGATTCCCAGGGAAAGCAAGAACTGATAAAATGTACATATTCATATTCAGTACAATGTAATCACTTTGGACAAAAGTATCTGCCAAATACATGAATGTAAATGTAAATCCTTCTATAAAGGAGAAAAAAGGATGTGAAAAATAAAAGGTCAATTGGGAAAAATTGTATGTATTAGTCTTTGAAAAACAAACGAGGAACAAATGAGTAGAAATAATTTTTGAGGTAATTAACATTACCCACAAATGCTGTTGACTGAGCTTCATTTGTACTGAAACTGTAAATATATATATAGCTAGTTTTTAAATTAAACTAGACTTGGTTTACTTTAATGTTGACCTCAACTACTTTAAAATACAAGCAGCTTGTTTTCTACAATTTGATAGCAAGTGATCACAGACCAATTTCCACATTTAAAAGCTAAATGTACTACTAAAGCCATTTCACTGTAACTGGAAGCAAATGGGAGTGCCACAGAAAACCAGCTCAGCATCACACACACGCTCCAGATTTAGAGAAAGACAGTAGTGTATTCAGCAGGAGGGCCGTGGCAGGAGCCTCTCATCCCAGACCTCAGCAGGTGAGGAGCTGCGAGCAGTGAGAGATGAGGAAAGTGAGCTGTTTGGCACACAGCGAGAGATCTGCTCCCCTGTCGAACAGTGCTAAGAACAGAGTTACAACAGATGATGAGATTTCATCACTCAGGCAGATAAGCTGGCCCGAACGCTACGCTGCGCTGCGATCGCTAGAGTGCTGGCGACAACCTCAAACTTTTTCTTTCACATTCTGTCTCGAGGAGTTATTTTTACTTTTTTTGTCCCACTTCACATTTTTAAAAGCGACACAGCTATGAATACATGATTTCAGAGAAGAAAATTCAGTTGCTGAGATGATACTAGGGTTGTCATGATACCGAAACATAGTCAGTATCAATACCAGTGAAATACAGTTTTGATGCAACAACAAAACTACTCAAAAAACCATATGCCATTAATTTTCATATTATGACTTATAACAGATAAATGGATGATATTCTGTGCAATTTTCTAAACACATTAAAAAATAAAACTGTAAAATCTAAAACCAGTTGTTTTAAATGCTACAAGTGAATTTAGGAATCACTGCATTTTGATGTACGCATTTTATATGCATTATTACGTATGAAAAATGGATACTCGTTTAAAAATTTAATAGAAACTATGGTAACACTTTAGTATAGGGATCAATTCTCACTATTAGCTAGTTGCTTAT
Source organism: Spinibarbus caldwelli (assembly GCA_039654775.1). Lineage (NCBI taxonomy): Eukaryota > Metazoa > Chordata > Actinopteri > Cypriniformes > Cyprinidae > Spinibarbus > Spinibarbus caldwelli. The sequence continues at coordinate 15,796,402 of CM077248.1, read as the reverse complement.
TAGCATGCCTATTATTAAAATATTGGCTGTTTATTAGTACTTAAAAATCACATATGCATGACCATATTCTACATCCCTAAACCTACCCAATACCTAAACTTACTAACTACCTAACTAACTATTAATAAGCAGCAAATTAGTAGTTTATTGAGGCAAAAGCTTCAAAAAGAAGGAAGAATTGGACCTTAAAACAAACTGTGACCGAAATTACATTTGAATTATTAAACTATTAGTGTTTGTAAAGATTAACATTAATTAAGCATTTTAATGACGGCAATGCTTAACTTATTTTATATACGTATATACAGAGTTGGGTAGATTACTTACAAATTGTAATCTGTTACTGACTCCAGATTACATGACAAAAATTGTAGTCAGTAACGTAATCCGTTACATTACACATTTTATGTAATATACTCAATTACTTTTGGATTACTTTTAGATTACTTTTGACAACTCATTTATCACATTGATTCAAATAGGATTATCTTGTACCATAATGATGTAAAAATGTGTTCCATTCATTGTAATTTACAACATGAAGTGCATTAAACATTATATTACATCAAGGCTTCCCAAACTAGGGTTTGTAAAGGAACTGCAGGTGGTTTGTGAGTTGAATGAAAAGCTAACAATTAATTAAATCATAAAAATTTAAATAAATCATTTTAAAACAAAGTCCCTTTCAAGGAAAGTCTCTTCACTCTTCACACACATATTTGCAACTCCTCTGGGCAGCTCAGACAAGACCAAGTCCTACCTTAATGAATGGGGAATCCTGAAATCTCAAAAACTGCTCGCTGAACTCACAATTAAACTACATAAGTCAAATCAGCAACAAAAATCTCAAATTAATTGCCCCATAAATGTTGTTTCTTATGCTCAAATAGCATTTAAAAAGCTTATTTTTCAGGCTAGACCAGCCAATGCGCATGTGCAGTCACAACGTGCTTAACGTGTCTAGCCTCAGGTTTCTATGGGAAATTTGGCTCTTTCAGTTAGAAGGTGGGACTATTCCTCCATATTGCGCGTTGCAGTTTCTCCCATTCATAGGTACAGGAGTGAACCATCTTTTTATTTCTATAGCCTTTGTTTTAAAATAACAATTAAAATAAAACACTTACTAAAAAGGATGAAATATTTTTATTTACCTGCATGCCATGTGACCATTAATCAACATCAAAGAAACCGTGAACATGCAAATGTGATATTTGGTGAATAAGATTTAGATGACAAAAAGTTTAGGAATTCTGTATTACATGTAAATAAAAAATAACGTGAATGTGTGCATTTTAATGAGTCTGAAAGACAAAAACCTTCCAAAGACATAATAATACATGGTTAAAAAACCCACAGAGTGATAATTCAAATGAAAATGAATGTGAAAATGATTTTTATAAATCCAGTGGTCAAATGCTGTCACCACCTGACTAATGACTAGTCTATGTGTGAATGTCCACAAAACTGAACTTTCTTAATGTATATAATTGGAAGGCTATTTTAGAAAGGAGAATTTAAAAGCTGAAAAATAAAAATTAGGGAGAATCAATGAATTATAAATAATTTATTGCTATTGTGTGAATAATATGTAATCATGTAATCCATAAAAAAATAACTAGTCTGATTATGAGAATTTTAAAATGTAACTTACTCTAATTACAAGTAGGGGTGTGCGATATGACTATTTTTGATCGTGGATGATAAAAATGTCTCCACGATCTGCTTTTGGAGAAATATCGTAGTATCGTGCTACAGCGCACATTCTTTCAGTTGCAGTTCTGGCGCCTGCTTATCAATATACCGTACAAGGCCACATACATTCACATCAGTGTTAACTCAGCGGTAGAGTTACTCTCACGGGACACTGCACTTATTTGCAATCACAAAAGTACATTATTTGCGTGTGTTTTAAAGCCTTGACGGTTAAACTTTTCATTCACGCGCTGGTCTGAAGTGCGCTTTTTCTTAGCGCATA